>JAYKAV010000556.1:5165239-5222590 GCA_035582835.1 Phoebastria nigripes | reverse complement strand
GGCCGCCCCTCAGAGGCCGCGCCTTCGCGGCCGCCCCGCCCCGCCCCAGCCCCGCGGGGTCCTAGTGGAGGCCGGCTGCCCCCCYACGCTCGCGGCCAGCGGCGAGACCCCATTGGCTGCCGCCGGCGGGGCGTGGCCCGGGGCCCCCTCAGCGCCGCGGCCGCCTCCCCTCAGCGGCGCCCCGACACCGCGCTCGGGCCGGCCGCCGCCGCGGGACCCGGTGCCGGGCCCTGCCTTTGCTCTCCCGGCTCAAAGGGGCGTCAGCTAGAGCGCCTGGCGGACGAGGGGCTGCTGTCGCCTCAAGACAACGAGCCTCTGCGTTTGACGAGTCACCCCGAAGCCGCTGCCGTGCCAGGCGTGGCGAAGGACCTGGCTGTGGCTACCGCCAAAAAAAAGTCGCGGCTGTCAGCCGGCCCGCAGGGCAAACTGCTCTTCCAGAGGTGTTTGCAGCCCCTGTGTTGAAAGCTGGACTTAAAGCTACATATTCTGGAAGAAATCACAGCATTTTCCCTCTGTCTGTATTTCGTAGCAACGTAACTTCGGTGCTCGGTTCGACAAGCCTTTGTGCTTGGCTGTCTTCAGCCAAGAGGTGTGGGTGAGTGGGAATCTACAGCGATGCAGCATGCATGGTGCACAGGGAGCAAAATCTGATAGCAAAACCCGTTTCTACTTATTTAGGAATCATCCTGTACAAGCACAGCATCAGATGGCTGAGACACAGCAGAGTTCCCATTTGCAGAGTATGCGGGAACCAGGACATCAGCAAGGCTCAAGAATGTGACAAAAGCATAGTTATCTCTAGTTACAAAACAGCAAAAAACATACCATTCCAGCTGAAAATCGGTGGAGACAAAAGCATCGTAAAGCAGAAGCACCTGAAGAGATATGTGTAATATAAACTGACTGCTGGTTTTGTGATTTTTATTCCTGTGAAGCTGGAAGCTCCAGTCATGAGAAGAGCAGAGGCTGGTGCTCTGTATAAGAGACAGAGGCATTTCTTGCCCCCAGGAACTGACTGCATAAAAACCTCTCTCTGAATTAGGGGTAAGTTCTGTCAGTAACAGCTCTACAGAGGGACAGAATTAATGCTCCCATTTTTCTTGCTCACACTGTAACTTCTGTGTTCCCCAGATGTGCTGGATTCTGTTGTGTCATTGATCAGCAAATGTAGTTAGTCTAACCACTGACTTGCTATACATGCAGTGTCCGACTATAGGTACTGAATACAATTACACAGCCCAAAGGCCATTTGTCCGCTGAACTGACTGCCGGATGTTTGGAAATCCCAGACAAGAGATGAAGTTATGCCTTTACCACCCAGCGACAAATTCTGTGTGGAAAAAGAGGACGTATCTGAGGACTTGCACAAGTGATAACAGTAGCTGTAGGTTAAAGCAAACTCTGAGGAAGAGAAAACAAGCACTGGCCTGTATGCCAGGGGTGCCCATCACTTTTCCTTTTTGTCTAGATGAAGCTACAGAGCTCTGCTCAAGACACAAAGCTGCTCTGAAAGTCTGAATCAGGCTTCCCTCCCACGTGCATTTCTGACATTTCAGAGAAACATAGTTGGTACAAGTCCCACGTCCAGAAGTGTCATTAAACATCTACTCTCTTTGTTACAATCCATCAGCCTCTCACACTCCCACCCCTACCCCAAAAAGCGACTATTTTATGAAGGAAAAAAAGTATGTCTGAAAGTTTAGAGATGCTGAACAGTCCCCAGGATCTGGCAGCACGATCACAGTCCCCCGAAGGAAGGATTATTTCGGAGGCAGATGCCGGCTGCCTCTCTGGACCTTTACCCCTCGGCGCTTCGTTATTCCAGGGAGTCCTTGGGGCCCACTGTACACAGAGCCCATGAGGACTCTCATGAGGAGATGATCTCTTACTTGCTCCTCTCCCCACACAGACAAAACCGTCCTATACTACACCCTACCCACTGAAACGCAGTTCAGGTTAGAGCTCACTGAACAGAGTATTATCATCTCACTAATCAGAGACATTTTAACTGCACTCAAATTGCTTCCACCAAAATCCATTTTTGGTGACTAAGAGTGTTAAAAAAACCCCAATTTTTCTTTGCTCCAACCCATTCCTGACTCAAAACACTAATCCCCTTTCTGCCTTTCCTCCAGAGCCAGTCCCAACCTGCAGCTCCTTCCATCTGGTAAAAAACATCTGCAAGCTTCACTTAAAAAGCAGCAAACAGCCCCATGAGAGCGCATTGGAAAAGAGCACCTTTTCCTTCTGTCCCATGGCAGAGCTGGTGCAGGGAGCTGGCTGGAGGGTCTGCCTTGGTAGCAGGGCAGGAAGAGCTTCTGTGGACTTGAAGGGTCTTATAGTGCCCCCCTCCTACCCCTCTTACTGTCCTTACAGCCCTCCAGAATGACAAGGATATTGTAAAACCACCATGGGATTACACATTCCCTCTTCAGGGAGGGGTTTTGATAGGTCTGCACAAAAATCTTTTGCAGTTCTTAAAAATAAACTAGAGAAAAAGCTAGTTCTCAAACATTACACAGCTGAAAACAGCATCACACAAAGACCAAACATATTGAGGAACAAATTTAAAGTTTTTGATTTCCATTTGTTCAGAAGCTTTTTTAAATATATTTAAATCCATAAAGGATCCTCCTCTCTAAAAGCCCTTGCTCATGTCTGGTTCTAAGCAGGTTAGCTAAGTTTCTTACGTAACTATTATGATAATCACAAGGCTAGCAGCTGTTTATGCTCCTTTTGATTTTCTTCTTACTCTTCCTCCCCTCCAAGCAGGGGATGAGATGGGTTAAGAAAGTCACAAGGGATATCTGAATACTGTCTATAGCTTCTGGGAATAAACTGCATTTAGAGCAGTAATTCAGGGACCAACAGAAGGTTGACTACATTTACCCTACTTTAAATCTGACTCTGTTCCTTTCAAGTTTTCAGTTTGTCAGAACATTTAGAAACAGCTTTAAGGTCTTCATTACCCTCATTTGGGCACCTACAGTTTTGCTAGCAGCAGTCTGTTGATGTTTAAAGATCTGCTTTTGAACGTGCCTCGCAGACCGTGTGGCCTCAACAGTGCCCAGCATCCCAGAACCTGCAGCAGCAGAGTAAGAGACTCTCTTAGCACGCACCGATTTGCACAGGTTTACTTTTCTCTCTGCAGAACGCAGCAAAACAAKCTTGGGATGCTTGTGACAATCCCTTTATCTTGGAGCTCTGTGGCCTAAGCATTTAAGCATGACATGTCCAATGTCACCAGGAACAAGTTTTCCAAAATCACAGGTGAGGGCTCCAGCCACAGAGATTGTCACAATCACCTCCACGAAGAGCAAGAATTAGATGTATTTAATGAAGTAGATTACATGCACCAAACTAATACAGAAGGTTGGGTGATCAGCTCGCTGAATCAACACAGATGATGTGGTGTTGTTTTTTTTTAAAACAAGTCTTGAAGCACAAGGAAATTCCTGAGAGCGTATGATATGCCAGTATTCAAACAGAATAATCTTTAATGGGCCAGCTTGCTTCAGGCAAACTCACAGAAAGGCCAGTGTAGGCTGCAGCCATTTAAAGGCTTACAACAGAAGTGTGCAAAGTTCTATTAAAAACAGCCTTTAAAAAACCTCCTTGCATAGTATTTCAAAATTGGTCAAGAAGTCATCTTACAAATTTCATTCTGAAAAATAATTACTAAGGCGATACTTTTAGGGTCATACTTTATTGCAGCTGTGCATACATGCACTCTCCCTCTCTCCTGCTGCCTAACACCACATGGCTCACAGTAAACTGAGCTATTATTTTCTCAGCACAACACTTTCTCATGCTGCTACAACTTGCACTGTAGGATAACCTGCACTAGGATCACTAGGACATCAAGTTGTCCATAGACTTTCCCACTTTAATTAAAAAACAAACAAACAAACAAAAAAGGCAAAAAAGCAGTTCTTAGAACAGCAAAGTTTGAAAACTCGACTGAATCCACCCTGTCCCAAGACAGGATCTGTCTACATCAAATCTAGTGATATTTATCTAAACTGTTCTTAAAAATTTCCCACGATGGAAACTCCAAAACCTTTCCACAACCGTAATTACCTGAAGGCTTAATTCTCCTTAAGAATAAAAATTGTTGCCCAGCTGTTTTTTGCTGTATTTAAGCCCACACCTTCTTAGATTATCCACCAATTGCCAAACACCAGAAATCGCACTTCTCTGTGTTTTATGAGGAAGTTAACGAATATAACTTGCTAGCAAAAATCTGGCAATAAAATACAGTTCTAAACATATTATGGACAAACCCAGCATTGTCTCCCTTTTCCTAGCTCACGAACCTCACTCCTACTGCAAAAATCCTGTTTCTGAAGTAAACATGACATCTCTACCACTCCTAAGCTCCATAAAGAGGGAAGTATTTGTTTTTAGAAGGTATTCTGTGAAAGAAACTGTCTTTTCCAAACAGATAGTTACAATGAAATCAACAGGAGCACCTGTAACTTCCGACCAGGATCTTAGAATGTTGGAACATTCAAAACTCAAGTGTTAATAAATAAATATATATATCCTGATTGTGACACTACATGTAATTGCTTTTGTCCTGTATTCATAAGCAACATTTGCTATTCCTTTCATGAGCGGAAGGAATGACAACTTTTCTCTTCAGAATGCACCTACTGTTAGAAGTCTGCAGTGACCTCATTAAAAGTTATTTCCATAGCCACAAGGCTGTTTGCTTTTGAGTTACTAGTGGTTTCTCGTGGAGCAGTAAGAACTCAAAATAGCTTAGCATGGGCCAAGCTCAGGCCACTGCCACCGGTTTTTCTATAGTTAATGTTTATTAAAGGGCTTCCTGTTGCTCTTACTACGTTCCCTCTTTAACTTATCTTCTGTGTCTTGATTGACAGTGGAATTAACTTGAATCAGCACTGGCTTTCTCTGACCTATACACAATGCCTAGGTCAGTCCCCAGCCTCACTAGACTTGTACAAACTATTGCAACCACCATCCCTCCTGGCTGATGGGTGTTTGGGACACAGGGCTGGCTGAGCCATCCTGCCCAGAGAGGACTTTGCTCACAGAAAAAGCAAGAATTTAAGTCCYGAAAGGCCTTGCCAAGCAGAATTTTCTTGCTGAGGAAAGCTGCAGCTGAGAGCCATCATTCCAAAAGTGAAATTCAACTATCTATTATAAACTTTGTTAATAATCCATAGGTATGCAACAGAACACTTTTTTTTTTTTTTTTTTAACTAAAATAGCACAGGAGAGCACAGGCAACAAACTATTCATTTAGTCATGGCTGAATCATCAGGAAATATGCACTGAGATGTCACTGTGTGTTGTGTAAATCACTGTTGGTACTGCAGATGTACCTGAACTAATTTGAGCGCTCAGATAAACACCTCTGTACAGCTGTGCTGGTTTTGTTCAGACTTGTGTATTTGCTGCCTGCGTTACCATGACAAAGATTTAGCATAAAGTCCTGAACAGATTATGCGTATAGTCTATGTTCTACCGTCTTCCTGAATATTGCCTTCAGCTAGCCGAAGGTACAGTGTTGCTGTTGCAGCCACACCTTCTGGCTTTGGGGTACACATACGGCGCAGCACCAAACTACACATTTAGATCATTGCCACAATGGAGTGATGATTAATCCAGGATTGAGGGAATATACAAATCTGCCCTCCTTATTATTATATAGACACAGTTAATTACAAGGTTTTTTTCCCTAATTGAAATTATTCTGCTGTCACTTCACATATGAGGATTTAGCAAGGAAGAGCAGAAATAAGAGAACCACAGTAATCACTTCTAACAGCGAGTTCTGCCAGCTGTACAACACTGCACACAGAATCTATTTCTGAATCTTGTAAACTCCCTACAAAGGATAAGATCCAGTTATTTTCATCTTGATATGTGTCACACCATCCAGCTCTTCTCCAATTTCAGGCTGCGTATTTCAAACTCTCATTTATCACAGATTTATTTGCTACTGTTCTCATTGACTGACTTTTTCTTCCTGTAACTCTACGTAATATTAAAGCTACCTACTATCATACCTTCTTTAAATGGGCAGAAAGCAGATCTCTTTAGAACAATAAACAACCCTTGTTTTTGTATTCTCTTATTTATTGTATACAAGTTTAGCCTTGGACCTCTACTCATTTTTCATGGCCCCAAGTACAATTCAGTGAGTGTTGCCTCAACTTTCACGTTTAGCAGCATTTTAAAACCATGCTCATGTATATATAATCCATGCTTTTCAGTGATGCTGAGTATCTAAAATTCAGCCACTTACATAATAAGGGGGCCTAACTTTATGCAGTTAAACTGAAGGGAAAAAAAAAAAAACCAAACCGGAACAAAATTCTCAGTGACTAGTGCCAGCAAATTACAAATAGAACCACTGTACTACCTCTTCCCCTTTAATTACACACTTGTCTCCGATTTTCATCAAGCTCCTGCAAGAATTATAACCTGTAAAAATTTTTGTGACATGAGAAAATGAAATATTACAGATTTGAAAAATTGTATCGATCTGTATGTATACTTCTTGACACAGCTAAGTGTATGGGAATTTTTATCCCAGTTCTCAAGCCATCAGATCAAACAGCTTCCCTGACAAATGCTTGTTATTCACTTTACACTCCAAACAACCAATATGTAAATCAGCAGTGGTCCTTCCCAAAACCACCTTTTGCATACTTCATCTCCCTTACGAGTAGTGAATCATCACAGATCTTTCCTAATATTGTTTGTTTATTCAGTCATGTTATACTAGCACCTAATGATACCAAATGAAGTTGGTGCTTCATAGAGCAAATGTCCCTGTCCCAAAGATCTTAAATTCTTAGGAGCTTATAATCAAAACCTCAAACTCTTTTAATATGGTTACTGGGCAGAAGAAACTAGAAAGAGCTGATAGTAAAAAAAAAAAAAAAAAAAACCAACACATAGCAGACTGTATACTAAACACAACTTAGTCATTCTGAAATGGTTACACAAAGGCATTACACTGTGAAGTGAGCTTGTCGCTCCTTTGTCTGCAAAGGTTCCACAGAAGTGCTCATAGAGCAGGAGTTCCACATCTGATTTACTTATCTGCTACCATCACAGGGAGAAAACTATGTCTTATCACAGCAATACCAGCAATTTTGTGTTAGGCCACACACAGATACTGACGTTTAGCTGTTTATACAAGCATTTTTCCTCAATCAGCCATTCTTCATCCTGCCAGGAAAAACAGGCAGCTGGACCTTTCACTTTTTTCCAAATATTGTTTTGGAGTAGTTTGCATAATGCTATTACCATTAACGTACCAGCTTAAAAGCACCTGCTGTAGAGTAACATTTCAATTTCCAGACACAAAATTGAAAAAAGAATAAAAACCAGAGAAAGTTCCAATGAGATACTAGTAAGGATAAGAAAGTGATTGCTCCACAGATGATTACTAAAACCACAAAATACCTAGGGAATGATGGGTTAAGGGGTCTGTAGAGAAAGGATAATCGGCTTGCATCTGCAGAATAAACATCATCATACTTAATACATCTCTGTATCTGAACCCCTTCTCCCTGCCTGTAAGCCTTCAAGGACATGGAGCTATCAGTAACAAATAGCTAAAGCTCCAGAAATCCTTTTGGATACTTTATCACGCATGATAAACTGTCCTAGGAAAAAGTTACATGTGGTAACTTAAATGTATTTTAAATGCATCATCTGGCTGTACAGCCACATGGTATCATGGTAAGATCAATCCTCCTTATTTACACGGCCCCTGCTGTTTGTCATATTGCAAGTCACTGCACCTAGAATTAAAAAAAAAAAGAAACAAAACAAAAACTTCAGGGCAAATATTTCTACCTGTTTGGTAAAATGACTCCTAATGTCTTGTGTATGGACAAATTGCAAAACTATGAAGAAATCAGGAGAAAAATTATAAAGGATTACACATGAAGCACTTAGATCAATGATAGATTAAAAGAATCATTTGAACAGAAAATCACAAATACAGTTCCAGAGCGAAGGTCACTGATTGGCATGATTTACAAGACTAGACAGTAAAAGAGTGAAGCAGTGAATGAAATCAACAGATGAAACTGTGGAATTTCCTTTGCTTGAGGAGTTAAAAACCACAATACCTGACAAAGACTGTTAACACAGAGCCTGCAGCAGTAGATGGACTAAGTCTTTACAAGTTTTCCAAATATACAGGAGAAAGCATAACGAGAAATGCTAATGCAACTTTATTTGAACTTGTACTCTAAGTACTTAGAGTGCAAGTTTACTTTTATTAATCTAGTAAATTGTGGCAATTAATTAGAGATCAGTTCCCTTTAAGTATAATATAGAGTACTGGCAGAGTAATAGCAAACATAGCACATGTCACCGCAGTGCTGTAAATAGAATTTCTCTTGATTTGTGCTTCCAGTCTCCGCTCGGTATCACACAATTCTAAAATGACATCTCTCACGGCAGAAGCCTGGCCCTTACCCTCCACTGAAGACCTTGGCATCACTCTTTCTGTAGGTCTAGAATGAACCGCAAGTTTAACACTCTGCAACTCAGAAATCATTTGTGCTATACTTTCCTGCAGACTGTTGAACTGCTGTTGTAAACTCCCTAGACATGAACTGACTTGTTTAGTGTAGTTTAGCTGTTCGTTTAAAGGAATTAAAAGAGAATCTATTTTTATGGAGTCATTCCTGTCTTCTCTAGTTAACAAAGTGCYGCCTTTTACTTCCTGTGATGTCCTTGTTTGCAGCACATTTTTCAGGTCTGCTATGACGTCACTGAGATCCTTCTGCTGTAAGTAATGGCTGGAGGCCTGTTCTTTGATGGCTTCTTGCAGATTTATTGGGCCCTTCTGTGCTTCAAGCACCAAGACTTTTAATTCTTGCAGCCTTACTCGATTAACATAGGTGGAACCAAGAACACCTATAATGGCTCCCAGTACAGAACCAATAATAGACCAGTTCTTAGTTTTTTCAGCTCTTGTTCGCTCTTTCTCATGGCTTTCCCTCACAGCTGCAGAGAAGAGAGAGAATTTTTCTCTCTCAGATTCTTCTGCATTTAAATACGCAGCTCGGTACCTCTTCTCTTCCTGCAAGAAATACAGTGATTTGAAGGAGAAAGTATAACATGAAACTATAAAATCTATAAAAAAAMCCCACAAACCACCAAACCCCAAAACCCCAGTGCAGAGGAAAGAATGGAAATGAAGAACATCCATTAGTTCTGTTTCAGAAATTTTCCTTTTAATGTGGGATTTTCTTTATTAATCCTACTTAAGTCAATGAGACATCATTTTAAGTCAAACCTGAGAAATGGAAAAAGTCGTCAAGAACTACAGCTGAAGATCCTCTACACAAGAATCTGTCACATGCTGATGACAGAAAAGGGGTATGAGTGGGCAAGGTCTTTCTCCCCCTGTAATGTTCACTTTTTCAGCCCCGCTTACTTCTCCAACCACTACCTTTACCACACTTCTCCCTTTCAGTTCTAAACCCCTTAAAAATGGGAACTGAAAATAGGATTGGAAAGGATGTCTTGGATAGATCCATCTCATGAACATATACACTTCTTATTCCTCTGCCTTCTCTTTCTTACCCTGCTCACAGACAAGTGTCTTCCCTTTCTCCCTTCTCACTGGCTTCAGCATGGCAGTTCCTTTTGTAAGCCATTTTATCTCAGCAAAATAGTGGAAGGTCTTCTGGTTTTCTTCCTGCAGTAAAATTCTGCTGTTTTAGCAAAGGAATCACTGCTATTGGTAGTGGTGAGCTTGTCTGTCAGCTAACTGCATCTCCCAGAATTATTCTCATTCTTCTGAGCACATATTTCTTTTGTAAGCTGGCACCACTACCTTACAGACAGCGGTGACTTGAGTTTTTTACCTTTCTTCATAGTCACACAAAGCTCTATTCATTTTGACGTCTCATCCACACAGACCTGATCCCTTATTTAGACAGCTACAGATCTCTAGTTTTTTCCTCATGTTTTGCCCACTGATCCAGGAGCTCCATTTAAGCTCATGCATGGGTACCCACTCTTTGTCTAAGCTTTGCCATAGGTACCTGTTTCCAGGCCTGTTCCCTACTGTTGCTATGGATTTCCTGGATTGACTTTGGCTGCTACCTTCCCTTTCTCTGTGATTGATGGACTGTTGATAAATGTGCTCCTGTCACCAGCCCTGCTTGGCTTATCCAGCTAAGGTGCTGTAGGACCGTGTTCTGTCGGTGAGGATTCTGCCCCTGCCTGTGCTGCAGTCAACCCCATTTTCTTGCTTGCCCTCCCTCATGGAGCAGCCTCGCCCTTGCTGCTCGCTCACAAAAGCTGTGGGTGTTGCAGCCACACAGAAGGCAGCTGAGAGAGTTTTCATGGATTAACAACCAGAAAGGAGCTTCTCTCATCACATCGAAGGTTAATTCATTGAATCCCAGCTTTTTGTTGACTACTCATGTACAGGTCACCACTCAATTTTCTAAGCTCATTATTTTCAGCTTTCTTCTCCAAATTCGCTGCCCTATTTTAGCATTAACATATACAATTTGCATAGCAGATCAAATAATCTATAATAATTAACTAAAACAAGTATCATCGGAAATTGACTCAGATCACTGTACTTCAGAACTGAACTGCATCTGCAAAAACAGTCACTAGTAACAGAAGCAAAGCACACAAATTTTCATCATATTTGCCAGTGCTCAAGTACCAACAAATTACCTGCAGCAACCTGTGTTCCAGAGTAGCCAGTTCTAAATACTGGGTGTCATCCCGAGAGACCCTGTCTAAGCGGTCTCGAATTTCCTTCAGTTTAATCTGTTGGGCTTCTACATTTTCACGAGCCTCTCGTACTATCCCTCGAGCTATCATAAAGACATTTTCAGCCTGAGAAGAAAGAGTATTTATTTTAGAGGCTTATTACTAGACAGATCTAAATCGCTAATTATATGAATTTGGGGGGGGGGGGGGGGGGAACCCCAACAAAACAAAAACCACACTCCATTTCAATCTAAGGGATAAGCTACATTTACTAACATGCATAGACTAGAATACATTCATAGTATCTGCACAGACAGTCAAAGCAGAAAAAAAGACACGATTCTCCTTGGAGGCTCTTTTTTTTGCCTCACAGCAGCGTTTATACTTCATATAGCTTAACTCATAATTTTTAAGTTTCCACATTATCTCCATGTTTACCTCTGTCACTTTTCCCTGAGCCTCTCGAACTTCGTTAATTCCAACAAACTCTTCATATCTGTCCCACCAACTCTTGCATGTTGCAGACATTTTTTGAAGAGAGTTTTTTCCCATAATGGTCCCAGCTTCTGTCAGCCGATTAAGAAGACCCATGGCCATTTCTATCGCAGACTTGGCTTCTGGCCTCTTAGGTGCTGATGAGCAGTAAGTCCGCACTATGTGTAAATTCATTTTTGGACTCCACTTTATCAACAAATGGTGATATTGCAGACCACAGGACACTGAGGACACACCTGACTTATATTTCATTGGCCCCATGTCTTGAATTTAATCACTGAATAAAAGTGCTACAAGAATGAAGAAGAAAAAGAAAAGTTATTGAAGTATGGCTGATTAATACCTCTTAAAACTACACATGTGTAACAAAACCAATAAAATTCAAGAACGGCTAAACCATCACTAGTTTTACACCATTACTTACCTAGAGAACTTTCCACAATTTTCAACAAAGGGCAGTTCTGCCACAGATTCCTGCTTTTCTGCTGTTAGTAAGTACTCCCGCCATGCTTCTTGAATACTAATTCACTCACTGCGTGAATAGTGATCATGTGCAGATCCAGTATCAGCAGGAGTAGCTTCAGAGTAATTTAATGCTTCAGCACAGAGGTGACTGCCATATGAAATTTTGCCTTGTGCTTTCACACTTGCGTTTGGTGTACCATGTCACAGGTACTAACAATGCTGCAAAAGAACAGAAAAGGAAAAGAGACAGAGGGGGAAAAAAAATCTTGGTAAGAAAAGAAGCAGGGCTTGATCATTCCCTTTATCTTACCCTCCACAGATACATGAAGTGTTGAAGAATGCAAAGACAAAAACATAAAGGWCAGAGAGAAAACAAAGAAGTGCTGAACTGAACACAAGTATTCTCATGAGATTGCCTATAAAAGTAAAACATAAGGAAGAGCCACAAGATCAGAAAAATATCAGGTAGTGAACACACAGCTAGGGCTGCATTTTAAAATGAGCTTAAAATTCTTGTTTACACTGCAAAAGCAGACCGCTAGTTATGGTTTATTGTCTATTGATTTGTAAATAAGATCTTAATTTTCTACTGAGCGCATTCCTCTAAAAACTGCAAACAGGAAAACTTTCAAATAAGGTTTTAGATGAAGTTTGAGTATGACTATATTAGGTTTTGACTAATACAACATAAAAACATGGATTATTGAGAAAGCTTGATAGCTGCTGCATAGTTTTTAAAAATTATTTTAAAAGTTTTCCATTTTAATTTTAGGTGGCTAATGACATCATGTATGTGTACATACAGGCACCTCCACAGGAAAGGATTCTTCCTACTGGAAGACATTTTTGATCAGCTTTTAGCTGGCTACAGATTCTGAACGCCACAGGTTCATTCCCTGTTAAGTATTTCTAACAAATAGTAATAACATCAAGCAGCATTGTGAAAGTTGTTTTATATGCATAATAATACAGCAGATCAAAACCTCAAGAACATGAAAATGAAGTAAGTTCTCTCTCCTTCCAGCATCACTCAATGTAATTTACTGTTACAACACCTACTCTACCTTGCAGGCCATGTACTAAAACCTCAGCTCAACTTTGTCTGTTCTAAAATGCAAGATTTCCCTCTTTTAATTGCACTACTACATGAAGAGTTTTACTAAATATTCCAGCTATTGAGACAGTATAGCAAGAAGAGAGAAAGTTGATATTTTTAGAGGAATTTCTATGTAGACAGTTGCAAACAGACTGCAAAGAAAGTAATCTCAGTCTGAGCTAATAGGACCTAAGACAGTTATGAAAGCTTCATCTGAGATAACTTGCCTTGTCCCTCTCTTGCTTCCCCTTGTAAGAAAATGAGTTTCCTCTGCCTGCAGTCATTGACATAGATATTATTTCAAAAGGTTTACACCCCAGTTGCTACACACACTGGACACTGGGGCCGAGTAAGACTAGCTTTTATGGGTCCTATCTTATTTTGCAGCAGTCTCTTTTGTCACTGCCAAAATGTAAAAACAGAATTTCCGACACGCCACCGCACATTCACAGCTCTACTTCTCACGCTTGAGGGGTGAAAAAGCCTGTCTTTTCCACACGACCGACCCCTTCCCTGCCGGAGGGGGCCCTTTCGCCGCACGCAAAGCTACGAGACTACGCTCCCGGCACCCTACAGACCAGCACGGCGGGACCGCTACCGCCTCTGGTAGCCACGCACAGGCCCGGGCAGCAGCACCGGTCTCACCTCAGCTGGGAAAGCGACCCGCGGAAGGGAGCGGCCCGCCGCAGGGGGCTCCCAACGCCAGCCCTTGCCTAGGCCGCGCCCGCCAGGGGCGGCCCGGAGCTCGGCGGAGGCTGGGCCGAGCCGAGCCGCTCCTTCCCCACCGGGCAGCCCTTCCTGAGGAGCCCGCCGGTACTGCCGGCCCCCGCCGCACCACCCAGCCCGGGCAGCACCTCCTACCTGCCCGGGGACCGGCCCAGCACCTGAGGCGGAAGCGGCGGCGGAAGCGCTACGGCGGCCGCGCGGGGCCAGGCGGAAGCGGCCCGCCCGGCGGCGCGAGCCCGCGCGCGCGCACGCTCGGGCGAGGGGCGGCGCGGCGGAGCGGAGCGGGCACCATGTCGGGCCGAGAGGGTAAGGCCGGGCCCGGGGCTGCCGGCGCCGCCCGCTCCCTCCCCCGGGCCTCACTGTCTCCTCTGTCTTTGCAGGCGGCAAGAAGAAGCCGCTGAAGCAGCCGAAGAAGCAGTCGAAGGACCTGGACGAGGTAGGGCGGCGGGCGAGCCCCGGGGGCGGCTGCCGGGGGGCCTGCGGCACCGGGCCTGCCCCGCTTGGCTCTGGCCTGAGCCACGGCCCGTGCTTGTGGCGGGGCTGCTTTCCGCGTTCGAATTACCCCTCAGCTCAGCTTTCCATAGCAATACACGYTTTATGAAACGTCACCTTCTACGAAGCGTCCTTCTGACGGTAAAACTCACGGCCGTRAGGGGCGAAGAGGTGATGCGCTGCCTTCCGCGGCCCCGGTCTTCCGTTCCGTTTCTGCTGACATCCCGCCGGTGTTCACGGTAAATGCAGCAGTGCTGGCTAACGGAGGAGTCCGGTGCCACGGAGCAGGCTGGAATGTCCTCGCCAAAGCTGCAGGCTGCGATGGGAAGTCTAACAACTTAACGCGGTCACAAGAGCCTGGGACAGGGTACAAAAAAACGTGGATTATCAAGTAGTTTAAATAAATTAGGTACTAGTGAATCTCATGTTAGAGATACTTAAACGTAAGGGGTCAGAGTATGGGCATAAGCTGTCGTTTCTGAGGATTGTGGAGGATGGATGAGGCACCAGTGACTGTAAAAAGACAAGCATGATGTCTCTTTGCAAAAGGAAAAAAAAAATCATAGCTTTTTAAATAAGCTTTTGGTTGTGGTTTAACATAATAACATAAGTTTTTGTTGTTACAGAAATGGTAGAACGAATTAAGTGCTTACAAGGATCCAAGTTGTAATAATGTAAAAATTAATAGGCAGCATGAATTTTAGTACAACTGTGGGCAACAAAGGAAATTCTGCTCTGTAGCAGGACAGTGCTCTGTGTATGAGGAGAAAAACAGTAGATAGGAGGTTCTTGATGCTAGCACATGTAACGTTCTCTAATGCAAGGCAGGAACGGGACCTTGAAAGGTGATGGAAGCTGAGCGTGCAGCTTGCTGGAATGCCACACTCTAAAAGCAGTTACTAACCATTCAGTGTCTGACGGCAAGGACATATTGAGTGGGGTTTTGCAAGATTTTTGTCTTCGATCAGAGTCTAAGTAATATTTTGATGAGTGCCTTGGTTGGCTGGGTGACTAACTTATTGACAATACAGCTTATTCTCTTTGTAGAAAACAGAAAATTTGGAGGGGCCACAGACTATCAGAGGACAAGACTAGTGGTCAAAGTAATCTTAACAAATTGGAGAAAGTTTGGAAAAATGGATTAATTTAATTAAGCATGTATGCCAAGTCCCTTTCTTTGGTAAGAATAATCAACTTGTAAAATACAAGGAGAATGACTGGCTAAACTCCAGGTCCACCTGAAAGGATTTGAGACTTAGATCATACACTGAACATGAACCCGCAAATCAGATGTTGCAAAAGAAGAAAATCATGCAAGATGTATAAACAAAATCTTGTGTGTCAAACATGATGTAATAATATTTCTTTTCCTCTCAGCACTGCAGTACTGCAAGCACATGGGGGCAACACATTGCAAGAAAGAAACCCACAAAAGTGGATGAATGGGAGGGATTGATTTACTAAGAAAGACACATCAGTCTACAGGAAAAAAAAAACCCAAACAGTGGAAAACCTGGAGAAACAGAGTATTCTGTTCTGTGTGGGGTAGGTGGGGGAAGTAATAGGCTTACATTGCAGCAWGGGAAGCTTTAACTTGAGGAAAGTTTTCCAGTTACAAAGGTAGTTGAGCCATGGACTGGATTGGTGAATAATCTGTAGAATCTCAGTTGTCAAGGTCCTCAGTTTAGTTACCCCAAAATCTGAGTGCCAAGGAAAAAGACTATGGTCCCTTTCCGCCTTGATATCTATAAAGAATATGTATCTAAGGGATAGAGTACGTCTGGGCTCTCTTGAATTCTGGAGGCTATTCTAACAGGGATGCTCAACAGCTGGCTTGCCCGTACAATTTGCCAGCAGTCTCATTAGATTTCTTGGAACTAACACAAATGTATTAGACCCAGCAAAAATAGTGATGTATGCGTGGAAGGATTTTTTTAAAATTAATGCTTTTTTTAGGTAAAAGCAACCTTTTTTTCTTAGATCGCATATAATCCAAGTTTTATTGTTAGACAGCACTTGTGCGCTAGGCTCCCAGTATCACTGGTGGCATATTAATGAATGGTTTTAGTGCAAACATTGATATTCAGAGGGCAGAATGAGATTATGCCATGGGAAACGATACTTGTTTAATTTCAGAAAGATCAAACATAGAAAGTTAAAGTTTAGTCATTGCATTCTGGTACAGCAAAAAACCCTTTGTCATAGTTCTGCAAGGTTTTGCATTATTTAGTAGTATTCAGCTGTCTTGCATCAGTTCAGTCAGGTTTTTATTGCTGTTAGAACATTACATTTGTTTCTCATTGCTTGTCAGTTTTTGAATTTTTTGGGGAGGAGATGTTAACAAACACTGTTGTTCTTTTCTTTAGACAGATCTGGCATTTAAACAAAAGCAGAAGGAGGAGCAAAAGAAACTTGAGGAGATGAAAGCAAAGGCTGCTGGAAAAGGCCCCCTCAGTAAGTAAGGTGCCATACTGATAGGAAAAATCAAGGGCTTGCTGGCTTCAAAAATTTCAAGTTTTTGCTTGACAAACATAAAAAGGCATGTACCTCTAGGTTATTTAACATGCACCAGTAAGCCCACGGGAAGTGGAGATGATAAATAACAAACAGAGGCTGATTTTTTTTTTTCTTTCACTATGCAATTTCACCATTACTGATGCAGGTTCTGGTATAGCAGGTATAACAGTGTGTCTGGCATGCTAACCTATTCCAGTGGGATGGTGCAGAGACATTTCTAATCTTATTTTAGCATACCATCCTTTTCTTTCCAGATATATTATATGTCAGCTTTGCCACAGTTCTGAAAGTTTAACAAATCCACTTGTTCTCTTAGAGGATGAATTTCTTCAAGAGCAGTAGATTCCTGGCAGAAAAAAAAAAAAAAGGCAATTACCTGTGACTGGAAATTAGTCTGGATTCAACTGTTTTGCCTAAGTGACCGTAAAGTACGCTGTGTCACAGAAGAAAGTTTGCAGGGTGCATCTTGATGGTGCATCCAGCCTAGTCTTTGTCTCAGACAATGGTAGTAGGAGACAGTGTTAATGTGGGTCTGTGCACTCGCCTTGTACTCCTCCAGTGTTTGCAGTCATCGGATTAGGGATGTTAAAGAGTAGAGTACACCCTGCCTATTCCCTCTAGGTGTTTTTGACCTGTGGTCCATTAATGTGATTAATCCCTTCTCCATTCTGCGAGGACCATTAAACTTTACACTTTGCTTCCTATTCTTTAGCAAGCTTTACATCTTGAAAGGTCCTAGAAGGACCTTTCCAGCAATCCCATAGAAACTTAGTTTCACTAACAACCTTTGCTATGCAATCTTGTCAGATGCTGTTTGAAAATATGAAATCCCCTGGATTCACTTTATCCATAGACTTAATTATAACCTCACAGAGTTCCAGCAGGTCAGTGAGGAAGGATTTACAGAAGTCCTGTTAACTTTCACAACAGAAGTCCTGTTAACTTTCACAAGACTATGTTTATCCATTTGCTTTGTTACAGACTCTGTTACCTTCTCAGAGATCAAGGTCAGACACGCTGGTCTGTAGTTCCCCAGTTCTTTATAGAACCCTTTCTGTATCTGGGAGCTATGCTGGCAGTCTATCTCTGACACATCGGCTGTAATAATAAGTTTCAAATCTTAGCCAGCAGTTCTGCATTTTCACATTAGAGCTTGTTAGTGCTCTTGGAGGGAGTGCCATCCAGTCCTACTGATTTGGGATATTTCTTGTTTATTTATCTCAAATTGATCTAGCTCCTCTGATTTATTGGCATACAAAAAATGTGCTGGGTGTGGGACTCGGAATGTCTTTGGTGTCACAGACCAATGCAAAACGATTCGCTGAGCCTCTCTTCTGTGTCTTTACCATCCTAAACTGGTTCTGCGTAGGGCGCTTCAGCTTACAGATTTCTTCATAGTTCTTTCCTGCCATTATTACTCTGCCTTTTTCTAGACTGAATTTCAGTCATCTAGTCCTTGTCCAATGCTTGCCAAAGCAGACTGATTATTATGTTATTGTGGGAGGGCTAGACTATTCCCAAGAGCCTCAGCAAGGCAACGCTGTTAGAATCATATTGCAGTGCAAAGTCTGCTGTTGACCATCAGCCCTTGCAGCCTATCATACTGTAGCCTTGCTATTCTTTTTTCCTTTCCACTGGTCATACATGAGACATGCTGTAAAAAACAGCATTTACAAAAAATGCCACACTTGTTGCCATGTTAATGTGTTTTTTTCTTTCACCCTGCTTTAGTCCCTTCAATAATAGGGACTGCGGAGAACAGATAATTCCAGAGAACTGGAATTCTCATAATTCCAGTACCTGCTTCTGTAGAGCTTTGATCCCAAGTGGGGACTCTGGTTGCTGTAGGGATACCGATGCTTTTACTCCTTTAGCCTTGAATTTGATTTGACCAGACTATTCTCCTGCTGTATAAGAACTAAACAATGGAGGGTGTCCATGGAGGAACAAAGGAATTGTTGAAATATTTAGTTCTGTTGTAGATTTATGGGGCATATTTGTTTCCAGGAGAAACTTGGTTTCTAATGTTAAGTTATTCATTCAGAGTAAAGTATGTGAGATCACAAATACAGAAGAGTAACACATGCAAAAACAATTCACCAGTGGGGATCTGAGGGGTACAGGCAGTCTAGTGGGGATTTGATTTTATGAGGAACTAAATTTGTAGCTAAGCTCTGTAACAGTTGTCTAACCAGTTGTATTGTTTCTTTTGGCAGCTAGTGGTGGAATAAAGAAGTCTGGCAAAAAGTAGTTTGATCAAACTACAGGGTATGAAGTGATCGAGTTACTCAATGGATCTGCAGGCTTCAGAGAATCACGAAAACTCACTATCATTTGGGAAACATTGTACATTTTGTTTAGTCAGAATAAATCTTTTTTGTTAAGATGTAATATTTTCTCTCTCTACTTGTAGGTTTTCTTTTATACTGGCAATGAAACTTTTACTGAAGACCACTTGTGACCTTATGCAGCCTGAGTGCATCTGCTGGTTTGGTAGTCATTTGTGAGAATAAATTTCAACTGCTACTCTCTTTTGACAATGGGAGTCAGGGCCTGAATGTTAAAATCTGCAGAGTTTTAATCTGGAGGCTCAGGTTGAACTGCACCTGTCCAAGATGTGGCTATATCAGCGTATGCTCTCCTAAGAGCTAGAAATTTTCTCTAAACAAAAGGTTGGGTTATACTCCCGTTGCCAGCAAAGTAGTTACCTTAGGGTCAACCACTATCCAAAATAATACTCCTTTTCATAGTTACTACTTAGGTACGCTGTGGTGAAACTTCAAGGAAGGAATATGATGTTCCCAAGGCAGGAGTTATGGGGGAAAGAATTAACATAGGATGCTCCTTACCTGAGTGAATGGTAATGGTGGGATACAGACTGCTCCCTCTGTGAGGAAAGGCCGCTGTTCGCTGCAAGTGGGGGATTGCTTCTGTAAAAGACGAGGCACTTCGACTGCATCTGTGGGGAGTTACATGGTAAATATGAAGACACATTCTGGGCTCATCAGGAAGAGACTGCGGATGTTGGTTGTCAGTGCACAAGGTGCTACTCAGAGGGTTTCCTTGTTAAGATGTTTCTAGAGGGCTGGGGGTGTTACCTTCTGAGCATGACTGTTCAGGGGACRCACCATTCTTCTTCCTCTTGAAACACGAGGCTCCATTTCAGCAGGGCAGGAAGGGCAGGTGCCCTCGACGTCTGGAAGAGGACGGGGCAGGCCTTTCCCCCCTCAGCGGCTGAGGCGGGCGGCTGCTCGGGGCCGAGCTGCCGAAGGGCTGACGGCAGCGCCCTCGGCCGCGGGGCGGGAGGCGGGAGCGGGCCGGGCACGCCCGGGGATCCCGCAGCTRCGCCCAGGCTCTGCCGCCCCCCCGCGGTCAAGCCGCGGCACTGCAGGTGGCCGCTGAGCGCATGCGCACTGCAGCCGCGGGAATCCCTGCACGCCTCGCTCGCCAATACTGCGGACGGCAGACGTGTGCGCATGCGCCCCCCTTGCTCACGCCCAGGCGCTGCAGAGACCGCTGACGCATGCGCACTGACGACTGCCGCGCACACGGCGGTCCTCGCCCGCTCACATGCCATTACTGCAGGTGAGCGGCTTGCGCATGCGCAGCGCTTTCCGCCGCCCGTCCCCCGCCACGGGAACGGGTCGCCTCTCCGGAGCTCCCAGAGCGGCAGTGCAGTGCAGCCCGCCTTTGCTGCCTCTGCTCGGCCGTGCCACCGCGGTACGGCTCGGCGAAGCTCCCACAGGGCTACGGTCGCCGGTGTCTCGGGCCGTGCCGAGCAAAGCCGCCTGGGTGCACGGCCGCCTGAGGAGCGTGCGGCGCGCCGCACTGCGCATGCGCTCCCCTCCAGTGGCACCCGTGCAGCCTGCGCGCATGCGCCGTATGGCGAGAGGCTGCCGCCTCACGGCGGGGTGCGAGGGCGGGCYGTCACCCCTCGGACCCCAGCCGCGGGGCACCGGCACCCCGGGGCCACCCGCGACCGGGCGCCCTCTCCCCAACGGTCAGAACATCTCTAGCGCGGTAAGGGAGACGCTTGTCTGCAGGGCCTCAGCTTGTAATCCCAGGCTGCTAGTTCCTTAWCATCGAGGAGCCAGGCCTCTCCAAAGAGAAAAACTTCCCAGACCTTTCCCTCCTGCGGGCTGTGGTCGCTCCTGGCACTATGTGTGAGAGGCGTTCTCCAGCATCTGCGGACAAGGTCTTGGAGATTAGTACTAGAGCAGACATTGGACACATTTTGTCATGAAATTCTTTAAGGACCACAGTCCTCTGTATTTTTGTGGCACAGCATCCCACTGGCCGTAACGGTGCAAGGGCATATGTTAATAGTTTCCTGAATGCCCTTTGTGCAGAAGTTAGGTATCCATTTTTTGGGGAGCTGGATCTTTAGAAGACAGCACAGTGTGATGACCCCTTTCTGGTCTAAAAACACGCCTGTATGTTCTTTAAAGCTTTAGGTGAATCAGCTTTGGTGTTAATTTGGCGGGTTTGGAGAGAGGGGGAGCCCTGGATGCTGCCAGGGAGAGGATCTCTGGTGTTCCTGTATGCTACAATCTTGGGGAAAGTAAGGGAAAAATGTCCTTGTAAACATCAAGGGAGGACTGAGGGTAAACAAAATGAGGGAGAGATTGTTAGGACAAAAGATGAAACTGTTTAGTTGTTACACAGCTATAGTAGATTGGCTCCTTGGTGTCTCTGATGAAGCTACTCTGGATTTCTTACCTGAGCACTAAGATAGTTCACAACCTATATGAATAAATTTAGGTGCTCTACACTGGTTCAAGTGAAAAGAGCACCTAGAGCAATACAGGATAAGCACTGAATGGTGTTAGCACCTCTGGAGAAAGGCTAGAAGCCTCTCTGAGTGATACAAGCAGAAGGAACATTCTCTGAATTCTGGTCACAGCTGCAATCTGAGCTGGAAGGCTGGGTAACTGCAACAGTTATAGTCATACAACACTTCTGTCAGCAAAAGCCCATGTTACCATAAATATATATGAGATTTCAGTCACTTTACACTTAAAGGTCAAAGCACATTAATCATTGAGTGTGGTGGTGGCTGAACATGATCAGGCACCTCTGTGTCTCAGCTTAAATCCTGACATGAGTTAGTGGCTGGGCTGGCAGCACAACATGAGAGCAACATCTTGCATCTCCTCTGGATCCCTGTCTTTAAATGAGGCTAAACTAATTTTAAACTTTCCAGAAGTATAGGAGTTATTTTTCTTCCTTAGATACTTACTAAGGATAGTATTTACTTCTCTGACTGTGAAAATGGAATTTTATTTGGTTTAATTAGAGAAAGCAAGCAAAGCACTTTCTTAATTACAAAGTAAACTTCCAGCTAGAACTGTTAAATTTCAATTTAATTTTCATGAAAGTTCAAGTTTCTGTGGCCTGCTTGAGGCCATATCTTTGACAGAGGGGTAAATTAATCCAATCATCTGTATGCTAACCAACTCCTGATACATTTTTACATTTGTTCTTGCCCCTGTTTAACCTCTTTAACTACTTTAAGATGCAAAGTCAGTACCTTGGGTGTTACGGGTCAAGGTTGGACATAAATTTTAGATGAAATTTCAACAGACCAAAAAAACTGAGAGGAGGGAAGATCTTGGTTCAAGTTTACTACAAGATGGGAGACGTTCGCTTCTAGCAGGACTAGATTTTAACAACTCTAGAGCTACTCATAGAACTGGTATCAGGACCAGGCCTCCTGGACACCCAAGGACTTGGAGAGCCACTTGTATTAAAAACAGTTAATGAGGACAGTGTGATTGATACAGTATCTGCCTCTAACATTACAGAATTGCAGCCAGATTCTTTTTACCCCTTCTAGCAGCCTTCACTGACATGTTAATAGTTCACGGTCAGATCCAGATCCCTGCTGCCCTCCAAGGGGGTGAAAATCAGCCTTTGGTGACACAGAAAAAAATGTGTTCTCTGACGGTACTTCTCTGGAGATCAGATTGAGTCCTGCCAGCTAGACAGAGCAGGTGAAGGTTGAAATTCAAGCATGCTTGAATGCTTTTTGCATTTTGGACAAAGGTAACTTGTGTATCAGAAAAAATATTCACACAAAGATGTGGGACAAGGCTGCCTTAGATATGTTGCCCAAGAGCCAGGGACTGCCCCTGCCTCTGTGCAGAACACTGAAGGCAACATGAGCCACCACTGGTACCTCTTGGGGAAGAGCTCAGTTCCAACACATGAAATGCAACCATAGATACAGTGTGCCCACAATTTTGCATGCTCAGAGAAGAGTGAAAACACAAGCTTGCTTTGCTTCACTTACATCAGTCATATACTGATGGTGGCAGATCCTTACCAACATAGCCCAGATACATGCCCATTTTCTGCTGGTGTCAAAGTAGGTAACTTGGGGGGGGTGGTTTAAAATGAGGAAGAAGAGGGAATGGGAGTCAACATCCTCTAGATCTGGCCAGAACATGAGAGAAATATAACCCTGGCAGTGTATCAATAAGCAATTGTTTGCCCCAGGAATTTCTAAATGAAATGAATGAGGTTGCCAATCACAGTGAAGCTAACTTGAGGTGGTCTGAGTAAAATAAGACTGAAATAGCTTGAATAGAAATGTGTGCTCCACAGCATGAGAGAATATGCAAAAGTGTTTCAGCCAAAAATCAAGACAAGAGGGAAGGAGACCAAATGGCAACGTGACAGATCGCTGCTGTGGGAGAGCTGTTCTCAATAGGCTTTAGTTTAATGTAGACATTGAACTGCCTTCCTGGCCAAGAGTCCTCCTGTGTTTAATATTAGGCTATGGAAATGAAGCCGAACAAAGGAACACTTTGATTGTATGTTTTTACATAATGCTATGTAATAAATGGCATTTCATTCCTTAGTGCAGCTCCATCTCAGTGTTAAACTAATGCAAAGACAATATAGGTCCTAAATCACATATATACATAAAATTACCCACAGTCTGAAGGGCATAGAAAAAACAAAGCCCAGAAGGCAGTAGGAAATGAATGTCAATGATTAAAATAGTAGCAGAGTAGATGCAAATATTCTTTATAGGGAAATCCATTGAAGGATATGATTGCCATAATGAATTCAAGTCAAGCTCTAATGTTTTAAAGTACTTTGCCCACTCTTTAGAGTTAGTTCAGCTCCAAGGTAATCATACCCTACACTCTGAATGACTTCCACATACTGATTCATGTGAGGTCTTAAATATGAAACTTCACTAGCGTAACTCAGCCAGCCTGGAGAACTGGGTTTGAACTTCTGCTCTGCCACAGACTTGCTTTGTGACCTTGCATAAGACATTTTGCATTTTAGTTTTCTTCTTTCTGCAAAATGGGGATAGTGGTATTATCTTACTTCAGAATAATATTCTGAGGCTTAATTAATAAATAATTGTAATGTACTGCGATTCTAGACTGAGAGCGGCTAAGAAAGCATTAAGTACACAACCCAAAACATCCTAAAATGCCTCACTGCACTGCCCAGCAAGCTTCAAAACACTCTGGGGAGTTTCTTGTGCTTTTATGTTCCAGTTGATCCTTCCTCCCACAGCTGCCTTAAACGAACAAAAAATTAGAAAGAGGGACACAATGTAACACAGAGATAAAACGGCAGTTCGAGCACAGAGCTCCTGGGTCTAACTCAGCATGGACTAGTGATTCCTTTGCAGCCTTTAGCAGCTCTGCCAATCCCCATCTTCCGTTTCCCTTTTCTCCAAACTGTAGTGGTGCCATTTAGACCCCCATCTTCCAAGGGCATTATAGTCGTTTCTAAGTTACGACCTTTCAAAGATATAAAATACATGTCAGTTTTTTAAATCTTTTCTTTCAATGTCTTTCAAACAGCAGAATCACTCATTCAGTCTGATCTTATTTGTAGGAACCAAGAAACTATAGTACTAAATTCTTTCTTGCAATGAAATTTAAATACGGATTAGTTAAAGCATCTCTGGTCAAAAGGGATTGTTTTTCCAATAGATTTAATAAAATACTTCTAAATGCATTACCTGCTTTAAAAAAGCAGTGTTTCTAAGCTGGAAACCAATTCTACCCTGCCTCACACATTGAAATTGCCCGTTACAAGTGAAATCTKAGATGTTTATTCCAGTGTTTATTCTAACATACAGCTAAGCTGTTTTGAGTCCAAACTTAGCATTCGCCCACGTGCACAAAAGTTACATCATTTGAACAAAGCTTTCCCAGACTGACGGTAGGAATCTGAATGAGGTTCTTTATCTCCTCTGCTGTAACAACCAGGCTGCCCTAATTAAATAGCTTAAACATGACAGTCACTATTAAGTCACTTCTGTCAACATGATATTAGACATGTTCCAGCTGTACCAGGGGAACATGGTTAAGCATGAGGACAAAGGTGGTAATCCCCCTGGTGAGGGACAGCGATGGAATCTGGTAGTGGATACCTAGGAAATTTACTCAAAGTAGTTTGGTACCCTAAAGAAGTAGTAGTCTTTGCAAATAACTCTAGCTTAGCAATTAGCTTTTGCCTTGCTTACTCTGTGGGCAACCAAACACTTCTTTACGAAACATTACAACATTAAACATCAGTTTCTATGTACAAGTTCAACAACTGGTGGCATTGCAGGAAGACTGTTTTCCTAACTAGTCCAATTTGAAATTTGTGTTTTGACCACTTACTATCTTTGTGGAAGAAAGCTGCTAAAACACAACACAACTGTTTTAAACTCAGAATTAAATGTGAGGTGACACAGCATTTGAAAACATTCTACTCAGATCAGGGTCATCAGAGACTACTTCAATGATACTATGAAATAAATAGCAGAAAATAGGTATATATTGGCAGAATTTCTTACAGAAAATTGGTAAGACTAGACTGCCATCTCATGGATATTGACTAACCTGAGATTGTACCAAATTTAGAGGAAAAAAAACTGCGTTGATGCTGTTACATTTGGTAAAACCAGATGGGTTTGTAACATCTTCCTCTTCCTTTTAGTCATTAGTATATGATCATTATTTATTTTCAGGTTCTTTATTCATACTGAAGAGATTCAAGGAAAGGAAGAAATATACACCCTAACGCCACACACGACAGCTGAGTTCAGGTCAGTGTCAGCAGCAGCAAAACCAAGGAGCTGCTGCTAAGCTTTCTATGCATTTCAGGTGGATGTGGCCATTAACAGTGCCATACTATCCTCAAATTCTAGGTCTGTTCAGAGAAACAGAAACCCAGAGTTAACATAAAGCTCCAGTCTCCTAACCATTTGGTAAGGATAATAGACTGGGGTATTTTGTGGCTTTAAAATGGTACCACTGGTGCTCTTGTGGGGTGTTATTCCTGCTGTGAGGTGTTATTCCTGCTCTGCAAATTCCTGTGCAAAAGCCAGCGATATAGGAAAGAGGAGAGATGGAAGTGTGTTTACCAGCTGAGGTTAAAACAGAGTTTGGGGACAGTGAACGTGTTCTGCATGTTGCTAAGTTTGCTCAGTGACTTTGAACACATTGCTGTTCACCAGGCTTTGCAAAGCAGCCTGAAATCTGACTGAAGCACACAAGAGTAGCACATTATCTCTGTCTCTTTGGCCAGTTCACTATTTTGTTCAAATGTTCACTCCTTTGACAGTACCATTGTCATTTAACTTTAGAGAATCTATCAATCTATCAACCAGACCTTGTATGAGCTTTTAAAATACAAATGGGGGTATCTAAGTTATCTTCAGAAATAAAAATGTTCTACATGGTAAATATGTATTATTCTCGTTTACTGAGATTCTGAAATAAAAGCTTGTTTGGTAAAGGTCAGTCTGCTTTTATATATAATGACTGCAATATCACAGTTTTTGGAAAAAAGTATTAAATAAAATAAAGCCATAAATATAACAGATAATGCAAAAAAAAATGCACTTGGAGAATTATGTGAGCATTTTCTAAACCAGTAAGACAGTAATTCAGGTGTCAAGACTTCTACTTTAGTGAAGTGTTTATTCTTAGTCTAACCATCATTATTTATTGATTTCTGCAATGCCTCTCTCCACTGTAATTTGCTTCACAGAATTATGAGTTATATACTGACCTCAGGAATGCAGAAGCCATTACGACCATGAGAACTACTCTCCACCACTGTTCACTAGATAATATTCTGCACTTCCTAAAGGCAGGAGATTAAGTAGGTGACAAATTTCCTAAAATCTTTCTCTATTTAGCAGAAGAGGGCCTGCCATTCCAATACTGTTTCTACAGATATCACTGAACTTGTAGTACCTCCAAACCAGAAGCTAGTTGCAGAGCGACGGAGTACAGGAAGAGTTCATCTTTTGAAAGAAAGCCATTAATATACCCCAAAGTTCAGGTGTAAGTGGCAAAGAGTTAAAATGAAATATGTACTAAACTAAGTAAGTACTGCCAAAAAAATTTGCATAATTTTAATAAAGAGGGGRAAAAAAAAAGAACCAACAGGGCAAAAGTACAGCCGTGATGTAAAATAGCTTAGGTCTCCAGGAGATTTATTTTGATCTACTTACAGAAACTTATTTTTCCCAGATGTGGGAAAATAATATTCTTGCCGAGAAGATAATTCTATTTCAGTTCCTTAAATCACTATTCTTGCTTATCTTTTTGCTCAGTTCAAGTCACTTGTCTGTAATAAGACAGCATATCATCTAAACTTTGGTAAAGTGGTTCCTGATTTTGAGTGTCACTGCTGTCGGTGTGCACTGAAGGTGCCACATCTTGGGCGCTGCAGCCACAGGCCTGCGCTGAAGGCAGCACATCTTGGGTGCTGCAGGCACAGGCCTGCATTGCTGGYGGCACATCTTGGGCGCTGCAGCCACAGGCCTGCATTGCTGGCGGCACGTCCTGGGCGCTGCAGCCACAGGCCTGCATTGCTGGTGGCACGTCCTGGGCGCTGCAGCCGCAGGCCTGCATTGCTGGCGGCACGTCCTGGGCGCCATAGCCGTAAGCCTGCATTGGAAATGGCATATCATGAGTGCTGTAGCCATAAGCGTGCATTGGTGGCAGCATGCCTTGAGCGCCGTAGCCATAAGCCTGCATTGGAAATGGCATATCATGAGCGCCATAGCCATAAGCCTGCATTGATGACAGCACATCTTGAGCGCCATAGCCGTAAGCCTGCATCGACAGCGGCACACCCTGAGCACCATAGCCGAAAGCCTGTGCTGATGGCAGCATATCCTCATCATCGCTGCTGTCATCCTCTGATGATGATGGCACATCTTGAGTGTCACTGCCACAGGCCTCTCTTGATGTTGACTCATCTTGAACATTGCTGTTGTTAGCCTGCACTGATGGTGGCATATCTTCAGTGCTGCTGCCGTTGGCCTGCGCTGAAGGCATCTGTTGGTTTTGTGCTGTCTCCGTTTCCAGTTTTTCAGAGGAGGTTTCAGGACTGTTCAAATTCTGACTTCTGTAATTATCATCTTTCTTTTGTCCCATAAAGTAATCAGAAGGTGGCGCAAACTCCGGATCTCGCTCATCTCTGAGTTCTTCCTGTTTCTTTGACCATTGTCCAAACATCAGTTCTGTTAGAAACAGGGAAAATGGTAGATTGAATATAGATTTCAGGGTCTGAAGATCAGTCAGAAAGGAGGGAAAACAAATTAGCAAACAGAGAAGATGCAGCTGTGTATAGCTGTTTGAAGTCACTTTTCCATCTAGTACTAGATTGCTGGCTAAGCTGACAGTCCACTTTCTTTACAGAGCAGGAACAAAAGCATTGAGCATTAAAGATAACCACCATCATCTATATAACTCATCCTAGTCACTTTAAGATCCTTTAACAATGTGGTCATTGGTTATGAAAAACGACTAGTTAGTTAGGGGTGAATCAAAATACAAACCAATCAAAGCATTAAGAGCTTATTTATTAGAAGATAGAGATGATGATATTATCTCTAGTGGGCACAGGCAAAAACCAGTAACTTCTTTATTTCAACAGAAGTGGTAGATATTCTAGTTACTATGACAGCTGCTGATTTCTGATTAAAAATAGTTCTAAGTACTGCAATGGAACGACAGCTCAAGATCATCACACTTAAAAAGATATCCCCCAAACCTACTCTGAAGATGTCCCCCAAACCTACTCTCTAAAACCAGTAAAATTCTTTTCAGTATTCATTTCTATCAAGACTTCTGTAAGAAATGAAGTAGAAAATTTTGATACGTAAGGGCTACACATTTGTCTGATGTAGCAAAACAGAGCCCCAATCAGAGCAGGTCTTCTTCCTTTGCTTTGGTAAAAATATAAAAAAATATGAAATAGTAAGGAGGAAAGCATCTAAGAGAATGAGGAGTTTTGCTTATCCCTTCTTATACTAATTTAGATGCTTGTGTTACATTTATGTTCAGTGAACCACAGTTATTTTACTCACATTTTAGAGTAAGCTGTCCTCTGCTTTCTGAGTCTAGTATTTGTTGTGTAGTACAGGGCTGCTTGGGTGTCAGTCAGATACTAGGATTGCTCAGAGGTAGGAAAAAAACAGTGTTGGGCAGGATAAAGATTTAACAGATAGGACCTGAAAGTTTTGGTTTTTAATGGAACCACCAAGTTTCCCCTCACAACGATGTTCATTAACTGAACACAAAGAGAGACTGTGAAAAGTAAAAAGAAGCTGGAAATATCAGTATTGCACAGAATAGGAATGCTGCTCTTATGGGAGTACTAAAGGAGGTGGACATTTATGTGCTTTGCCTATTCCTTGTTTGCTTTTACCTAGAAGTCAGGCATCAGACTACAAGAATGTGCATGAATTTAGATTAATGGTGCAAAATGAGTTAATGGGTTTGGGAAGGATCTGGAAGACAGCAATCACTTGACATTGTGACAAGGAAGACGCTTCAAGATGGGACATTGGCCCTGAAGTGGTCTCTGCTTGCATCACTTTTTAGTATCATCCTGTACCTGTTTCAGTGTCATACATCCTGCCATCGCATAGCACAAACTACAGAAATACATCAAGATCAGATCACACTGTAAGACAGTAAATCTTATGAGCTATGATTTGTCATTCTGTCAACCTCTCTGGATCATCCAGAAATGGAATAACTCATACAGAAGAAAAAATTATAGGGACATTATAGCAGCTACTGGCACTAAGGCATGCCTTGTCAATCACTGCACTGGACACAAGATAGTCATCAATACAAAGGGAGAAAGTATTTCATTGCTTCTCAGCCTTACCATACTTTGTCACAAAATAGAAATGAAAATAGCAGTGTGCACACTGCTTCCAAACAATGTTTCTGAATCAACATTTCCTTACCTTTGCCTTTATCCCACTCTCGAACATAAGGCACGCCAGGCTTTGTATCTCTTCTCTCCTGGATGACAACCTCTACCTTTCTACTTGCTGCAGTAACTCTCGGAGCTTCCGGTTCGTCAGTAACACCTTTCACCTCTATGTTACAGAAAGAGATAGTGTTTTTTGTTAGTAACAGGATAAATCTATATGAACCTCATAGGAGGAACAGGAAGCGAGAGTTATTTGCATTTATAGAGCTCATACTAGTTATCTAATTTAATTCTAATAATGAAATGCATCTGAGTAGGGAGGTGATTTTTTTTTTTAAATTACTGCATTTAGTTCAGAAAAGATAATGGCTAAGCCAGATAATCAGGAGGCGTATCTACCAAGAGACACTTCATTAGCTTTCTAGTTATATCAAAAAGACTGCTGAAAATCTGTTGCCTAACAACCCAAAAAGGAATGTGCTGAGTGTTATACTGAAGCTAGAAAATTACGTAAAAATAAGAACATTAGCATGTTATCTCCATTTCATTTACTGGAGAAAACAAATTTGCATTCTTATTCTTCTGAACAACAGTAACAGTTAGCAGTGGCACACTACTGTTCTTTGTTTCCAGAACACTTCACAGTTAATCACTTGCACAGAATTCTGACACAGTGAAATATTAGCTACATTTTACAGTAGGAGACAGACAGTACAAGTGACTAGTAGTTTCATAAGGGAGACAGCGCAGAGATGGGTTTAGAACTCAAATTCATCATCCTAAATCCTAAAGTCAGCTGTATGTCCAATTTACAGGCTGCACTGAAACTGTAGGAGTGCGTATTATATGATATCAAAATTAACTTGTTACTACTTTTTATTCTACTTCATCTTAAAAAAAAGAAAAAGCCAGTAAAATTTCAGCAGGTCTAACCTCAACCTGAATAATTAACCCACATAATTCCTGCTGTCAGGTGTGAATCAAAAAAAGCCTACAATCTCGGTATCATATTTCTACCTGCATTATTAAGCTATTTCTGGCATGATTTTATATCTACACACAATTATATGAACTCTATCTTAACAGTTACACTAATTGTATATATAGAATACATAATACCAATGTATTGAATGTCCAAACCTAAATCAGTTAGAGTATGCCTGTCCATCGATCAAGTACAAGATGAAATAGCAAGTATTTAACTTAAAAAGGCAGCAGATCATACCTCCATTCTCCAGTTTTTCTGCCTCTTCCTCTAATCCAGCTTCCCTTAACTTCTTAACCTTCCGTGCTCGAAGTTTAGACAGCCTTGCATCTAGAGCTGCCTTCCTTTTTTCTTTTAACTGTTCACGTTTAGTTCTCTGATCAAGTGTCTTAACAGCAAAGAAAAACATGAATTAATCTTCCTTTGTTATTATAATCAACTACATATCTTCCTTCACTAAACAGCTAAAAGCAATCCTCATCAAGTACCATGTTTCAACTTTTTTGGAGTCAGCTGCAGGCATCACCTAGTATAAGACTTACACAACAAATCAAATACAGCGACCACTGAAACTAGGATGCCCTCATACCCCAATTTGCTCTTTAAACTCATACCTGCTCTCTTAGCATATCCAGTGTTGCCCGTTGTTTATTCCTAAGTTCTTTGTCACGAGAAAAGGCAAAGTAACCAACACCAAGCTGTCTGGCCTCTGAAAAGAAGAAGAAAATCAATACACTCAGTTTATAACTGATAGTAACTACAGGCACCATGCGCCCTGCTTTCAGGCACTGAATTACTCCCAACAACATACACTGCATTAGTTTTAGGTGGCTAAAAAAGGCTTGTTTTAGATGATGCATGAAGTGAAGCTTTCTGAAGGAGAACACAGGAAGAGGTAATGAAATTTAAAAAATACATTTGAGAAAAATACAATTTGAGGAAAAAAAAAAATCTAGATTTATGTACTAGTAATGTGAATGGTTATTACACACGTGGCTTAACACATACCTACACTTTGCCATAAAGGCACAAGAAGTAACTTTCCCTTGCTTCCTCTAAAACTAATCTCTTTGATGATATAAAGATAAGTGATATAAAGTATGAAAGTATACCATTTTCTCGAATGTCCTCATAATGTATGGGTCCCATGGGTTTTCTGAGGGCTTCTTCTTCTTCTTTTTCCCACTGCTGCCTCTGAAGTTCTCTTCTCATGTCTTCAGATAACAGAGTATTCCCATCAAGACCTTGTCTAATTAAAACAAAACAAAACAAAAAAACAGAAAAAAAAAAAGAAAAAAAAAATTAGGGATTACAGAGCAGAACTTACCAGTTTTACGATATCAAACAGTGAAATTATGATTGGGTCTGATCCACTGTTGCAGTTTTTACAAAACATACATCATTGTAGGCACCATTTAGTGATGCAGCATTGATGACTATGGTACATGGTGAAGACAGAACTACAAAACTACCTCTGAAACAAGGTACTAGCAGAACATGTTATTAAAAGACTTAAACAAAATCATATCCTTTCTTACAGGCTTTATGAAATCATTATCAAATCACAGAATGGGAGATTAAAATGACTTTTATTGGCATCTGTTGGGGTGCTAGCAACCACATATAGAAACATTTCAGATTTAACATAAGAAAATGAAAGGTATTTGAAATAACAAAAAGCTAGCCATTAATTTACCCTAGAAGTCCATGCCAAATATTAATACCCAATATGGGAAATATTTTTGTTTTCCCAAGAGAAGCAGCAGGATCTTTTATTGTCTAGCTAAAGCCGGTTTTGCTGACTGACAGTCATCCATATCAATGCAGAGACTGCAATTTCAAAGCACTCATATTCTCCATCTTATGTTTAAAATATAGAGAACACACTAATGAGTTGTTAGTGTGAAAGAATTTTCACTTCAGCAACAGTAAAGGTTCAGTTGAAGTGCCTTTAGATTCTTTTCTAAAAACAATTCTCAGTGCTGCCATAATAACTTTAACAGAAGAGCTGTTAAACAGCTGTTTAACAGAAGAGCAAAAACAAACAAATGGAGATCTAACAAATTCACTTTCAATGCCATGATGAATTTGGAATTGTTAAAAGACTACAATCAGTTTCCAGGTTAAACAGAACCAGGATTCACTTCTCTGGCGTTTTCTGGAAAGTATAATAAAATACCATTTCCATACAAGGACCACAGTTTTAAAAGATGCATCAAATATCTGAGAGATTGCTAAGTCAATTTATTAGAACTTTTCTCTGCAAGCTGTGCTCCGTAAGTGAGGTTTTAGATTTGGTCAGTGTTTACATCAAAGAGTGTGCCTCATTAGTTTATTAAAAATTTCATTTGGGCTTTTATTTGATATCCATGGCCTCCATTCTGTTGCAATTTAAAACCAATACACCAGCCACGTATTTCAAATGGTGAACTGCCAGGGTGAAATAAAATAGAAGCCTTGGAATACTATATGAATTTGTAATAGGAAGTTTTGATAAAATCACAGTCATGCACAATTGCTCTGTAGCTACTCTGTCTATTTTTTAAGGCACAACATAGTAACCAGCAGAAGTTGGTGTAAAGCGTATCTAGAGAAAGCAGTAGCATCAACAATTCTGGATTGAGAATGGGATAACAAAGAACAGCCTCTCTTCCTTCTCATTAAAAATATCTATGTTAAATACTGCAAGAAACATGCACTTCCATTAGAGAAACCACACCTTTTCCCTTGAAGTTCCTGATCCATTTTAAGTAGACTCGGCAAATCCTTCTTCATACAGCGTCTAGATCGGCCCAAGAAATCAACATAATCAACCCTGTAATGAAAGCAAAGGAAATTTGATGTAGAACTTCTATTTGCAGATTTAAAGAACTCTTAACCAGAAGATAGAAGCAGTGACGCTTTCCAAAGAGTATTCATCACCCCTTCAGTCTCGCCACGTGTGACAGTTTCTTCTACCTTTCAATTAACAGACTCACAGGTTAAGAGGATACATTCTGAACAGGGCATATGACAGTTTTATCACAGACATTTACTCAATCTCATTTTGAGCCGGCTGTTTGCCTTGGCAGTAAGATGGTGTAAAAAAATGTTCAAAAGTTACAATGTCATGTAATTTTCACAAAATGAAACTGAGCCTTGTACTTGCTTCCCATGGTGAAAATAATGATGTGGCATTGACTTCTTGTGGATATGAAATTGCTACAATATATTTCAATTATCAGTCTAAAGCTCACTTAGAATAGGCTGATAGCGTTCATTCAACTGGCATAACAAAGGCTGACTAAAATGCAAGCAAAATGTTCCTCTGAAGCACACATTGTGCTTCTTATTCAACTCTTTATAGTACTGAACACTTAATTTACAGTTGTCAAAAAAAGCTGTTAAGAGCTGTACTTACTGTCCTGTAATGCTAGAAAGTTCTTTAGCATCAAGCTGCCTCAATTATCCCATTCTAAAGAATTAATATTACATCTGAAAAAGTATGACTGGCAATCTAGTTCCCAAAACCCAAACTTTTAAAGATCTGTGCTTTTAGTAAGTTAAGTCTTTCACATAATTTCTAAGGATATCTAAAGCTTAGTATATACTCAGTGCCCTTTGTTTTTTGTTATAATTTAACATCAGTAGGGAAAAAAAAGTCTGCATTCCCTATAGTAAAGACGTAACTAGATGTAACTAAAGATCGCTGCAGAATAATTAGCATTAATTATGCTAGCACCCAAATATCCCCATTAGGATATGGTCTCACTGAGATGGACAATATATTAATAATAATACATGTCACTGATGTGAGATGTAGGCAATGATAGAAAAGCACCATGTGAACAGTAAAATGTATCAGTTTAAATTTCTGACATTTTATGGTGATGAGAGCACAAAGCAGTTTGAGCCCATTGCTCATTGATAGTTTCATCTTGAATTTCAGTAAGATGCTGGTAATGGGTATATCTGCCTTTCCAACCTAGCAGTCTTCTGGTACTCTGCTGGATTCATTCTGAAACATTACACTGCAAATCTTATCTTGGCCTAATAAACTGGAGAAGGGGGGTGCTCTGTTTTGTATCGGTTACTGCTGTTTTAAACTGATTACCAGAAGTAAAATCTGTGTTCCATAAGCATTTTATGGACAAGGAAAATGTTTAGTCAGACTGGTTTCATAATTATTCCTGATGTCTTGGATGAAAAACTAGTGGTYACTTGGAATGTCACAGAACATTGTCACAGACTATTTGCTGTGCTGCAGTTAAACAGTGGAAGAAATGCTGGAAAATCGTGTTCTTYTTCCAATCAGAGTTTCTCTCCTTTAAGGGGAGGTCATACAACGAAAATGACTGCTCATTTTGTAAGTCACACACAATTAGAGAAGGGAAGGTGGATACAATAAAACCCCCAAGTTTTGCTAAAGTACATTTCAATTCAAGACACCAAAGCATAAAATTGTATCAATACTGTGATCAGAACTCCCATAAACTATGCAAGAAAATAAGAGAGGATATTACGATGTCTCACTTATAGTACATTTCCCTGATTGATATTTCTCAAAATCCTGGATGTYAGTTCTACTGCAGTGTTACCTACGTGGAAAGTAACATGATGGACTGTCTTTTAATGAGACATGAAATGAAAGAATGTTACCACCTCTTCTCAACGTATAGTATTAACCAAAAAAAAAAAAAAAAAGGTGCCACTCCACATAATTTGTAGAATAAAATTATTTTTTCATGCAATTGTCAAGAAACAGACTAGTCAGGACAGCTTAGCCCAATCAGTAGTACCAACCATTCTTCATCTGGGTCCTCGGGTGGTGGTATTTCYGTTTCAGGTTGAGCTTCCTCATCATCTGTCTCTTTCTCTAAAGTCTTTCTAGCAGCTTTGCTCTGATACAGTTCCTGTACTTCATGCTGTTTGTCTATGATCTTCTGAGTGAAATCCACTAGGTACAAATCCTCGGTTTCTTCATCTAAGGCAGAAAATCGATTCTTAGAGAATAGCCATGAAAAGAACAGAACTGAGTACAAAATCAACACAAAATAGCCACAATCAGCTTTTCAGCTGCTAGCAATGCCCTTGACCACACTATTGGGGAATACTTAAATCTCATTCAGTGCCAAACAAACTTGGAGCTATAAATTGGCTCCACAGTGATAACCTCTATTTCTGAATGTAAGTTTTAGGTTTTTTTAAGCAATTAATCATTTGTGTACAATACAGAAAAGGTTGCAGTCTTTGCACTAAAATATTCTCTGCTCATTAACTATTTCAGAAGTACAGGGTTGGTTATGTAACAGTTCAAATACTTATTTGATGCTTAACATTTGGTGTGTTGGCAGTAGTTAAGCAGTCACTAGAGTACTTTTTAGAAAAGTAGAGAAAAGTGGTGGGGTCATATGTGGCAAAGATGGACACTAGTAAAGAAAACATTAGAGAATAATTGCAAGGAGATTTGGATTCTATTTTAATAATTATGTGTTGGGACTAAATGAGTGAGAGAAGAAAGGGACAGATTAGAACTCTCTAACCCTATTAGCTGCATGACTGGCATTCACATATGGACCAGCCAGACTCCCCTCCTGCTCCTCTTCTCTTCATAAAGGTCCAAGAATTAGAATGCAGGACAGAAAATCAGCAATGCAATCCAAAGACTGCATAATGGAGAATAAATTAATTTTGTTTTTCTAAGATGGTGTATTGAAAAACCAGAATATATTCCACCCACTTAATGAATGAGTGAAACAAGCCCATAGCACTTTACTAGGACAGGCTGTCCTTCAAAAAGTAATTTTATTTTCTCTAGTACCTATATTTTTTCTCCCTTTCAAAGCAGAATAACCCATGTCAATCACTTTGTATAATAACTACAAAAAAATTTCCCATGTAAGAAGACAAGCAGTGAATTCATAGTGTAGCTGCTGTAAATCGCCAGATAGTCTGAAATGCCAACTTTTAGGGTGAACTTTAGAAACAAATTTTTATATATATATTAAAAAAATACTCATTTTAGACTAGTTTTGTTCACCTGGGAAGTCGCCTTTTGTCATTTTCTCATACAGCTTTGCTTTCTCTTCTAGTTTCTTCCTGAAAAAGAAAAAAAAAAAATTAACATTGCAGTCCCACCAATTCCTAACATAGTTCAAAATGACCAATTTAGCCTTAGATAAATGGAACAGGGAAGTACCAGGAGTCCTTGAAATATTTACTAGAAGCTGACTTACACCTGTTTTTTATTTTGAACCTTAACTGACTTTTCTGAAGATACACAGATATCCAGTTCCAGAGTTCATACTGAAAGTAATTTAGTGAAGTTACAGAATTAATCTTAAGTGTAATTTGTCAAGTAGGCAGGAACACGACGTAACAAGTATTCCACCTCTATCTAACTACTATGGTCTGTCAGATAAATACTGGAAACTAGACCATTATTTGCAGGTATGAGATACTGAAATACTGGTTTACAGGAAAAAAAAAAAAAAAAAAAAAAAAAGAAAAGAAAGCTATAACATAAAGTTACACTTATTCTTAGAAACTGAAGATAAAACCTTAGCTAATTTCTGGAATGGTAGAAAGCAATTTTGAAGAGCTAGGAACTGCTTACAGAAAAACAGCAAATGGCTTATAAATTGCATTTTCAACATATATCTTATTATACAACTAACCCATTTAGAAGATGAGTCAAGTCTTGCAAAAAAGTGAGCCATTTTCTGTCAAGTCCAAGAAACACTTTGCTACAGAATTCTGATGTATCGCTGCCCTGGCTTTTAATTCTAAAGATGACTTTCAAAAATCAGTAACCTGACATACTTAGATAGCTATGATAACGTGAGGGCAGATATCCTTAGAGCATGAGACTGCTGGGATGCAGTTTGTACATTACTGGTAAGGAGCATAGAACTGATGCCGGTCTTACTGGTTGGTCTAATGAGAACTGCTGGTCTATGTGCTTTTCTAAACACTGAAAAACAAATTCTACAAAGCATTCCTTTCTTACAGAACCTAAGAGTTACCTTGATTTATCTAATATATGCTCCTCTTCTGCCTTCTGCTCAACATCTTTCTCAGCTCGATTTGCAACTCCTGTGTTTTGTTTGTTCCAGATGCTTGGTTTCTGTGGAGTACAATTTTATAACAACAAATAAAGAAATAAACAAAAATATTGAAATGATAATGATTAAAAAGTATTTCAACTCCATAATGCAAACTTTGGAAATCAATCGTGAAAGACTTTGTAAATAACATCTTAAACATGTTTGACTTGAGACTACACCTAGCATGCTGCAGGTATGTCCTAAAATTACACAGACTGCAGTACGATATAATAGTTAAGGACAGGCTGAGAAGCAAAAAAAAAGCACTCAGAAATCAGACAAAATCTATTCTGGCAAAGATGTTAAGGTTAAAAAAATTAATAAGAACAATCTTGCTGATTATTAAAGTAATAACAAAGCTATGAATTGTTTCTATTCTCTATTACCTTCATTTTAGATATAAAATACAGTCAGTTTGCCTGTTTACAGCATAACACTGGAAATGCTGCATGTTCTTCAAGTATGGCAGCAATACTATATTCTAATACTAGAAGCTAGAGAATGAATAGTAAAGAGTAAAACATGTATTCATTATTATACACCGTGATACAGAGGAACAGATAGCAGAGCATTTATCAAGAAAGTTCAGTGATTCTGGAAGAGTCTCTCTTCCTCCATCCTTCGGGGAACCATACAAAATCTTGGAGAAAAAAAGAAACATCTTCCCCTATAGTTACAAAAGCTGTGGCTCCCTGGGGAATGAAGATTAAGGGATGACTTAGATGGGCATAAGCATGAGATAAGTTTTCTGCTGTGCACAAGAATCTCACCTGGAATTGAGTTGATAAAAATTTACAGAATATCCTCATCATGTAGATTTTACATTTGAATAGCAACACAGCTCTGAGTATTTATTTATTTAGATTTGAATATGAACTTCCTTACTTTAAGGAGAAAGAATGACAAAAACWACAACGGAAAAATATTTCTACCTTATTGGAAGTTTTGGGCTTTGCAAAGATGCCAGCATCTTTCAATAGCTTTTCTTTCTTGAATTCTTCTTGCTTTCGGAAGAGTTCTGCTTTGAGATCTACCAACTACATCAACAGCAAAATAAACAAATAACCAAGACATATCACATGCATATACATCAGTTACTGTAATAAAGTAGTAACTGTATTTCTAGTAGAACAATCTGGCATTTACAGTTATATGAGCATTTGATTGCATTTTTATGTGGAATTTTGAAGCACTGATCCGATCACAAAGATCACTCTTAAGTTTACAGCAAACAATATACAAAAAACACGGAATGCAAATTATGATTAGGGATTTAAAAAAAACCCCAAAGATATCCTTGATCCTTTGATACATAATGGGAATAAGAGAGACATAATTCCGTACAGATTTTACCAGCCTCACGATGGCAAACAAATAGAGAAGGATGAATGAAATAACACTACTGAATTTGAAAAGGAAACTTCTAACCATTAGATAATGAATAAAATCCTGTCTCAGAAAAGAATTGATAAAAGTTTGCTTTCATGAAATATATATACTTTCCCGCTGTTTTACGTACTGTTCATATAGTTTAGATTTTCTGTCTTTTTTTTTTTTTTTAAATAAATATGTAAGTAGCATTGTCATCTATGACCAATGCCCATCTCATCTTTTATTAGGAAACATCACCAGCAGGGGTATTATCTTGAAATTACATTAAAAAACTTAGTCTGGAAGAGGATTTGTGATACTTTCCCTGCAAGTCCTACAGAAGACAAATTTCACAAATGTACATTAAATCAGGAAAGTGGAAGACTTTGGTATTAATATTTATCCCAAACACTACAACATTTGCTTTTCAGGTCCCTGTAACAATGATGCATAGTGTTGTAAATTAAACCTTTTTTTTYCCCCCCTGAATGCTTAGAAGTGATCATCCAAAAATTCAATGTTAAATGTTTCATATAAACAACCCACAGTTTACTGTTTATTTGGAAAAATGAAGTGTTTGGTAGCAATCTCTTGTTAACAGACTACTGGAGAGCAGAGAGGAACAGCACCTCACCATCCCTAAGGGTCGGGGGTTAATTTGCCAAGACATGGACGTCCTGTTGCTTAGAAAAAATCAGGAAATAAACTCACATTTCCCTCTCATGCCCTGTCGTGGTTTAACCCAGCAGGCAGCTAAGCACCACACAGCCGTTCACTCACTGCCCCCCCCACCGCAGTGGGATGAGGGAGAGAATCAGGGGAAAAAAAAAAGTAAAATTCATGGGTTGAGATAAAGACAGTTTAATAGGGCAGAGAAGGAAGGGAAAATAATAATAATGATGATAAAAGAATATACCAAAATAAGTGATGCACAATGCAATTGCTCACCACCCACTGACCGATGCCCAGCCAGTCCCCGAGCAGCGGCCCCCCGGCCAGCTTTCCCCCAGTTTATATAGTGAGYATGACATCGTAAGGTATGGAATATCCCTTTGGCCAGCTGGGTCAGCTGTCCTGGCTGTGCCCCCTCCCAGCTTCTTGTGCACCCCCAGCCTCCTCAGTCGGCAGAGCACGAGAAGGTGAGAAGTCCTTGACTTAGTATAAGCACGACTTAGCAACAACTAAAACATCAGTGTGTTATCACATTATTCTCATACCAAACCCAAAACACAGCACTGTACCAGCTACTGGGAAGAAAATTAACTCTATCCCAGCCGAAACCAGCACATGCCCCAGTTTCATCATTACGTCATGTATGGGGCAAATTCAGCCTGGCACACTCAGATCAAGAGCGCGGTGYGTACACTTGGTCAGGACGGCGAAGGGGCTAAACCCACCCCCGAACATCTCACAAAACCAAGACGCGACGTCAGAACGTGTGACGCACGGCGTTACAGCATAACCCTTTAAATCAGTATTTGCTTCTATGAGTGTGCATTTCCGTGGGTTGGGGTTAAGGCGAGGGGGCAGCAAACACAGCCCCGGCGTACTGTTTTCCTGGAAGCGGCTCGCACCAGCGAGCCCCCGGGACCGAGCCGCACGGCCTGCGCCGGCCGCGCCCGCCCGCCGGAGCCCCGCAGCCGCGGGTATCAGGGCACAGCTGGCCGCCCTCACAGCCTTATAAGCCGAGCGACAGGCAGAGGGGTTTCTGTTGCTTCTTCCCGGCCAGGTTCGCCCACTCACCGAGGAGGCGGCCACGTCCAGCGGCTTCTTCCTCCGGTCCATGGCGGCCTCCGGCAACCGCCTCAGCCTGCCTTCTTCTTCCCCGCTTTGCGTCCTTACCGTAAAGCGCAGCGAAAGCGAGGCGCTATTGCGACAGCGCTGGTGAGGGCAGGCGGGCCCTTCGCCGCCGCCATATTGGGAGGGTAGAGGGGTAAGGGCGGGGCGCGGCGCTGGGCTCCGCAGCACCGCGCGGGGCCGCCGGGCACGCGTGGCTTGGAGCAGCGGTGCAAGGGAGCAGGGCCCCGCCGGCGCTATTGCCCCCTTGTCCCGGCCTCGGTCAGCCTGGAGCTGGCTGCATGCTGCAATGACAGGCCCTTCCTGCCTCAGAGCCTCTGGCTGTGACCGCAGGGCAGGCTGCGAGCAGGCCTTGCTCAGCGTGGCGTGGCTCGGTGGTGGCTGAAGCTCTCCCTGCCTGTGGCTTCCCTGGCTGTGCCCGAGTTGTGTGTGAAAATGGGTGTTCCTGGCAGGTGGAGGCCAAATTCTTCAGGTCCCCTATTGGAAATGGCCATGTGTGGCCTKGGGGCTGGAGCTGCTGCTGCCAGCGAGAGTGGTGTGGGGTGCTCTGGGGTGGCTGGGCTGGGGGATGGCTGCTGTGGCCAGAAATTAAATAGGGCTTGGCAGGATTGCAGGCCTGCCCAGAGCTGGGTTTGGGGCCAAATGAAGAAGTACATGGTTGAAATTTGGTATGAACAGCAAAAAAAAAAAAAAAAAAAAAAATCTTTCCTGCCTTAGTTGATACATGAGTGCTATGGAGATGAGACCTGAAATGCTCCCTGGAGATGGCCATGACCTTCAACACCAGGCTGGGTTTAGCCCTGTGGCCGTTGCCCTCTGGGCTGCCTTGTTTAAGCCATGTGCTTGGGATGAAGTGCTGTGGCTGTCCTGCTGTCCTTGGCCCTCTGCCTGCACAGATCTGTGCTGAGGGAGGTGGGAGTTAATGAGTCACAGCTTTGCAGAACTGACAAGTGTGGTCCATAATAGCCAAATACAAACYCACCTATATGCGCTGGAGCCAGCTCTCTAACCCCAGAGATGAGCACAGGTGGCTCTTGAGGGGTGAGGTTCGGTGTTTTATTTATACTGGGTAGCTCATTGCAGTCCTTTTTCTTCATGGGGATGATAGGTTTTAATTCAAAGTGATTCTGAAGATCATCATTATCTGGAGTTGCAAGAGGAAGCTGCCTTTCACTTGTCTTCATTAAAGTGGAAAAATATAAGGTGCTCCAATGTTGTTGCTTGGCAATGTGACAGCTGATAGAAGCGTCAGATACGGTTCTTTTGATTTTTGAAATGTATTGCTTTTGTGTTTGGGAAGCTGGGTCGGGCCCATATTTAGATAGTTTATGGACACAGAATTGCAAAGCTGACAGAGATACTCAGTTGCTAAGTAAGCTACACCTGTATTCCAGGGAGCGTGAAGTGTGCAATTCCGAAAGAGCGATTTCTGGCCCTAGTGAAGCTGTCTTGCTTTTGGCTTTTTAAAAGGAGAAGGGAAAATGGTGGGAGACAACAGATACAGAAAAGTGCAGGTCATATTAAAGCCATAAGGTTTACTATTTTAATCTGCGATGGAAGAAGAGAAATGAGCATTACTGAAAAATAGGACAAAGGAATGAAAACATCTGCGCTGTTCTAATTAAATCTCATTTCAACAAATCATGCATTGTTGCCTGTTCAAACCTCACCTAGCGACTGAGAAGAGAAACCAGCCCAAACCCAGCCCAGGGTGGTTCTGACTAATTCCCACCTTTTATTTGGAGGCAGTGTCTGTGTGAGAGCACATTTCCCCCCTAAGTGCATTAATTCTTCTCCACATTGCTCATGTTCTACTCTACAGTGACAGATTCACTTGCTTACCTGTCAGGGTTTCCCATGTTGTAGGTGTTGAGCACTTTCAGGAGATCAGGAGTATTTTTATCTTGAGATTCTCATAACATGAAGTGTTCCTGAAGAGCTGATAGTCAGACTTGGTCCTGTATATCTCCTTGTAACTGCAGATGCAAAAGCACGTCAAGAAATCTTGGTCTCTTGAAAACTTGGCCTGTAAAATATAATGGCCACTGGCTAAGCTGATTGTCTGAGGCTCTGGGATAGGAACCCTACATGACCAGTTTTAGAAATGTAACACTAGATAGCTGTGTAGGTACTTCACTGCTTCTTTATATTTTTTTGACTGAAATGTAAAATGATACAAATGCTGAGTCTGTTTAGGCTACTACTCTGGAAGCCACTTTTTCACCTGTCTGTCATCTTTCCCCTTCACATGCCTGAAACCAGACCTTTGCTTGCAGGATTCCTTATTCCTTGGCACTGCCTAAGCCCCTGTAAGTCTGCTTGCAGCTCCTTATTGTATGCTGTCCTTGCTGCTGCATTTTCCACCTATGACCTGCCCATATGTCTTAGCAAACTGCTTGTCACACCATCCTGATTTCAATTCCTAGCAGCACTTTTCTTCTTTACAAGCGAACTGACCCTCTCTTGTAATGTTAGAAGCATGTTCTCCTTTTCCACATTTACAAACCCATTTCTTTGATTTCGTCTCTCCTTCCTGCACTCTCTGGTTTTGTATTTACCTGTCCAAACCATGCTGGAGCAGCACTCTTTCTGTTTTGGGTGTTGCATAAAATGGCTCAGTATCACCTCAGCAGCCCTCTATGCATCAGGTGTTACCTGGATAGTCTTAGGAGATATGTGAAGATGGAATGAGGCCCTGGAGGTGTCAGTGTGTCTCTTAAAATGTTCCTTTCTGGTTGAGGGTGAGATGCATGACCAGGATTGTAAAGAAAAGCTGTGCTACTGAGGGGTTACATGACAGGATGCGGAAAAAGGAATTAATCTTAAAAATTACAAGCTAGTTCATGTTGTTGCTGTGAGCGAGGATCACAGAGCTGGCACTTCTGCGCTTGCAAGAAACAGTAGATTATTTTGTGGGTAGCAAAGGTCTGGCTAGACACGCATGAATTGGGAATAAGTCCATCAGTGTCACTGATGCTGTGTATAACTGATGGACTCGTGCTATGAGATAACCTTTAGCTCGCGTTCTCTCTCAGTTAACATCAGCAGGACCAGCAGGCAGTGATAAAAGCAGACCCGGACAGAGGGGAGCACCACGCTCGCCAGAGCYGCGGGGCTGCTCTGCGTGCTGTCGTGTTCCCCTAGATGTGAGGTTCGGCACTCGAGCGCACATCCAGACAGATGGCTTTCGGAGCACTTTGTAAATACAAGACTACTGAACCAACGTTTACAATCTAAGAACTGACAAGCTTTCACACATATGGTTCCCTCAAAAAGGCTCAATGTCGACGCTAACCTGTGGAAGGCTGTTCTGGGCATTTTTTTTTTTTTTTTTTTTTAATCCAGCCCACAGGCATTCATAAAATGCCAACGAGGGAGGGGGAGCTGGAATAAGAAGCTTTCCAAGTTGTGTAGCAAAATCAGCTTAACTTAAAGAAATGAGATGAGGAAGGGGAGGAATCTGTCTGTGTGTGTATAGTACAGACTCAATGTGGCTGTGCTATGCTTATTTCTTATCGGGAATCTGTGAAAGCTGTATAAACTACCATGTCTGATCTCAGACTGCTGATAGCCCTGAATTCCTCGGGAATAATTGATTCAGCACTTCCCATTAGTATGCTGCTCATTTGAGCATGAGGCCTAATTGTGTTTACTTCCACAAAGCTGCATCAACACAAAAAGATTGTTTATTATTTTTGAGGAAGATGGGGGATTGCAGTGGATTGTTCTAAGGGCATTTGTATGAAATTCAAATTTCAGCATGAAATTCAGCACTTCAGCATATTGTAAGATTGGTGAGAGATGCTGCACAAACTTGAAATTAATCAGTTGCAAAGCTTCAGTGTGGACTTCTCCTACACCCCCCTACCAAAACTAGACTTACAGGAGTCCAAAACCAAATTATATTGATGTTTGGGGGATTTGCTGTTCTGAGACTGATTCTCTTATCACAGACACTAAGGTTTCATCCCACCCTAAGGCTTTGATGTTCTATATCTTACTTTCTACATCTTGGCTTTAAGATGAAATAAAACTGTGGGCAAGTAACAGCTGGACATTTTGTGAGATAAGTCTTGGGGCAGGGCACTGTGTCCTCACACACTTTCATAGCCACTCGACATAAAGCAACTTATCCTTGTTTCTCTGAGGGATGGAGAAATTCCTTCTGGCTTTATTTTTTCTTTTTTTCAGGCTCTTCATCTCAGAAGTTATCATATGACGGAATTTGTGCTACGTGAACAAATAAAAAATTCTTGCCCTGTTTTAAAAATTTTGCTTTCCATAGTTTGCGTATTCTTGGTTGCTAGAATATTAGTTTGTTGAATTTGTTAAAGACTTAGTGTGTATGAGGCCGCAAGCAAAACTGTTTGCAAACTAATTCTTGTAACATGAGAGATCCAGAAGTGTTTCTTTCCTTCGTAGCAAACATTTCATCTCTTCCCAAGATAAAGTCCCAGCATATCTTTTTTTACTTCTCTATGTTTTCCTAAAGGCACCTGAAGCATACCCTAGGTTTTTGTATTTTAGCATTGCATTTGCTGCAGCAAAACAAAAACCCTTTGGTAAAAAGTCTAGATGAACACTATGGATAATTTTTTTGCAGGAAGACTAAAACTTAAAATCACGTGAGTATGTAATTAGCAGGTGTGCAGGTTAGGAGAAAAATTGTAATCCTTTAAATGCTTGAGTTTTTTTGCATGATCCTAGGCAGAAAGTCAAAACCAGAAGCGGTGCATAAGAATAGCGTTTGTGACCTCTTCTCGGCACACATGTGGCTCTCCATTTTTTGCCTCTTGGGTCACAAGCTGCAATGCCAGACTGCTTTTGTGCTAGCTTATTTTTGCTTGCAAACTACAAAATGAGCACAGAAGACAAATCTGATGGTGATTTAACGCTAAATTGAAATGAGATCTAAAGTAGCCTTGTCCTGTTCTATGGGAACCTGTATTTTATGTACAGTTTTATAATGCACTTGAAATCATGTCTTGTGTCAACAACATTGTCCTTTCTTCTCTCTTTGCATGTGTTATGAGAGAGGGAGTGCTGTTATGTGCTACTTGTGTAGAAATTGTAATTCCTCTCAAATACAGCTAGAAAGTAGGCCTTCCCTAAAAGCATCCAACAACTTCTATCAGAAATGGGCTTAATACCATCTTACAACAGAATCTGTAGGAGGGGCATAGTTATTGCAACTGGAATTAGCTTAGAAAACTTATTGATAGCCATGACTTTTTTTTTTAGTATGCATTTTAGGAAGCCTTGATGAAAATGGGCGTAATGACCCTTCTTCCTCTGGGGAGCCTGTGTGCATGTTCTTAAGTCTGACAGGCGTAAGAAAAAATTGAGTACCAGTTCAAAAGATGAATAGGTTTCTCACTATTTTCCTGTACTAAGGGATATAAATACATACATTTTCTAAACTAGAGATGCAAGAAGCAAGTTCCAAAGAAAACAGGCTTATCAATTACATTGGGGGGCAGCTGTGGATATTTTCATCCTCTGAATAGGGACCCTAAGCTATTGGACTCCATTGTGTTGTGAATACATTGTTGTCTGTGGTTTCTGTGCGGCTGGCATAAGACAAACATGCCCTTTAAGAAATTGCTCAACTTCTTGAGATTTACCCATTCATCTGTCCACCCTTCTCTCACCATCTGTTTCTTTTGCTGTGGACATGCGAAGTTGCTCCATCCCTGCAGCAAAATGCAGCCTGGATGGTTCACAACCAGGCTTTTGCATGAAGCAGAGTTTTCCTGTCTTTGCAAGCACAGATGGACTTGCCGCTCCGTCAGGGTGTAGCCCTATAGAGAAGCTGTATAGGGTTTTGTATTCCAGCTGCACATCTGCAAGCTCCTTCAAGACACTACAGACTTGTATTTCTTTGTCTCTAGGTCTGGGATGCCGGGCTGGAGGAAAAGCCTTGTTTTGTGTCTGCAGGGAATGCAGGACAGAGATAAGGCAAGAGGGTAATACGACAGCGAAGGGGGAGACTATAATCTAGGGGATGCTCATGAGAAGGGGTTGGGCTCAATGCTCCTTTTTCTACTCATTGATATTGCTGAAGCTGCAGGATCTATCAAAAAACTTTTGACTTTTTATTTAAAAAAACAAAACCACAATGTAGCTTTCCCATTAGAAAGCATATTTTTAACTTGAAATCTGTTCCTCTTCCAAAGTACTGGTCCAGATTTCCATGAGGATGTTGTTAGTGAATGCATGCCTGCCTTGCTTACAGCTCTGTCTTTAATCTGAACCTGGCCTAGCAGATACAGCTCTTACAGCGGTGAAGTTGTGTCTATTAAAAGGCATCTACCAGAGCATAACAGTTGGGAACTTTAAAGCTCACGTACCTACTTCATGCTGTTTTTCTTCTTTTAAAGAAAACACTGGGCTATTGATTGTGTCAGGTAGATAGACACATGCTCATTGTAGCTGTAACTTTCCAAAGAGGCTACTTTCTAGCTTTGAGTTTAAACCCTGTTATTTATGTTCATTTAGTGTCAGAGTGATGATGTGAGCTGTATTTATATCACCTTCACTGCTTGTGAAATGCTTCTGTTTATATCCCGATGTTTGAGCTGAATTATTTTAAACCAGCAGGCTGGTGGCAGCAAATTCGGGTTTTCTGACATGGTGGCAGGAATCTGGGTCCTGTAGCACATTGCTAGACTACTTTGGAGGAGGGGGGATAATTTATATTTACTAGTCCTAGCACAATATCGTTGAATTGCTGTTGGTGCTTTTTAAACATATTGAATGGTGTCATTAAAGTGTGAACTGAGTGGGATTTCAGTTCAGTACAAAGCAGCATGTTTTTTTCCTTAGAACCACAGAAAACTAGCCTGAGGTTTCTCATTTGTCTTCTCAGGCTAGAAATGCCAAAGCATGTGTCTGTTTTAAGAATAAGTATATATACAAAAAAAATCTTTGTTCTGTTCTTATCTGTGATCCTTGAATTGCACTTTGAGATGCAGACATGAAGACATCTCTTCTGCACATAAACTTTCTGTTTATGGAGGGTCTAGTTCTTGACACTGAGCAGAAGATGGGCTGGCATAATTGAGCAAGTTAGGCTCCACGTGTGATTTCCCAATGCATTGGAATGATTAAATCTGCATACCTGGGCAGGACATATCTCTGGCATATGATCATTTTTACCTTGATGCACTGGAGAAATTTAAGTCAGCATAATTGGGTATGGAGTTTCTCTACCATATGGGCATTGGTTACCTAGCAGTCATCTACCATATGCCTGCATAGATGGCTAAGTGGCAGCTATGATTAATTTATTAAGAGAACAAAACTATCCTGTATATATATATTCCTTCTCTGATATTCTGGTAGTGAAAAGCTGCTGTTAGATGTTTTAGAACCAAGGGACTTTCCCCCCCCCCCACTGTAGCTCAAAGCCCTGATCCTTTCTAGTTTAGATTCATCTTTATTTTCAACAGTTAGATTTATCTGCTATAAAGTCTTCTTTCGCTATCCATCATCCCATCAATTGCCCCCAAAACGTGAAGTGGAGTAGGTAAGTTGTCTTTCTGGACAAAGTAGTTGAGCATTGTGCGCGTTTGAAGAGATGCTTGAAAGGCTGTATAGCAAAATCTTCCCCAGGAAAAGAGATAGCAGCGTCTAAGGAGGGAAGGGATAGCTGTTGATGGCTTACTCCCAGCTTCCCTCTGCAGCAATGTCACGGAGGTGTCACTTGTGCTAGTAACGGGATCTCAACGCGGTAGATGGCAGTACGAGACTGTTATTACAGCCATGTAGTTCATATCTCAGAGGTACTGTGAGCACTTAGCAGAGGTTACCTTACATAAATGAGCATCTCCCCCTGCAGTTCCCTGTCATCTCTCCAGCATTTGAGGAGTAAAATGATTTATTTTCCCCATTCCTCCAGTCTTATACATGTAAAGTTAGGTGAGAAATAAGACAAGTGGAGAACCCAGAACCGCAAGAAGAGCTGACCCTGGATTTCAGGCTGCCAGTTCAAATTCTGTGTGGGTTAGTGGGACTCAAGTTTTGGCTTCTGCTTTGGCCAGCTCTCTGAAATAAAAGTTGGATGAGTGCTTGTATGTTAAGTAGCATGAGCATAGCAGCTGCCACCCTTTCAAACTCCCAGCTGACAATGGCTTTGCTAGGGATAAAACTAAAGATTAAATAGGTAAGGAATTCTCCAAAAGGGCTGTTAGCTTTGCAGGAGCACCAAGACACACACCCTGAGGAAATCCACATTTCTTTTGCTTGAATGATCCCTGTCCTGTTGCTGAACAGGACTCCAGCCCTTAGGACAGGCCCCTGATACAAAGGTTACTTAAAATAGAAGCCCAGAAGGCACCGAAGTGTTGCTATATGTATCACAAAAGAAAGCATAGAGTGATTATAGATGTTATTTTAGAAATAATTGAGAAAAGAAATACTGAGTCTCTGTACATAGCTTGGAAATGTGTGTGGCACTGCTGCCATTAGTCAAATATAGACAAGTGGAATGTGATCTAGAATAATATTTCAAAATGAGTAACTACATCAGGCAAAAGTCCAATGATTGCTTTATTAAAGCCTTGATGAGTGCCAAGCAACTCCTCAGCTATACCAAGGAGCTGTACAAAATGTAAATTCCAGTATTTTATGGAACACTGGAGCAGGGAGCCTACACTACATGGAAGTGAAGGGGGCTTTACATTTTTTAACTCTTGCCCACAGTACTTGTTTCCTTGCCAGCTAGCTTGGGAGAGATCAGAACACTGAAATGGCAATTATTGTCTTTTTCCATCCCCTTTGAATGTACATGCAAAAATACAGAGTGTTTCCGTTAAGACTAACAGTCAATCTCAATGATTTGCAATGTCTTGCCTCCTTCCCTGATCTGACATGGACTGTAGTCATTAATGTGTTACTGACAGCTGGAGCTGGGTCACAATGAGAAGGACGAGGAAGCAAGACAGTCATAGTAATGACTTTTAACATATGTTGACAGAGCTGTAGCATTGCTTTCTGCCTCCTGCTCGTTTCTCGAACTGCTACTGTTCACCAACCAGAATAAAGAAAAACATTGAATTTTATCTAGTGGCAATATTGAAAGTAGTCCTCATGAGATGCAAATGCTGATGTTCCTTACTGAGAAACAAATGGATAGCGTTTCGCTGCTTACTATCAAGTGCAGAAGTTCAGAGTGGTTTTTGGTGGAATAGGTGAGTGCTTAATGCCAGCTCTGGTTTAAGGGAGGCTCAGGAGGGAGCCTGAGACTGTGGCATGAATAAAGGGTGGGTCCTAGCCTGTGTTCATGTCCTGAGCCATCTGCCACTGATGCACAACTGAAACTCACCTCACAAACTCGTTAGCACAGCTCCTAGTTCATGGAGTCTGGATGGAGTAGGATCAGCAGGACCAAACAAGTCAGAGTCAAACCTGCCTGCTGCTGCCCTGAGTCTGGCTGTGCTGAGCACCTGGGATGGTTGGTCTTGTCCTCCCTTCCCTTCCAGTGTAGTTGTAAATGGAGTTCTGGGCATGGCAGATACTGCTGTCACGTTAATAGATGGCACAGAAGTACTTCTGTTACGTATTTCTCCCATGGTTGTTAAAAGACACTAAGCTATTCCTGGGAGAAATGACAAATCCCAGATGAGCAACTATTTTTACTTGCACAGCAGGTAACCAAGAAAGATGCAGTTTGGGAGTGTAGAGACAGCTTGGAGATCCTTCCCCATATAGAAAAGTTTGTCAATCAGGGAATCAAAGCAAAATGTAGAGCATGTCCTAATTGGAAACTTTCCCCGGCTGAGATCTGTCTGATACCTGGGGTTCTTGGTGGTGCAGAGCCAACTATCCCGTACCTGATAACTCTTTCACTTAAGTGATTTGTAAAACTTCCCTGAGGCACCTCTGCAATGAGGAGCAGAGATGAAACCTTATGTAGCCAGAGGCAAATCCTGCTGCTAAGTGAATGCCTGGAATGAAAACCTTTATATAGCAGTGGGATGGTATGGGGACCTTTACTGTGGGTAAGTGGTGATAAGCACTGTTCTTGCTTGAGAGGATTACGTGGCTCCATGAAGGTGAACACTTGGACATGGTGCAAATGGGTGACGTTTTATTAGTGATGCTGTGTATGTGTCTAAGGGGAAAGATGGTGTGCCGAGGGAAAAATTAACAGAAGCGAAAAAGGGAAGGAGGGAGTTCTGAAAGCAGTTTTGAAAGGGAAAGAACATGTTTCCAGCAACAGCATCTTCAATCACAAGTTAGAAAAGTAGCTTTTGCGTTGCTGTGACTAAGTTCAGGCTTGTTTTTAAATTCTCCTGTCTTCCTAAATAACAGTCCAGATCACACAGCATCTTCACAGTAACCCAGACAAAGCTGTCCGCTGGCCATCCTGAGGAGGCTTTCACACAGGATGGGACCAAATCGCGTTGTCTCTTACGTTGTACAGTTATAAGCAAATATTAACAGTATTAAGCAACTGTATCAGCTGCTAGTGCTTCAGGCTCTGTGCCAACTGCTTGGATTTGGAGGGTACACAGAATAACGTGTAACATACACGGTCACCTCAGCGTATTGAATTTCTGACACATGCCTCAGTAGCTTGGAGATCAATAGGCAGCAGCTGCAGTGGAGCTCTGAGCACTGCACAGCCCTAAACCCTGCTGTTAGCAGGGGAAGAGGCACAGACCTCTGAGTCTTGCTTAAACACTGATGTTTTTGGGCAAACAGTGAGGAAGATGCAAAGCTTCTCTGGCTTTATCTTGCTCCACTGTGTAGTCCTCCCAGCACCATCTTACATGTTGCTGGGTCACTGGTAGGTAAATGTGGAGAATCTCTGTGGTGGGGCATTGGCAGCAAGTGACGAGCTTATGTTTGGGAACACAAGGTGGACGTCCAGTCTAGTTGTTGGCCGAAAAGGTGTCTGGTGTTTGCGACTTGCTCTAAACAGCATCTAAAAGTTAAGAACCCTCAAAGGAAGCAAAGCCAAAGCTTTGGCACTAGCATCAGCCCAGCAGTCAGGTCAGCGAAGACAGGCCTTGTGACCAGGAGAAGAGACCTGGTGACAGTGGCGTTGCAGGAGGAGGTGAGCCAAGTGGAGATACCTCATACCACTGGGTTTGCTGGCTGGCAGGCAGCCTCACTGATTCAGTGCTCAGAGCTTGTTGCACACTTACTTTGCAGGGATCTTGCAGAACGAAGATGACTTTGGAAGGAGGTGAGGGACTGGTCTGAGCCCCTTTGTGCTTATGCTGTAATTTCCAAGGAAGGAGGTGAGGAACCAGCTTCGGAGCTGACTCCATGTGCCTTTGGGACAGAAACAAGGAGCACTTGAGCTCCCGTTCAGCAGGAACAGAGCACAGTGGTGACCATATCCTCACGGTGCCTGTAAATGGGGTGTATACTTGTGTCAATGAAATCCAAGGACATTCTCTCTGTCTGTCTGAAAAGTATTCAGCCTTTCAGAGAGATGAGTATCACCCAGAAGAGGCAGAATGACAGATTGCTTCCAGYCTTCAAAACCTAGTGGACATGAGCACTTCTGCAGAAGTCCATAGTATGAATGCATGCCCTGAAGTTCCTAACAAGAAGCAGGCAACAAAATGAGTAAACTGTTTGCAYTGAGTGAGTTTAAGGCAAAACAGAACCAAGTTGGATTGGTAAGTAAACTTGCTATTAATCAACCTCTGGTGGTTGTAGCAAAATGAAAATAATCCATTTTAAAACTGCCTTTAACCTTCTACCATGACAGAAGTATTTTTAAATTCCATGATCTCAATGCTGTTCACTGCTGTCTGTGGGTTATGGGACACACAGCTGCATACAGGTAAGAGTGTAGCAGTCATCAGTGAAACAAACCCATCCTGATGCTGTGTTGTGACAGATTTATGCCTTGTATCCCCAGTCCCATTCCATGTGCCTGGGAGATGAAAGTAGAGACTGGTTCTTCATTAAAGCATCCGTGTGCTGTTTACATGTCATGGTGGGATGGAAATAGGTTGCCCATAGTCCCCTGCCTGCCCCGCGTACAGTTGTAAGGATACAGGGTGCACTGCTTCAACACTCAGCGAAGTATCCCAGCCTTGGTAGCAAAAGAAAATTTATCTTTTACTTAATTAAGTCCAGGAGGGGGAGAGAGAAAGGAAAAGATTATTCTAGATACCTAAATAGATTCCTTTGTGCAGGATTACATAGGTCAAAGTAATTTCTAGCTTGATCTTAACTATTGAATGCTGCCAGGCAGTACTAGTAGCTCAATATGGGAGGGGAAAGCCCACAGTCCTCTCTATGTCCCCAGAGAGGGGGACATGATGCCTCCAGATCACTGTTGAAACAGTGTGGCCTTGAGGTGTGCCCCCTCACTAGTGGTACATCTTCACTCAAGCTGCTAGTAAAGGTGGGAGGACAGAACACCATTCCTAAGGCTCTCCCAAGTGCCAGAATCTCACTGACTCAGAAATGGCAAAAGGGGAACTCTTAAATCACTTGGTTTGGGGCTGAAAGTGAAGATCGTCTCATTTCACTAACTTTCCTGGTTGCAGGGAGTCAGCTTATTCTCACTGTGGGATGATGAAGTGAGTGACCTTCAAGGTGAGGGAGCACATGACAGGAGAATTTGCTAGAGATGTCTGGAGGCATACAGATCAAGGACACAATGGAAGCTAAAAAGCCTGGACATTCTCCCTTAACCCCTGCAGGAAAATGGGATTTGTACTTGGGAGCCTCCTCTCACCACACATACGATATCACTGTCTGCTCACCACCCTGTGCATACAGTGTGCAAGAGAGTGTGAGACCCATCTGACTTGAAAAGCCTGCTTTGCATGCTTGGTGACAGACCTGAACCTTTGCTCAGTAGTCAACTCCTGAAATTGGAAAACTTGGTGCTTTCATCTTTTCTTCTTACAGCTGTAGTGGTATTTAAAGCACAGTGGGCCCAAATCTCTCCTCTCATATGTCAAAGCAAGCAGCTGGGAGGGAGGTGCAGAGCTTGAAGCTACCTAGGACTATAGAGACTATGCTCTCTACAAACCCGTTAAGAGCAAACCTGCAACTTAAGACCTACCGTCATCCCTCCAGCCCTAGAGAGACACCCCAATACACATGCAAGGAAAACTTGCTTTTTGTTCTGAGCCATGCTGCCCGTTTAGGCTGCAGGCACTGCAGGGCAGAGACGTTACCTTTTGTCCAACTTACAAGCGGCTGGGGCTTCAGTCATGCTGTACTCTGTGTGTGTTCCTCAGTGGGGCAAGGACCACCAGCTGGCGAAACAGTCATTGCACAGGGCACGGTTAAGTCCTCAGTTGATCAAAACAGGTGATCCTGTCCCAGGGCATGTGGCCAAAGAGGAATCTCTGCCTCACAAATTTGGTTTGACAACCATATCTGCAGGATGGTGCAGCTGGGTGGGAGGACAGCAGTGCCTTCTAAAGTTGTGGCAGTATCCATGTCACCGTGGTGCCTAAAATCCTACAGCTGGAGATTTCAGTCATACAGACAGATTAGACATTGCTCAGGGACATGGATATTCACTTCTGAGGTTTCCTATGGACTTTCTGCTGCTTGAAATATCCCTCCATGACTTCCCTCCAAAGATGTACCACAGCATCTGTCTTCTATTGATTCTGCTTATGAATTCAGTACCAGTATTTTTAGCTATGTTTTGTTTTCTCTAACAGCTTCCCATGTGAGTACTGAAGTTAGGCTAACGTGCAGTACTTGAGAAAATCTCACCATGCTAGCTTTGGCTCTTTCTACAATAATGTATGTGTCAAATACAATTGTTAAAAGCCCTGAGCTACATTTTCAGCTAGTAATGTGCTTGCTATTTTCATGTTTAATTATTTCTGTGGCACCAATGTCCTTTAAAAGTAGTACTGTTGTAGCCATGATGGTCTAAAAATATTTAAGGGAAAAAATCTTTTATGAGATCAGCCAGTGTAAATGGCAAAAACAGATGAGCTTTTAGGTACAAAAAGTGTCGATTTGGCCTTAATTTAAAAGCCCCTTCCTATATCATGTTTTCCTCAGACTCTTACTACTTCTCCTGAGAGCAATGTTAGATCAATAATGATCACTTTTCTGGGAATCCTTTTCTAATACCCAGAATCTGAATATTATCAAGCAACTATAAATTACAGCTGAGGAAACCAAGGCACAGAAAGGGCAGGTGATTTGCCTGTGTGGGTGGTTGAGTCAGTCATATAACTCAACAGTGCTTGTCTCTGTGTGCTGGGTTTTAACTATTGAACAAGCATCGTCTCCTTCCATCAGGATGTATGCTGGCTTCAGATTAGTCCTTCTCTAAAAATCTTCTGAGTTTTGCTGTTGGCTAGAATATTTGGTGCATATCACAAACTTCCTATAAGTTAGCGTGATGTGCCCTGATCTGATCCAGCTATGGAGCGGTGATTTGTTGCGAGTCCCAAAGGTACCAGGTACATTTGCAGTGAAATTGTGGGGGCTGTGTTTTCCCCTGAGAAGCAAGCTGCGGAAAAATGCCATATTTAGTGTAAAGAAAGGAGCTCTTTAAGAAGTTGTAGCTGGGTGGRGAGTCAATCCCTACTTAATGTTTCTACTCTGATGGTAAACATGGGCAAAAATATCTTCTTGTTTCTGTGAATTTTCCTGTGCTGCTAGTGGGGGATAGGCAGGGTCTGAGCTATAGCAGTCGTGCTGCTGCTGCTAGTCCTCCGGAAATCTCTCTTAGAAGTGATTGCTCCAGCTGGCTGGAATAAGCCTTCAGGTGCCATCACTCCAATCACTGTCCTTTAAACTGATGGGTAACTCACTGGTTAGAAATATGGAAGGGAGTTGGCCTGTACAGTGCTGCTGCTCTTTGCTGTGATAGGAACCTCTCATGTAGTTCTCAGGCATTGCATGCCGCTGTTTGCCCTCTGCAGTGTTGCAAACTCTTATGCTTAAATGAAGAGGGCTATTCTCATGGGTTTATGATTATCCCAGCTTAACTCACTGGGAAAACACTACTGATAGTAACTTCAAAACAGATCCTCTCCAGCCCAGCTTCCACATTGCTCTTCAAGAACCTGTGAGGGGGGAATAAAAAAATATTTAGCTAATTTAACTGTAGGTCTTTAACTCAAGTACCTCAGTTAGGACTCTCATCCTTCAGACTCCCCCAAAGTTGCAGACTTTGGTAGGTTTCTGCTTTCAGCCCCTTTCTGCAGAAACTGGTTTTCTCCCTTGATGTGCACAGAGCTGCAGGAGGTTGTTTCAAGCAGATTGTCTCCAAAGTGCCTTTAGGTTGAGCCACTTCAGTTTTCACCAGGCAGTGGAGAGGTTTTCAGACTCCCACTGCCCAGCTTGGCATATGCCATGTCATGCTTGGCTGCCCTGTAAACCTGGCTGCCAGCACCTGAAATGGCAAATGCTTCTCAGATGTGAGCTGTGGGCAGAACATGGAGGGTGAGGCTGCTGCCCCTTAGCAGGCTGCTCGGCTGTCCTATGACAACTGCTTTTTATTCAGGTGGGGACAGAAAAGTTGGTCTGAAAATTAAGCTGAAGTCTGTATGGATTATCTAGATGGATGTATTCCTCCTGCATTGCACCTGCCCTGTCCAATCCAAGTGGTGTCAGACACTAGCCTTCTGAAACTGGAATTAGCTCATGCTATCCCAAAGAGATATTTTAGATTATAGCAGACATTGCACATAATATTATCACTCTCACAAAGGGAGGCAGAGATGCAGAGACCTACCAGCCAGCTAATAAAAGGCCTAATGAAGAACAAAAAAAGCTGCTAGTCACTGCAGAGATATGTTGCCCCCAGGAAATTAAAAGCATGAATACCCTGGCATATGCAATAAACAGCTCCTTTGTGTCCATGTGAAAGCACTGAAACCTCTGGAATATTAAGAAATGACAAAGATGCTTTTAAGTCCCCCCCTACACTTCAGCTGCTTGCAAGTGGTCATGAAAAAGATGAAATAGATCAGCCTGACTGTTGTGCAACTTTATTTACCAGAGAACCCAACTTCAGAATAAATATGTGCATCAATGAGCACACCTGTGTTAGGACTGTGAGACAGCTGCCGCTCATTAAAGGGAAGAGGCGCCAGGTTAAAGCTGTAAAGGGAGTGTAGAATATGAATAGTGTGTTTTCTATACCTTTCCTGTGCATGTATTTGTTCAACATCAGCTGGCAATTTGGGACCCGCAGAAACGCCGGTATGGGTCAGACCCCGGTGCCTGACAGCAGGCGGGGGCCCATACTATCTAAGCAGACCCCACCAGGGGAAAATATGTAAAATATGTATGCATATAATTTTTTTCTAGACGCCCCCCGCCCCCGGTGTTGACTCCCTCTCGCCATCCGCGCTGGCGGGGAGCGCACCTGCGCGGCGGGGCGGGCGGGCGCCCGGCGCTGCGCCCCG
>JAYKAV010000556.1:5119319-5165203 GCA_035582835.1 Phoebastria nigripes | reverse complement strand
GGCAGCGCCGCTCCCCCCGCCCGGCCCCGCCGCCGCCGCATGCACCGCCCGGCAATAAAGCGCCGGGGAGCCCGGCCGCGCTTGGTAGCGCCGCTCCCGCCGGCCCCCCCGGGCCCCTAGAGCTGTGCCGCTGCCCCGGGGGGCGGCAGCGTTGCCCCCGCCGCGATGCCGGGCTGGAGGAAGAGCCTCGCCCTGTGCCTGCAGCGGATGCAAGAGGACGGTGAGCACGGCCGGGAGGAAGGAGGGCTGGAGATGCTCGGATTTACCCTCCACCTCGCCTTTTCTTTCTTTTTTTTGGGGGGGGAGGGGTCTCCCTGGGAGGGGGGCGATCCTCTGCTGGCATGGAGCTCCGCGAATGAAGGGGCTGGAGGGGGGATGCTCTTTGTGCCGGTAAACTTTGCTGCAGCAAATCTGGTTTTCCATCCCCGGGCTTGCTTGGTCTCTGCTTCCCCCCCTTTAAGTGGTGGGGGCTAGCCTGAGCGAGAGGTGGCTGCGCGGTCCTTTCTGGATATTTAGAGGGGCTTGCAGCATCTGAGCTCTAACTTTTTGTTTTCAACTGGTAATTCTTCCCAGTGCCCACCTCCAACTGGGGATCCAAGGGTTTGTGAGTTGCACAGAGGATGTGTCGCGGTAATCTGATTCCTATTGTGCTGCTTACTGTTGCTCACAGTGACTGTGAATTATTTTGTTTATATGCTCAAGAGTGTGATGTTAAATAAATGCTGGACCTGCAGCTCATAAAAGTCGGGAGAAGACATCCACAGGGTGGCACAGCATAAGGGAGGTTTAAACCTTGTACTCTGGCTCCTGGGTTTATAGATGAACAGGGATGAGAGTGGTGGGGAAAGTTTGTCTCCGAAATGAAGTGCAGTTCTCATAAGACTCAGGTGGAGGAGCTGATCTGGGATGGGCAGAAGTAAGCAGGAATGTGTGTCTTGCTAACCTTAGCTACTTTGGTGCAAGTGGTTAACGGCAGGTTTTTCTTTTGCATCCCTTCCCCTGACTGCCTCTCTAGATTGTGCACTGGTAAGCAGACTTACCAAATATCTGAAGCGGCACTGTTGCATCATTTGGTGTGAGTAATGCAAAAATCAGGGAATTCTCCAGGTCCTGCTGGTTAATAAGCACGGAGGGAAATTGTGCTGTTAGATGCCCTGTAAGGTGTCAGGACAGAGTTGTTAAGCTGCTGAGTCTTTCTGATGCTGCTTCCTTGTTCCCATTGCTTTGGGGGAACACCATCTGTTTCTGATGTTTGACCCCTCTGGGACCATGGCTTCCACTCAGAGACTCCAGCCACCTGAGATACAGCTGTTAAAAATCTTGTCCTGTAGAAGAGTAAATCAATCCCCTGTTCTACACACTGAGACCTGTCAGTGTGAATTCATCCCTGTTATGGTGCAGTGCTTTGTAACGCTGCCCTGCTGCAGCTGACAGGGATGCTCTTGCACTGCTGGACCAGGGATGGCTTTAGGGGCCTTATAAAACATTTACAGCAGTGAGCTCTTGATGTACAGCTCTACGGGGTTAGTGTGTTTGTCAGGTTACTTTCTCTGTGACTTCATATGTATGTACTGGCTCTTGTCTCTGAGATCTATGTAATGCCTTTCCTCCTCATCTTCCCTCCTTCTGACTTCAGTCCCAGCACTGCAGCGAGTCTGACTGGTGTGCATCCCTTCAAGTACATTGGGCATTTTCCCTAGTGACGTTGCATTTATTTCCATGGGTGGCTCAAGAGTAGTTGCTCTTTGGAAGTTACCATTTAGTTAATCACAGACTGGTTTATCTGGAGGAATAAATCTTGCAGGCTCGAGCTGATGTGCTGTGTAGAGGAGGAGGTATATGCCTGCTAAACAATGTGCTGAGTTTGTAGGGAACTTCTTTCCCTTTTCCCCAAGGTGACGAGTTTGGTCGTATTACCGCCTATAACTCTGCAGGGGTAGCAGAGAAGATACTTGATAATGTTTTTGTAGCACTGCAGTGTTAACAAGTATGGTATGGGGTTTAACTGGATGCTAGAGAAGGTTTCGCATGACGTCACATATAACTGCCAGGAAATCATTGCAGGGTTCTGTTCAGATTTCAGTTTTGCAAACCAACCTCCAACCAGTCTATGAAGAAATACTGACTTCTGGTTTTCCTTATTCAAAACAAGTTATGTCTGCCTGTCGGCTATGCAGATGTGATAGTTTTGTTTCAGATAATCTAAGCCCAGGAGCTTCTCCCCAGACATGCGTGCTCTGGCCCATCAGTGTGTTAACTTCCTCTGAGGACCGCAGCACTCAAGGAAACGTCCTGGCGTTCAGCAGGAGCACATTTGTGATTAGAATAGTGGTATATTTTGGTTACTGAATATTAATGTGATGAGCATCTTGCAATTTGCAGCCATTTGGTGGTAGGGTTGGAAGCTTCATTAATCACAGTTGGTATTCAAAAGGTCAGCCATGGTAAGTCACACAGGGAAATGCAAGATATATGTGAACTGTGCTGAAGTATGATTGCCATTTCAAAACACTACCTACAGTGAGTTTCCTTATGCATGTTTTGCCTTAAATTTTTTATCCCTTGGGGGATGGGGGTGAGTCCTGACCAGTGTGCAGAAATGCTCCATTCTGTAATGTATTGTTGTTCCCCACCACGAGAGGGTTGTACATGGGATGTGCTACTCCTTATTCTGTTTCATACAGGAAAAAAAGAATTTATGTTAATGGCTTGGAAATTCTTGGTGGAAAATGCATTCCGTCCAGCCTGTGTTGATAACAGCCCTGTTACTTCCAAGTCAGGGGGTTGATTTGCTTCTCTCTGTGTAACTGTGGGGTTGTCTTGGACCTGGGAGTGGAGGTTAGAGTGTACAGCCTGGCAGCTCAGTCCATTGCTGTGTATAGAGAGCTGTGCGGCCAGATCTTGTGCTGATTTACCTCCCTGATAGCTGGTCCTCTCTCAGGGCAGTGGAGAGAACTAGTTGGCCATGGCAGACCTTTTCACATCCCGATTTTCCCCCTCTTGCTGCTGTCCTTTATGTGAGGACTGCAGGATTTGGACTGTATCCTTGCTGCTCCCAGGCTTTCAGTAGCAAAAGAAGCAAAGGCTAATTTCTGCTTTGGGAGCATGAACATATGTGGGCAGGTGGGAAAGTCTCTGGGGATTTTGGCATATCTGAGTGGATGTGGAAACTGGATGCCTAGAAAGGATAAACTGTATCTGCAGACAGAGCGGAGATGCTTTTATCTTAACTGATGAAAATATGTGTTATCTAGATGCATATGACTTGTATAACATGGGTTGCAGTAGTGGGCAGACGCCCTTTGCTAAACCTGAGACATTTTTCTGCTTCTACTGGGAGGGAATACAGGGTTTGAGAGTAAATTTAGGTGGTTGATATAATTCCCCTTCCTCCCCCAGATGGTTTTCCTTCAGTAAAAACAGAAAATTTGACTCTCACCTTAAAACTCTAATATGATGCCTTATTTAAAAAAAAAAAMCAAACAACAACAAACTCCAAACCTTAAGAAAGACTGATGTAATGGGATTATAAAATGTGAAGTGAGTTACCCACCCCTTGCATGAATCATGGGGCAGCTGGAAAGGAGGGGGGAAAGGGCCAACTCGGACCTGCTTCAAAAAGTGACAATATTGCAGGATTGCATTGTTGCTGTTTGCTTCCTTCCCTTGTATACGGCTCCGTGCTGGTTACCTTGGAAACAGCTGTAGGCGCATATAGGGGCATTTTGCTGCTGTGCAGCCACGGGCAGAGGTGTCCCGTGGTGCGTGGGGAAAGGGAAATCCTTTGCGGTGCAGGTCGGTTTGCAGGATGAGGGCAACAAAGTAAAAACCCATTGCAAGATCTCCCTTTCCTGCCTGCTGCAGGTGCAATTTGGCAGGAGTGGGACCCTGGGGAAAATTTAGCAGGGGAGTAGTTTTTCATAGGTTTAGAGCTATTTAAATTTTTATAATGGGAAGGTAAAAATACCACAGCAGTCTGTCTTGAGGGGGTTTATAACAGCTGGGCTATAAACATCAGCTTTTTATTCTGTCCTCAGAACAGTGTACTGGGATGTTTTGCTCCATAGCTGTGAAACTATGATTATGACTGGAAATGGGATTCTTCTTTACTTAATCAYACACATCAAGGAGAAACATCCCAATAAGATGGAAATTTGCTGGTTTTGCATGATTAGCAGAAAATTAGAAGATATTTCATTGAGTTCCATGTTGTTTGTGATGTGTAGAATAACAAAAATAGAGTAACTTAAAAATAATGTGAGTTGTCTTTTGTTCACTTACCCATAAACATTTTGATCTTGCAAACTGTGTGGTGTGCGTAACTTGAAATCGGTTGAACTATCCTGCTGCTCAAAATTAAGTGTTTGCTCTTGTGCTTGCCACATCAGAAATAGTTCAGTCATTCAGAAAGGAGGTTTTTGTATTTATCAAGTTGTCTTAGGACCATTTTTCACTGCCAGGTTGAGTCTGTTTGGTTTTAATACATTGCCTTACAGAGTCCTTTTGTCCAAACCTACAATGACATGATCTATTGTACTGGCACTTAATTTTCAGTAAAGAAATTCAGCTGGATAGCTGTCACTTAAATAGTGTGCAATTGAACTGCTCTGTGGTTGAAGGGCTGTTATGTCTCTCTGCTGAATGCAGCTTATTAATATATTCCTGCATGTGATACTCTTACTTTATGGTGCATCCAAGCTTTGTCAGAGATGAGGACTTGCACACGCAGCGCTCAGGAATTTATGGGCTGCTGTTTGTTGGTAATACTCATTATACAGGCCACTGCTTTTAAACAAAATGTAAAAATAGAGGTTCTGACCCTCCAGTGAAGTGTGGTGGGGAATTAGGATTGCTTGAAGGCTGTGGTGGTAATGCTTAAGGGATAATGTTCATTCATCAAACTGATGGGACAGCCAGAGCAAATCCTGCTAGACTTTGATGGGGTCTTTTTCGTTCATTAATATGTTGATGTGGATTTGGCACCTATTGAGTGAGGGAGTAATAGCTGCGCCCGAGCGCTGTGCTTGCCTGCTCCCTTCCTCGCTGGCTGTCACACTGTCACGCTGCGCTGAGTTTGGGCTGCTGCTTTTGATCCTGTACCTCAGCAATCGTAAAACTTAGCTCTGATTGAGAAGTCCTGCACAACTTGAGGATGAAGCCACAAGGGTTTTATGGAATGACTCTAAAGCCTCATTGGAATTTGATTAAAGACAGAGATTGATCATTGTTCTGCTTTTTGAAGCGGTCTGCCAGATTTTACAACCTGAATGTGATCCTGTGTTCACAGAATTTGGCCATATGAAAGTGTATGGACATCATGCAGCTCTGCTCTCTCRCTTAAGCTGTTACACTCTGTAGGGCTTCTTGCAAAAGAGTTTTTATTAGCAATATTGAGTGATGATGCTCAGTGCTGAGCAAATGCATCAGCTGCAGTGGTCTGGCACGTTCTCCCTTTAGAGGTGCCAAGGTTGGAAAGTGTCAGGGGAGCCTTTCAGGAAGCTGAAGACCTTGATGGAAACYGTGAATTTTGGTAGCTAGGAGAATTTCGGAGTGAGCAGAATTGCCAGATCTGTCTGGATTCAGGCCATGCTTGTTGTTCTCCAAACCTGTTGGTGTTGCTATGGGCTCATGCCAAGCATAGTGGAAAAGCAYGTGGGCAATTCCCAGGAAGTGGATGTGGTATTTGAAACTGCTCCAGTCTTGAGCTGTGACTGCAGCTGYGGACCCACAGATCCTCTGATGCTCTGGGTTGCACCGAGATGAAGATTGCTCAGGTTAAACYGAGGTGTGTGGCAACTCTAAGAGGCGGATGGTTTGTTCTGCCTTTTTTTGGTTTGCTCGTTGTCTCTTCGAAGTAGACACAAGTGCAGGGGAGCTGCTTAGTTATACAGCCAGACCCTTGCTGTGTGGATAGCCAAAGGAGGGCTCTCCACCAGGGCACGTGCYGTATGCCAGGTTACCTCTTTCTGTGGTTAAAACTGTGTGGGCCTTCCTATGGGTGTCCCATTTTAGAATAAAAATTGCTATTTTGTTAATTATTTGACTTCATTATAGTGGAATAAAATTACTACTTTTGAAACAGAAGTGAATTTACTGAGGTGTAAATATAGTAGAATAATTATTGGGTATTGCTCTATTGAAATTATCCCTTTGTAGATGAGCCCTAAGACAGTGGTTTGGGCATTTTTGGAGCTCTGCATCACATAAATGGAGCCATCTCTTTTAAAAGCCAGTCTAACTCTTGAAGTTCAGAGCAGTGATCTATGCCTGAAAGGCTTGCATAATGTCTAGAGCAAGTCGAAAACTTACTGTGTTTTTCCTGTGATGATCTGTTTTCCCAGAGGAGCCACATGTCTCCTGCTCCAGTGAATGCTGGTGATGACCCCACATGTATGGGAACTGCTCCTGCATGCACGTCTTGGGCCAAATGCAGTTACACCATGTAAATGTCTGTTTGCGTTCCTGAAATGAGTATAGCTACTGTGGATTGACACTGGTGTAACTGGGATTGGAGCGTGGGCAGCGTTTGATCTGGAAAATAAATCCCATGCTGATGGCCTCTGTTGGAAATGGCAGCTTCTCTTTTGCAGTGCTTGGCCTGGGTGAACCATGCACTGGGATAAAACATCTCCTCTTGGAAGGGTCTACACTTTGTCCAATTATACTTGATCTTCCCATGGACTTCTTTCTTTGAGAGGAAAAGTAATGAAGCTTTCCATTTAAAATTCAAGTGGAATAATTTTTTTTCAGCCCTCTTGTTTTGTCAAGAGAATGATATTACCTTTTTCTATTTCCTCCGTTTTTTTTTTTTTCTCCCCTCTTTGTCTTTGGAAGATGAAGGAATTCAAATAAGATAACTAAAACAAATAAATTCTACAATTATGGTGATTTCCCTGTTACTGACTTCCCCCTCATTAATGTTAGATGAACTTGGCATCTAGTAATTACTGGCTTTCGTTTTCGAGCCAGAACTGTTCTCTGGCTCCAGCAAAATTTGCTGATGCCACTGATAGCATTGGGAGTGCTGCTTTCCACTGGGAAATTAGTTCAATCAAACTTATTTTCCTCTGACAGCTTCAGTTATTTTGCRTCAAGACCACTCTGCGTTTAAGGAGAAAGGGGGCTACCATGTGGTGTTTGAGATCAAGGAAATGCTGTGCATTAAGATGTGGTTAGATCCCTGTCTTATCTGTGTATTTAAGTAGAGGTGTCAGTGACCCTGCCAGCTAAACTGCTGCGTCTTGACAAGCAGAAACCTCTTGCTGAGGCTGCAAAATAAATTCAATTCTATACTCTTCAAGTTGTTGAATGTCGGTCTATAAAGTAACAGACTTTTTGCTTAACAACTTTATTTCCACTGTGAACAAGGCATTACAGAGCTTTCATTTTAGCAGTTATATTAACCTTGGCTGCTGCTTTGTTGCCAGAGTCGGAGGCTATTCTGAGTATTTATTTGGATTATAGGTGTTGTCACCTTTTCTTGTATATGTAATGGTGTTAGTCATCTTGGTGACACTTCATTCATCTGTGTAGAGAAATAAAGGTCCTGGCTCACATTTGAGTATTGCCTCATACAACCCAAGAGGGGAGCTGCTACTAGAGGCAAGGATTACATCAGGCTTGAGAGATCTCACCTGGGTCCTGTGGGATGGAGCTGAGATGGCCTCTGGATTTTTTTTCTCCTGTCATATATATATATATATATATATTTTTTTTTTTAAATGGATTTTCCTCTCTGTTCTCAGGGCAAAGTTTAGGTGATCCTACAGTGTCTGACAGAGGGGGCCCTGTCTTACCTTTGGCCCCAGTTTGACAAGAGAAGTCACCACAGAAGCAGTGCGTAGACTCGTGGGGCGGGTAGGAGCGCTCATCTTCATTTGCATCCCCTTGCAGCAGAGGCCTTGAAGCTTTAGCAACWAATGAGATGCAAAGAAACAAGGACAAAAATAAGAGAATAAGGCAAACTGTCAGGCAGTGTGACAGTTTTACAGAAATTAGTGATGCTAAGTTGCTCTTTTCTCACTTGGTACCAGTGTGCKTTCCTGATGCAGATCCAGTCCTTTATATGTGTTTTCCAGAAAACGATGATGTTTCCAGGAGTAGGGGCTTCCTCGTTAAAAACAACTTGCACAGATCCATTGCTTTTGGCTACTGGGAATCTGGGGAAATTCCCTGGGGCTGTCATAGTGGATGAACTTAGCAAAGAGCTGGGAGGATGAGTTAGTAAATACTCGTAGCAGCTTGTCTCAGGGCTGTGTGTTAATCCTGAACAGAGGGCACTATTGGGAATGAATATTTTGTTTCTAGATTAAATGTTCTTTTGCTTACTTTCATCTTGGAACAGGAAGCAGTCAAGCTCCTTATTGTAYGTGCAGTCATGTCCATTAAAAAAAAAACAAACCCAAAACAACAAAAAAAMCTCATGAACCTCCCTTTTGTGATGGGAAGGCTGGTAGATCTGTGTGAGGTAGGGAGCAGCGCTGCCTCTTAGTCTCYGTCCTCCTTGGGAGCATCATCTCTTCACCCTTCTTCCATCTCTGGTTTTCCCCTTCAAGCTGGGGATATACGTGGTCTCTTTGGCTGGCAGTCTTCAGTGACTTAGAAAAAACCTCTTGTGGCCGGCATGCTGTGAGGTCACATTCCTGTAGGATGCATCCCTCCAGGTCCCAGGAGAAGAGCAACTCTGATGTGTGCTTGGTGAAGGACATGGCTCCTCAGAGCTGGTATGTGGTTGACCTGCACACCTTGTGTAGGATTTGAACATAATTGACAGCTCCTTGCCTCTTCCGTACCTCAGGATCCAGAGACGATGTGGTCTTGTGGATACTGTCACTGCAACTGTCAATGCTCTCATTTGCCTCCTTATTTGTGTGAATGGCTGAATGACTTTAAACTGCATGAATTTTTTTTTTTTTTTCTTAAATGAGGAAGTCTTTCTAGACCAATAAGAGGGAATGGGGAGTGGAGGAACAAATCTTAAAGCTAATGCTCAGTCCCAGGAAAAGTGAGCGAATGACAAGTGGCAGAGCTGTTAGCAGCACTGGAGGAGATGAAAGATGAGAGTTGCTTTAACTCTGCAGTGCAGAAATCAATACAAGTTGCTGGAGAGTGAATGAGGATGAAAGAGAAATAACTTGGTGTTCCTGCCTTTTTTTTTTTTTTAATAACATTTGCAAACAGTATTTGGCTAACTGGCTTAAATTGATGTTGAACACAGAAGCCACAAGTTGTGGAGGTTCCTTCTCAGTGGGTTGGAAGGTAGCTGCAGATAGCACGTTACGGCTCTGTCCCCACATGGGGCTGGAGGCTGGTGTGCTGCCTCTAGGTTGTTTCAAACAAAAGTAAAGTTCAGGCATACTGCAAATTCTATAGCATGCATTTAGAGGAGATGTTGATGCTGTGAGTATGCTCCAACTTACTGGTCATATTTTGCTACTCCAGCATGTTTCATGGGCTTTGTGTCCTTCTTTACATTCTATCCAAACACCTTGTGCAGTAGCACCTGGTTGCATTAAATAGCTGCCGTGTTCCCCAACAGATCAGATTGTAGTCCAGTGGTAACTACAGCAATTCCAGTGTGGCTGGCACTTATTAATTAGTCAGTCAGTATTGGGTATTGAGCCGCAGGCCTTTTGGTCCTGYGCCTAGCTCTGTTCCCGACTGAGTGTAGGGCTTTGAACAAAATAAAATTGTCGTTTAGTTTCTCAGAGTGGTGGGGAATTTTCTTTGTCAGTTGAAATTAATGGGACTGAGGAGTTCTGTACCACTTGGAAAACCAGTCTGCAAACCTCTGCATGACCCAGTCTTCATGTCTGCAGAACATGGGTAATGACTACACTGTAAAAGGTTTTGATGCTCAGATCAAAACAGATATGAAAGTGCAGTTATTGAGCACTTTTACGGCTGTCCTTCTCTGCTTAACAGCTTCATACTCAGAATTATGCCAACTGTGCCAAATATTTGGAAAAATGACCAAAATGTGGTAGAAAATATCTTTCTGGCACAGGGTTGCAAATCTATTGCAGTACACAGCTGGGCAGAACAAAAAGTTCTGTTTAAGTGGGTAAAAATTTCCTTCTACAGTAATGATCTGTGTTGTGAGTTTACCAGCTAACTAATCTAGTTTCCATCTGCTACATCAAGTGATAATCCTCTAGCAAATTAGGTGCTATTAGCAGTGTTTCTGTCAGCCTGGGTCTGGCTGCACATCTAGGCAACCTGCCTTTGAGGAATTTCAAAATTCACCCTAGTCAGTCATGCTGCTTCCTCAGCCTCTGGAGACTGCATTTCAAATGTAACACAAAGCTGAGCTGTCTGTCTTGCTTGTTTAATTGTATTTATTCTGCTTTTCCTCCCCGCACCACCTGCCAAGGGTGTTTGGCCATGTATAGGGATGGCTCCTGGGTTGTTTTTTGGAATAGCCATTGTAATTGGCTTTTTAGCATATCCTGCCCTACTTTAATGTAATTCCTTCACTGTCACCATGCTTACACAGGGGCTTGTTAGTAAGTGGACTGGGGATCAGAAAGCAAAAAATTTGCAAACCAGGCTGTGATGCTCTGTTTCTTTAGGGCTTGCTATAAGGTGAGGCTCGCTGGCTATAACATGTCCTTGCCTGGGGACGGGCTGTGCAGCAGCCATGTGCCTCCAGCTCGCAGAGCCAGGCTTGCTCTGTGATGAGCCCCGTGCTGCTCTGGCAGCTGGCACTACCCCTGCACTTTGGGGCTTCCCCTTGCCAGGGGTCACATACTGCCCGGGAGTAATTCAGTGACAGGCAACACTGCAACGAATGCCATCCAGTTTCTGCCTCTGAATAATTAAGAGGGAGTGTGGCTTTTGGCCAGGGAGTGCCGTCCTCTGCCACCCATCTGCTTCCCCGACTGTTGCTCGAAGCAGCTGCTCCTCTCCAGGGGCTTCCCAGCAGGGCAAGGGGACCCTGATTCCTGACCACCCTTCATTGCCTTGCCACTGACTTATCTAGTGAGCTTAAAGTCCCCAGGGTACCTTTTTTCTGTGCTTCTCTTCTCTCCCACAAAATCATGCCATGATGTTTAATTGCAAGCTGCAACGTTGGTGCTTGGTTTCATTGTGGTGGTGGAGAGCGAGGGACGGGAGCTGGAGGAGTGTGGAGCAAGGGGGCTTGTTTCACTGTTATCTCCCTCCGCAGCTGTGAGTTTCTTATAGAAATCCAGCCCTTATGCAGCTGGCTATAGGCTGGAGGTGCTGTTCAGCAGTGTGCAGGGAGAGCAGTGTTGAATTACGCTGCAGAGAGATCCCTCGTGCTCGGGTCTTGGCATGATGGGCATGCTGTCAAAGCCCCTGCCTATAAGCGGGGGATCTTTTCAGCAGGGTGTAAGGGAAAACCGCTGACAAAGCAGCCCTTGCGTTACAGGGGCAGGTGGTGATGGCCACGTCTGCAGAGTTTTAAAACAGCTGAGGAATTTCCTCTGTATATGAACATGTGCAGAGTTTTTTTTAATGTGAATCTAACTCTAGGGTGAATTGGCTCCAGAGGCTTTTCATAGCCCCTAAGTAGGTGCAATGTCATTATTAGCTGTGACCCTGTGCAGTGGGATAGTCCAGCATTTGACCTGTTGAACCTCAACACCAAGTAAGTGAAAGCCAGGAAAACGCCCTAGAGTTGTCACAGCCCCCAGCCTTGCAAACTCATCTCTGGACACTGTGCCCCACTGCAAACCCTACTTCTTCCCCACTCACAGCTTTCCTCATTCAGAGTTTCCTGCTGGAGCCTGGAAGATTTCCCGTGATGAACCACCGCTCTGAGCTGATGTGACAGTCAGTGTGCAAGTCCTGTTTCCCATCTACCTGTCRCCTCCTCAGCCTGCTGCTAACCAGCTGGGTTGGTTAGCCACCAGGAAGCTATTAAATCCTTAAACAGTTTTGACACAGTGATTTAGTCAGGCTTGCGAGTTGGAGGCGGAATAGGCCCTATCATAGAACACAAATACTTTGATCTGTGCTGTGAGAGGAGAGTGTTGCTGATGGTGTTTTGGGGAACATTAGGTGAGTAAAGTGGCAGAACTCTTTGAAGAGATCTTTTTTTTTTTTTGAGATATTTACCTCTATTTTCATGCATAGGAACTTGAAGTAGAGTGGAGAATAACAATTTCTGTATGGGTAGGGGGAGTAGGAAAACTCATTTATGCAGTCAAGTAAGCAAGAGAATGGAGGTGGTTTGTTGGACTGTGTCATGGCTGGACATGTTTATTAGACAGTGCAGCTCTCTTCTAGTGTATGATATTCCCATTTCACTGCAAGAGAAGACAGACACAGATCTGCCCAATGTCCACAAAAACTCCRTTGTGGAAAGGTGTCCTCTTCCCAGGAAGTGGTTGCTTCCCACCGAGAGAGTAAGTCCATCTTCGTGGCCGACTGTGGTGACCCAGCATTGGAAGGGACCTCTGGGGTCTACTTCCCCTGTAAGTGAGATGTTAAAACACCAATCATCTAGGATAATACTGTTTCAGAAGCTCATTGATTTTTAGCAGAGGGAAGTGAGTTAAAATGATGAGTCACTGACCTATTCGAAAATGAACAACCTCCTCAGTGTCATTAAGAGCTGGTAATAGATCATCCTGGACAAGAGCTGGTGAAAGGAGATTAAGGGGTCCCCTTGTGCCTGCTGTTGCTCTACATTGTGTGCGACTGCTGTCGCACTCACGATTTTGTTTACGGGTGAAGAAGCAGCACACCTTTATATATAAAAAGCCAACAATTTCTTGTGAGTGCAATTGAAATGGTAAGAGTCTAATCCTTGTTAGTCCAACTATAATTGTTACAGAAAAAGAAAGAATAGTAATGCAGTTAAAATTGTTATTCATGCATGTTACTCAACATGGGGGATATGATGATATTGATGGCTGCTTCTTCCCCAGTTAGGATCTGCTTGGGGTCATTTTTGTTTGTCAAGACACTTTCACAACTTTGCTCATCAGTCTGCAGCTCTAGGTGCGTTATAGCTTATGTATGCTGGATGCTATTTGTTCTCCTCATTATCCCTACAAGCAGTTTAGTCTGGCTCCAGGTGTGCATTTCTTTAAATGATCATGGGCAAGTTGTTTATAGCTGTGGGTTCTCCAGTGTCAAGTCTGTACCCCATCGCTTGCCATCCTGTGCTGGTGTTCCCCTCTGCCACATCCTATGTCTCTGCTTCTCTGCACTGTGTCATTGTGTTGGTCATAAATACCTTATTCTTCATAGAATAACTGCTTGTACGAATGCCCTTATAAAACTATGGTTGTACCATACAGAGATGTACAACAAAGCCATAGATACCAGGTCAATTAGAGAAACTGCTGCCACAGCTGAACCAAGTAAAACAAAGCTGTGGGCTGGTCAAGAAAAGCTCAGACAGAACAAGCCTGGTGAGCCTCAGTGCTGAGGCCTTGCAAACTCAATACAGAGCTTATGGCCAGTTACTGGCCATGGCAATGCCATATTACAGGGCTGCATGATTATACTGCTGTAAGCAGAGAAGATGCACTGGCAATAAGGAAAGAGAGGCTGACACTGTTTTGTGCTGGGAGGCAAAATCAGGGATACGTGCCCTGTATTTAGGGGTGGCTGTGGTCTTTCTATTGACCTGCTGGTCTTGGATGTTGTGCCCTTGCTGAGGAGATGTGGCAGTGACGGACAGCGGGGCTGGAGCTGATGTAAAGCACCTCTCCCATTAGAGAGCTCCTTGCATGGGGATGTCTGAATTATCTTGCGGGCAAATTCCCTGCAGCTTTTCTTGTCGGCAAACTCGTACCTGCTCTCTATGCTCCTCCCTGCCTGGGCTGAGGAGCTGCTTGCTTGTGCTGGGCTTTATGTAGCCACAGGAGGTGTGGAGAAATGAGTGACTGCGGGTCTGCCCTCCTTATTAATTTGTAAAAATACTCTGGGATCCTTCTTTATGAGAGGTGATGAACAAATGTAAAATTTTGATTTTTAAAATTGAATAATACTGTAATGATTAGTTTTGATTTTTAAAATTGAATAATACTGTAGTGATTCTTTTGCTTCTTGTAATGTAGATTAACATTGAGCCCATGCTTATCTGCTCTCTTGCTATTAAAATTTCAGTGTCTGCATCTTGATCGCTTCTTTCCTATCTCTGGTACCTGCACGGGACTCTGGGATAATAAAGTGCAAGTCTGCTACCAAAGTATCTTTTATAGGTTTTATGCCAAGCCATGACTTTGGGATTTCAGTCAGTGTTGCATGCAGATATGATCAATAAAGCTCCTAGTTATGTACTTTGCTATTAAGTCTTAGTTCATTGATTTAAGGAGTTACCAGGAACTAGGGAAATAACATGGTTAATTAAGTTAATTGGATTGTAAGGTCTACAGGGATTGTGCCTTTCTGTCTGCTCTCTGAAGCACCTCAGACACCTCTGATCACTATAAAATAATGACTTTTTCTTTCCACACACTGGCAGTTTAAACTATTTAGTTGCTTTAAAACTATTTGCATTTCAAGGCAACTAATTTCTACATGAGCCATGGAGTTATGGCTTTGTAGCCCTTGGCTTTAGAGGTCCAGGTAGAGATGGAGAAGGGGATTCTTAATAGGGCTCAGCTAAATGATCTCAAGGAATCTGGATCCTTGTATTTGTTTGCCAAGATGTCTTGCTAAGTGGTTACCTGTGCTCTTAGCAAAAAGCCTGTGGGGCAACTTCTAGCGTGTTTGGTGTTTTATATCTTGGCCTTGGAATTAATTTTAATTACATTCTTCTTGCCATCCAGCAAGGCACGTGAAGAAATAATGTATCAGGTTCTAGATAGATCTATTCTGTGGCATCCATTTTTCAGGGAAATAAGTAAACAGATCTCCCCCTGTCTAAAATGGAAATTTATTTTGGGTGTATAAAGTCAAATCTAGCACAGAGGTATTCTTCTGGAGCTTGTATTTCTTCTAATTTATAGCTTCTCTTCTTTTCCAAGTGAATTGGAGACTTAAACCTCCCGTTATAGGTCTGTAATTTATGTTTTCAAGATTTTACAATTGTTATCTTTCAGTGTTTTTATGAAGCTCTGCTGTGGAGGTGCTTAGATAAGGTTGTATATTAAGTATTGGCCAATTCACTAGGAGTGAAACTGGGATTATAAATTACCAGAAATATTCTCCCTCAGTGTGAGCTCATTCTCATGTTAATTTTCTTAACCTCTTTTGAAGAATTAGGGAAGATGAGCTATGGAAAGATRGACTGGATGAAGCTATTATGCAGCTGCTGGAAGACTGTACTTGGGCTTACCTGCATAGTGATTTGTTGTCACTGTGGACAAACAGATTGAGTGAGATTCCCCTGGCATCTGTTGAGCGTCTGGAAAAAGTCAACCCTTTCATTAATGACCTACTGAAGGAAAAGAGAATATGCTCATTGCATTTTTAAGATGGCAGCGAGTTATAAGCTGTCACAAAAATATTGGTTAGAAAGCATGGCCTTGGTGATCTCTTGAGACACCTTCAGGAATATCTTCTGATTCCCATGACTTTATGGGAAAAGCAAGGAGTAAATGATACTGAGGATGCTTGAGCACTGGATTTGGTCCTTGTATGAATTAGGGCTTCTTGTTTTCTCCCTAGTATTCACTTAGAAAAAAGGGGGGTGAAGGGAGAAAGCACTTCTGTGCTGCTTGGCAATGCACCAATCAAGTGAAGAAAATTCTTGAAATTGTATTTATCTAGTAATTTATCTTGAAACTATCCTTTAAAGTTTTAAATTTAGACCTGAGCTATCTGTGCCTCCTGTGTCACCCTTTCTGGGTGTCCTGGGACTCCTCCCCATGTTTCCAGTTCCACAGGAACCAGGGAGTCATCCAAACCTGGAAGTGAAACAGGTGTGGTATGTGTTTTGTTTCATGTGTGTGTGTGTTTTTTTTTTTTTTTTTTTTTTTTTTTTTTTTTTCTTCTTCTTCTCTGTCCCCCCACCCCCCCCAAAAGCTCAACACATTTTAATTTAGGAACATATCTGCTACCCCAAATCCAGATGTGGGAGCAACTTGGCATTTTTCTTTTTGGCTTGGCTGTTGTGTTTTTCCTATTGCTTTTTTTCAAAGTGAAACAAGTTGTCATAGAAAATGTTACTATTTCCATAGTGCTATCTGTGATGGTATAAATAACCCATTGCCCCTCTTGCCCCACCAATTGTCTTATCAGGAAAACATTTAATACAAAATCTTGCTAGCCGAACTTGTGTGTACTATTCTGCTGCATGTTGATATGAAGAGGTGCTTTTAAAATTAATTTCTATGTGAGAAACCTGGTTTTCAGTATTTTTTAAAATTACCAAATAGAAAGCAAAGATTGTTTTGTGTATGGCTTTTTTTTTTTTTTTTCTTCTGAGAGGAAATACTTATTTACAAAAATGCCTGCCTTGAAAAAAAGCCAAGTTGTTTCTTCCCAGGAGGACGCAGTAACTGCTGCATGTGGTTGGTACAAAATCAGAGGTATTGAAGAAATGCCTACCCCAATAGTAACTGAACTCCATGAGGACAGGTTTTCTGAAGCATCTGAGTATTGCATGGTTGGAAGTAGGAATTGGTGTTGTGTGTGGTTGGTTGTTTTGATGTTGTGTGGTGGGTGGTTTTTTGTTTTGTTTTGCCCCCCCCCATGTGGATGTGTGTGTTAAAATCTTGCCTGCAGAGTCCTGCATTTGCAGAAGCTGGCTGTCACTTGAATGAAAGACTGTCTCCTTGTCTGATGTGCCTGATGTATGGGTAATCTTACTGTCACCAGTGGCAAATTTATTGGCTGCACTGTGATTAGATGGAGGGCAATGGAGTTGTGCAAGCAGTGCAGTGTACCTTGCTCTCTGTTGCATTGCTGTCCCCGTGGACAGAAGGAGCAGGAGAGGAGAGGGTGCTGGGGCGGTCTGCCATCAGTTCGTCATTGTTTTTGGCAGCGAGCATCTATTGCTCTTCACGAGTTCCCTGCAAAGCTGCTATGAGAGATGCGTGACCAGACATATAAAGCTTGCCCTCCTCAGTGTTTAAAGCTTCCTAGGTGTTTCTGCAAACGCCTCTCCAATTTCTCCCCCAACTCACCCCTAAGCCCTGTTATGCAGAATTATTCCAGCTGTTGCAAGAAGCCCCTCTAACTAGCTAGGACAGCCCATCTGCTCTATCAGCTCTTCCCAATGTTAGCAAAACCCTTTTTCTYGCTAACTAATTTCTACTGCCTGAATGTTACAGGCTCTCAAATTAGTTCTGAGAGCTTGTGGTTATGTGTGGAGCTGAAGCAGGGCAGGGGAAGCGATGCTCCTGGAGGGCAGGGTGAGGGCTTGCCCAGGGCTCCTCTGTTTTGCCTCCTCTAGAAACCTGTGGACACTATGAACTTCCACTTCTGTAAACCCAGTGGAATACAAATCTCTATGGAACAAGGAGCTTTTAGCTTAAGTATTTTAGATCTACAGAGCTGCATTATTCAGGCTGCAATCTTGCAAATTACATTCAGAGCTGAACAGGTCTGTCCCTTCTTCCCAGGCTACTGAGTCATCTGGGGGCTGCTGCTTTTCTCTCTCTCAATAACTGATAGGGGGGTATAAAGTGTTTGGTCACATTAAAGCAATTCTGTGAGCAGCATAGGTGTTCTGCCAGCTTTAATACCAATGGTGCAGTGCTGGTGTGGGCACTGCATTACCTGTGTGGGTACAGCCAGCTTTCAGATGGCAATCCTGAAATTCTCTCTTCTGGCAATAGTGATGGCTGTCATCACAATCTTTATCCCAAGGGATACAGCAAGCATAAACCTATCTCTGTTTTATCCCCCTGTGCACACAGAAATGCCTTTGCTCCTAGATATCTCTCTGCATGCAACAGCTGCTCAAACTGCAGCTGCATCTTGGGCTGTGAGATGTCCTGGATTTCCCCAGCCTGCAGGAGGAGGGGTCACTGGAAACCTCACAGTGGGATTCCTGACCTCACAGTGGGATTCCTGACAGAATGACAGTGCTTGCTTGGGTGTTGCAAATGTTTATGATAGAGGGATAAACACCCATGCTAGAGAAGGGGAAGAGGCCACAGGAAAGGAGATGAGCAGAAGAGCTGGTGCTGATCCTCTTGCCCAGGACCAGAAGCTGCACTAAGCAAAGTGCTGTTGGCAGTGAGCTATGATGGAAATCTCATGACATCTGGAGGAGGAATGCCAAAGTGCTTCTGAAGGAGAAAGATTGCTGGTGAGAATTGAGAGCTCTTGCAAATGCATTGTTCTTGAGCAAAGAGGAACTCAGAAGTTGAACCCAGTGGGTACGCGAGGTCAGGTAGGTGCATTTATTCTGTGAGCCCCCAACTCCCCATACCTCCAACCTGAACACCTACAGCAGGGAGCCTTTTGAAGTAGTCGTTTTACTTTATCTATATGCGTAGGCTGTCTCAGGCAAAACACTGGAAATCCATCCAAAAAACCGAGAAGAAGGAGAATAGTAAAGCACCTCCAAACTACTCCAAAGTGCTGCCTCTGCAGTGGATACAGCTTCCAGCAGCACAAATCACTGCATTGCAAACAAGCAAAACAAACAGAGGAGCTTGCACCCGAGTAATGAAATGAGCTGCAAAACTCAAAATAAATCCTTGCAAGCAGCTCAGCAACAGCTTGTTTAGTTCTCGGGATTGTTTGTGGGGGGTGGCGATGAAACAAGATTTAAATGTGCTTAAGCACTAAAAAAACCTTGAAATAGTCTTTCCTCGCTGTGAGTTAGTTTGCAGCAAACTGCTTATGTCTGGTAGTAAGATTTGGGTGTAGAGAGAGGGAATAACAGTTTGAGGCTATTTTGAATTGGTTTGGGAGACAGAGCAGTGCAACATGTCTCTTTTCACTTAGAGTTTCAAACAGATCTTGGGACGCTTGTCCCTTTTGTGCCCTGGCACCGCCTTGGTCTAGCCTTCCAGTGGGTGTTTCAATCCTCCCTGTCCACAGAGTCTCCTTATCTAGCCCATTGCAGTAGCATTTGTCATCTCTTTGTGATGTACTGGTGAGGACCAGAGATGCCATTGCTGCACAGCAGCTCCCACCACATGGATGAAGCCTTTGCCTGTCCAGGGCCACTGTGACTCAAGCAATTTTTCAGCTAGATTGTCTCGCTGCTCTCCCTTGTGCGCTTATGCAGGGTACTTGGCAGTCTGCAATGGACTTGAAAGCTTACCTGTCTTCTGCTCTTGACACCAGTGAAGCTGAAGTGTCTAATGTGACTCACTGCACATTATTCTCAAGGTTGTTATGGACCTTTTCTGGGGAGTTTTCTCATTTTTATGGCTTCTTGTCTGCTAAGCCCTTATGTCATCTTTATCAGTGTCCCAAACCCCTGAAGGACACTGGGACCAGAAAGAAGAGGCCATCTAGCTTTCTCAAGAGCTTCAAGGCTGGGACTTGAAGAAATGAGGCAATAGAAGACACAAAGGCTGGGAGGAATGCAAGAAGGTGCACAAGAGTTTGAATACAAGCTGCTGGCTTTATCTCATGATGGAAAGATGGTGGGGTACCTTTTAGAAATCTTTGTTACAGCTTGACAAAGTTTAGCTTTGTAAAAGTGATGATTTAGTTATTCTGTCCTCCAAAATGGACCACACTTTCCTGCTTCCTTGCCCAAATAAGAATTGTAAAATTCTTAAGCCAGTGTTGAGAAATACAGTTATAGCTCAGGTCGGAGACAAGGACATGTGGATGTGTGAGGATTGCTCACCCCCTCCTCAGTGTGCTGCTGCCTGACTGTGGCATTACCTTGCTGCTCAGGACTGCGTTGGCCTTGCTCTCATGTACCCTTGTTGTTGTCCTTGTCTGGCTGTTGAGCATCATCAGACAGCCAGTCTGAGCTTATGTGCTGGACGCCAGTCCTCTCCCATCCCTCTGATAACACTTTCCATCTTTGTTTTTTTTGTGCAAGGTTTTGAGGCATCACACACACCAGTATCCTTTCAGCTCATCAGATGCATGTTAACTACAGCACTGACAGTTTTCATTCACTGTCAGCAGCACTTACTTCTTGGGTTCCCTTTTTATTTTTCCCCAACACTTCATTTTAAGCAGATGGTTGCAGGCTCTCCCCGTTGGCAAGCTCCAAACGAAGATGCTGTAGGATGGGATTTGTTTGCCCAACTTAGCCTGTCTGCCTCCCTGTCTGCCTTCCCTCATTGCAGGAGGGAAATCAGTGGTTTGTCTCCTTTTGCCCCAATTTGGATACCCAGCGTAGCCGTGTGAAGCACATCTTCAGGGTCTGCTTCCCCCTTTGGCTGTAAAGGGGAGCTGGGGTGACTGCATGGAGTGGAGACGCCCACACTGCAGAGTCCAGCTCTCTGGCCAGGCATGGTTGGTAGTAAGCGATGGGTGTAATAAATGGGGCCCAAACCCTCTGTTAAGACTAGGGGTGTTTTAATGAGGCAGGTGAAGACGTAGGGAGAGGGTGGGTGTCCCTGGCCAGGAAGCCCCTTTGCTGACTTCGAGGCAGGAGGGAATGGAACTGGAGATTCAATAAAAGTGAAATTTGAGTTGTTCTTCAGTGGAGGCTGTGATTAGTGATACAGGCATGCCAGTCAGTCCATTAAATCCTAACCTCGCTTACAAAGACCTCACTTTCAAAGCAGAAGGCCTGTGAAGGTAGCTAAGGGCAGGAAGAAATGAATGAGGGAAAGATTCGGTGTCGCCAGTTGGAGTGGTGTCTTGGCTGACTGGCAGATTGCCTCTCTCATCTTTGTTGGCCTACTCAAAAGACCAACTAGTTGGTGTAAATCCCTGCCCTGCTGCCTCCTAAAGATCTTCCTTTACGGTAGTCCCTTCTGCCCATGTTTCCTCCAGCATACTGCAGGCATCAGTTTAATTAGAAATAAAAATTGATTAGCGTGGTCCCTAGTGGATCTTTCAGAGGTTTGACAGCAACTGCAAATAATGTGTGTGCAGCTGTTTAGTGAGGGGGTGAGATGGCTGTTATTCCTCTTAAAAATTGATCAGTGCTATTCCTGGGTATTGATCTGAGCCTCCTGGACAGAAGATGAGCCAGCCCTGTCCAAGGGCAGGTGGGTGGCAGCTTCTTGAGGAGACTGGGAGAACGGCCCACTATCTGGGAGAAGAAAGTTTACTCTTGGTCCTGTCTTGTACTTTAACCTTTTTTTCCCTCTAAGAACTTCCCTTAGAGTCATGCTTACAAGTTTTGGGTATGGAAGTCCTCAGTGTTTAGCACCTAGTGGCACCCTGGCTGTACAGATCTAGCACATGTCAATGTTATATATTTGCTTGGGGAAAATATACATTGCATCTCCCAGGCATAATTCACTATAGTGGATGCAGTCAGGATGCCACTGCACCGAGGAGCTTTGCTCTAGCTCATTCCAGTATTGTCTTTAGTTGGTTTGTGACAGTAAATGAATTGATCTAAGTCTGTATTGGCACAGTGGGAAAAGCAGTCTGTCGTCTGGTGGCTCCAGTGCTTGTCATCCTTTCCTATTGCTCTTCATTCACAAAAGTCAATGTGCTTTGCTGGGCTCCCCCCAGAGCTACATGTGTATCTCAGCTCTGTTAAATGAGAAGGGCAGGCAAGGYGTGGTGAGGTGAGGACCTTGCCTAAGGAAGAAACATGCCCACAAACCAGAAATGGGGAGTCCCTCTGCACTGCTGTATGGGATTAAACGCTGCCATACAGCTCATCTTGCCAGCAGGAGGTCAGAAGTGATGCCTAGTAAACAACCACCTTTGTGTCATGTATTCCCCTTTCTCATCACCTCTGTCCCCTCCTGAAAGCTGAGCTTGGCTTTTCCTTTGTAATAAAGCTGATTATGGGAACAAGATATCAGGGAGGGTTTTCAAGTCCAGATTGCTTGATATCTAGCCAGGTATCTACAGGCTAGTGTTTTTCTCCTATATTGTACATCCCCTTTGCTGAGCCTGCTCTGGCTGTGGAACCTCTTTTCTTTGCTCAGGCAGTGCTGGTTTTGCAGGAGCCGTTAGCTGGATGCTCGTCCCAGGCAGTGCCTGGCTGAGTCTGAGCTGTGCAAGGGCCTGACCCTAAACCACTGTGTGCAGTAACGGCATGATCTCTTTTTATCTTATGTTGGAAATCCATGTCCAAGCACTGGAAGCTAGTAGGGTGGTTTTTTTTTTTTTTGGTGTGGTGTGTGGTTTGGTGTGTTGTGTTTGGTTTTTTTGTATGTGTGTTTTTTGTTTTTTAAGCTTGCAACCCATAGCTTTAATCCACCTTGAAATGAAGAGCAAATACATTTCTGTTGTTTTTATGCCCTAGGGAAGTCTGTGTGAAAAGAGAAGGTTAGAGAGAGTTCAGGAGTTCATTGCATGGGATTAGCTGGGAGGCAGATGAGGAACTTTTTTATTCTATTGGTAGCATACTGAATCTGTAAAGGTAGTAGACTTGTCCCTGTTTGTATCTTTTCATGGAAACTTATCTGAAAATGGACCCATCCATCAGGAGAAACAAGTGCTGTCGTGCACCCAGCTGCTCCTGCGTGGTCAGTAGGAACTGAGCAGGTCAGGCGTGTCAGTAGCAGGAGGGCCATAACGTTTGCTTCTATGCTGGCTCTAACAAAGCTCATGGTGTCTCTTCTGTAGAGAGATGCCACCATCAGAGTCCCAGGGTGCTGCAGGGCTGGACATGTTGCCTAATATAGTGCTGCTCCTGAATTCTATGAAGTGGGGTTGCAAATAGACTGGGCTGTAGTGTTTCTAAGCATGTGGCTCACTGGTGGAGGTGTTCAGCTCTGCATATGTTCCCATGAGTGGTGGGTGATACTGTGGGCCAGTGCCCAGAGCCTGGGTTTCAGCATGCAGAGTGCTAGCACCTGCACCCAGCCCTGCGGCTGGCTTGCCCTGCTCTATGTTTAGTGTGGTGTGTTGATGCCTGGCTCTTACTATGTGCTTGTCCTCCAGCCCTGTGCTCCTGAAGCTCTCCCAAAGGCATTAATGGACAGAGTGGGGGATGGGGGGAAGGGATGTCTTTGGACTTGCCGTTGAGATTTACTATTGCTCTGAGCCAACAGCAAAAACCTCATTGGACTTGGAGGAAGCAAGACTGGAAGAGAATTTGTGTCCCCAGAGCACTCGCTTTACAGCCAAGATTAGCAGCTGAGGAGAAGAAAATGTAAGCCAAATGTCCCAGGATAAATTTCCCAGTAACAGAGCTTGCTGGAGGGCAGCAGCCTCGCAGGGGCAGTCAGTGCTGGTGCCTCCCATCCTCAGCATGGCATGAGAGCAGCGCAGGGAGCAGTTTTGCATTGCTGTTTGGTACCTCCTGCAAGAGACTGCAGCAAACTTCTCCTTGCCTCCCTCTTGTGGGTTTCATGACTGTTAATCATTCATTTTTCTCTTCTCAGGATTTTTGGGTGTATGTTTTTTGTGCAAATCTCAGTCCCTCACCACCTTCGCATCCTGTCTAAGATTATTTAATAACCTACAAATATCTGCGTAGGGCAGGGCTGCTGGCTTTTGGGTGATGACTATGAGCTGTGCTGCTGACAGCTCCTTACAGTTTGTGCTAGAGGGTTGCTTGAACAATGAAATAAGCCCCTGGGGAAAGAGGTAGGAAGGCCACTGGTTGATATTTAACACCTGACTGCACAAGGAGGGCATGGAGAAATCGAGCCCCTTGGGAGGGTGCCAGGCACGAGGCCCATGCAGAAAAGGATGTTGGAGCTGCCTGGGTCATGGGCTGGCCGCCCCCATCGCTCTGTCAGGCAGCTTTGCCGTGATGGTGAGCACAACCCCTGGGCAATGCTGTGGGAGTGAAATTAGGTATTAATTGCAGCAGTCTGGTCCTCTGTTTCTGACTTGCCAGGATTTCCTGAGAGATTTGCTTTACCAGATCAGGCTTCTGGGGTGTGAAGCACAACATCCCACGGTGGGTGGTATCTGAAATGGCTAATCTTGTTATGTCATTGTGTAATCTGTTGGACATCTTATGTGGACAGTGGGTGATGGTCACTCCATACAAGAAAATATATTGCAGAATTAGGGAGTAATTGGAGGATGGAAGAAGAATAATTAATGAAATGGAAAAGCTTTCTTGGGAGTAAAGAAAATAAAGACAATGAGTCTACCCCTAAAAGGAGGTGTATAAGAAAGGACATCAATAAAATTTATACTGTAATGACCAGTCTAGAGAATGTCAAATGGGGAGTGTTCAGGCTTTCTGTTTTGGCAACAGGGAACAACAAAAGGGGTGTAAAATGTTAACAGAAGAGTGATGTTTGAGGCTGGTGAAGGAAAATACATCATTAGCCACACAGTGGGGCTGTGAAAGAGAACTAGCTAAGTTTCTTTTACTACTGAAATAGTAGTAAAAGTAAAAAAACTGAAAAGTACTTTACTTTTACTCTGAAATAACATCAAGGGCAAGATTTCTTTAAAGATTCAAGGAGGGGTTGACTGTTGCAGGAGTAGTCAGAATTCATTCTAGTTTGACATGTAATTAGTGAGGTTTAGAAAAGAGGGGGAAAAACTCCAAAGAAACCCTCTGCAAGGTTTTAGTCTAGAAGATGCCTCAGTGTAGAAGCACTGAACCATCACTTTGGGAGGTCCTGTCCTAATCCCTAAGAATCTCAAAATGGAGTCTTTCCCCTATGGGCCTCTGAAACCCTGGATTTACCTGTTTTGTGGTGGTGGTGTGCTAAGGAGACAGTGTCTTCTCTGATTTTCCCAAGTGATCATCTTGCATCCTGAAGTGAGAGATGTGCCCTGAACACCAACCACAAACGCAGGATACCTACTTGGAGTACCTGAGCTGACATGCTGCGTGGCTGTTGAGCTGCACAGAGAAATGCAGTTCCACGGAGCCAATCAGCATGAGTTTCCTAATTACAGTGGGTCCAACACAAGGATATGTATTTCTGCACCATCTATTGGTATGCTTTCTGTTAATGACTGACCTGGAAGCAGAGCTGATGTGCTCTCCTACAGCTTTGCAGGTTGGCTACCGGGTACCTAAAAACCTGGAGGGATGCTCCTAAGTGCTGTTACCTAGGATGCCTGGTGGCCTCCTCTGCCATTTCTGAAGGTGGGTACTTGGTCCCTTGTTTCAGCTCTTGGTGCCCATGAGCTGAGATGTGACACCACACAGAGCTGCTACCAGCCTGTTTGGTTCAGTGCATCATCCCCTGCTGTTTTGGGGATGGAGCTGTTTGCAGTAACAGGGATGCTGAGAAATGGCACTGCTGTATATGGCAACAGAGCATTTCTGTGCACAGCATCTTGTTTGTTTGTTTTTCTCCTTTTAATGATATCTGTAATGAGGAAGGAAGGATACATCTTTTTGTTCCAAATATGGAAGAAGGCCTGGATAGTTCCCTCCATCAGCAACATGAAAGACACGAAGGCTTTCATCCTTCAGAGCCTGGTAAATCTCCCATGACAATCAATGAAATGGCTTCAGGTGATGGATATGCAACAGCAGGTCAAACCTGATATGGCTGAGAGGTTCACAACAGTGTTCAATCCATTAGCTGATCCATGGCTGGGTCCATGTTTCGTAGATCCCTTATATCACCCACTGGTAGAAAACAATCACTGTGCTCTTTGCTTTCCCTACTTAGCTAGTTCTCTTTCAGCATGGTGGTAAATTAATCTCTTTCTAGGAGAGGAGAAGAGCCTAGACATCAGGATAGTGAGAAGCGTGCTGCAAAAACCAAGCAATGCTACTGGAACTAACTTCCTAGGAGTGGCAGGTTTGTCATTACTGAGCATGTGGATTGACAAAGCAGCTAGCTACTGAGCCATGCTGTGTGTGGTTAAAAAGTGCAGCACTGCTGCTGTCTTTCTGCACACCTGATCTTACCTAGTGTTGGGCAGAGTCAGAAATAATATTTTCATGGTAAACTCATTTCAAAATTTCCAGGTATTTGTTTTACTTAATAATTCTAAATTTAAAAACTCATAGGAAAGTAAATATGGAAGCATTTGGAAGCATGACTTTTAATGTAAGAGTGTGTGTGTGTATATATATATTAGAATTTAGGCATTTATCATGTTTAAACTGAACTGAATCTAACCAGCATGCTGAGTCTGATTTCTAACACTGCTTGCTTCCCAGCATTTCTGCTGTGCCCTGTTATCAACAAATTTTACAAAGCAGTGGGATGCATCTCACAGGTAGGATGTGGAGAGCTGGAGAGATTTGCCCAGGTTGCAAAGCTGGAACAGGACCTCGTTTCTGGTGGTTTAGTAGACCATACTGCCTACCTTGCAGGCACGACAGAGACTCTTTGCAGCCAGAAGCTTTGCAGCTTCTGGGGTTTTAGTGCAAGGAGGTTTTGCTGCTTTTATGATCTGGGGGCAGGTTTTGGCTGGAGCAGTTGGAGGTGGTGTAGAAACTCGTTCTTTCCGAGACTGCTGTTGTCAGGCTGTGGGTTTTCTCTCCTTTCTTCCTTTCTACAGAGCTTGGACTTGGAAATGGCTCCTCACTGAAATAAAAGGTGATCTTGAAACTTTATGGCAGCCACATCGTTGCTTAGAGTACTACTATAATGGTTGTTGTAGCACTAAGGAAACCATGGCAGCTTTACTCTTGCTAGTCACCGAACTGTAAACCTAGTTTATAGCAGTATAAAAAGTGGTATTAAACTGGTCATAAATCACTTGGTTTGCTGGGAAAGCTGTTGGGACTATTCCTGTCCCACGGAAAAGGTGCTTGGTTTGTGAGGGCAAGTTTAAATGCAGCTATGAAAAAAAAAAAAAAGCCAGTTGTGTGGTGCAAGCAAGAGGTTGGTGTTGGCTGGAAGGGGTCAGTACTAGCAAATCTGGAGCTGAAATAAGCAATTTGGTCAAAGTGGATGAGTTTATAAATCCTTACCAGGCTTTGCCATTTCTGAGCATCTCTGGGTTGGAGGCTGGGATGGCGTCTGCCAGGAGCAGTGTAACCCACCCGGTGCTGCCTGCATGGAGCAGAGTGCTCCCATGGCCACTTGATTTTCTACGTACAAAACTGGAATTGTATTTCTACCCTCCTATCACTCTACTCTTGGTACAGAATAAGATGTTTCAGGTGCATGTGGAGGACGTGTGCTGAGTTCATTGCATCTGCTGGAGCCGCTGCCACACGAAGGAGCAGTGCAGTGCGGCTTGCCTACAACAATTGCCTGCAAAAGGCCTGTCTTGTTATCTGCTGCCTGCGTGTGTCCTCTTTTGTACTGAAAAATTCAGTGCTAAAAGCTTCCAATTAGACTAATGTGTGCATTCAGAGCTGGGAGTTAATTCGAGGTAGATTATTTAATGTTCACAAAACCACAGCCTTTTTTAATTGTCCTAACAAACACCAGTGCTCTCCCCATTTAGGCTGCAGCTGTACGGTGCATGGCTTGTGACCTCCAGTTTACGTGCCTGGGCCAGGAAATGGCAATTGCTTGCTGAGTGCTGTTGGGCAAACATTTCTGAAGATTATGAATAAAATTATTTGTGGATAAAAATAAAATGCCAACTCTAGGACGTGGAGAAAAAGGAGGGGGCTTTTCTCACAGCTCAAGTCTATTGGACAGGGCTGCTGAAATGCTAGACACTTTGCCTTCATCCCCAAAGTTCATCTTTCTCTGTGCCTGAGTTACCCTGCTTCATTTAAAATGGGTCTTCAAATCGGTTTTGTTAAATTGTTGCAAGATCCTGTGTGGATGCTCTTCAGTTGATTTAATCTTGGTTTATGTTGATTTAGTTTCTTGCCAACTTTTGCTAAATCCATTTGAGACAGAGTTAAATCAACTTATGAGTGTCCTTGCAATTTAATTAAATCGACTGATGTAGCTAATGTAACTGATTGTAATTAAACACAAGCAGCTTTTATATAAAGACAAGCCCTGAGGGTGTTCAGGAAATCCCATCTCATGTTCCCATTAGCCCCTAAAAGGAGTTAGCTCACAATTTACCACCTCTGCCTCTGATCCTTGTCCCAGGGCAGAGCTCTGCCATGTTGAGCCATGCTTTGCATTTATGATAAACCCCATCCCTGGTGGCTCAGCCCTGCGGCTCTGCCCCACTGCCTGCCATCCCTTCCACCACTGCGCTTGTGTGGCCACGTGCCAACAGCCCCATGGGGAGCGGCACTGGGTTACTTGCTGCCCTAGATGAATAATAACCTGCTCAAATGAAAAATAAGGATGCCCACAGAAAAAAGGGTTTTTTCTTTTTTTTTCCTCCTCTGTGGCATCCAGAGTCATCCCACGAAAAGCCTAAGCAGTGGTCTGCAGGGATGGGGGTGTGTGTGTGTAGGGGCTGGGACAAGGTACCTTATGAAGAATGCTCATATTCAGCATGAGCTTATACAGGCTCACTGATGGAGGATTTTGCTGTCATGTTACTTGTTGCCAGGTGTTTAAAACCTCTTGTTTCTTGTGAGGTCAGTCATTCTGAATATTGGCTTTTGCTTAGAAGTGCATTGCTTTTTCTCGTTCTCAGCCTCAAACTGGAGGTAGCGGTCTGTAATGATGTAATCTTTTGTACAACAGCCAGATCTCACACCCCAAAGGTGGCTTTTAGATCTCCAGCAGGGAGTCTTGCTATTCAAGGGAGCAAAGATCCTGTGTTAACATGAATTTCTGTGGCTCTGAGTGATAGGAGAAGAGAGGACCAGATGGGAGAGCAGCCAGAGCAGGCTGTAGCATCCTGCTCTTCCCCCCCCCCCCCCCCCCCCCCCCCCCCCCCCCCCCCCCCCCCCCCCCCCCCCCCCCCCCGGCATTGCATGGACTCTCTGCAGTGATAGCAGCAAAGGGAAAGCCAAGGAGTATCCCTTTTCTCCCACCCCTTGCTACTAATGTCCCCGAAAATCTGGGTAGCAGGGGAGGCACCATCCGTGTCCACGCAAGCATTTAATTTTCTTTCTCTTGCTCTCTGTTTCCAGCTCAGTTCACACATTAAGAAAACATTAATAGCCTCTCATGATAGTTTCATGCTCTGTTTGCACCCTTCCTAATGAGACCCACTCACATCTGTGGGAGTGCTCCATCCGTGAGCGTGGACGTGCTGCTAAGTTACAGCCCCATGAATAAAGAGAGAAACCCATAGGGATTTGTTGGGGCTGTTCACACCCTGGTGCTCAAGGCTGCTCCTTCTCAGGGTCTTCAAAGATCAGCGTTGAGCCCTGGGGCTCCGGACTGGGCTCTTGTGCTGCCTCTGCTGCCAGATGTTCAGAGGGAAGTTCTTTTCCAGGGGCATCAGCCCTCCATGGGGTCCACCTTGCCAAGGGCTTCTAGGCTCTCTTTTCCCTCTCATACACCTCTTCTTCCAGCCTGGGGTAACCCTGAATTTTTCTTGTGCCCTGTTATCTCTCTTTGCAGCTGTGCCATGCCTGCAAGAACAGTGGGAGAGTAGCGCTTGGGGCTTAGTAGGCTGAGCAAAGTCATTAGCTCAAGAGAGAGCACCTAAGAGGAAATGAAAGGGGAAAGTGGCCAAGGAGAGAGCATGTGCAAGGCGTGCTAAGGTGCATCTGTGGCTAAGGAATATGAGCTCCTCTAATCAGGAGGTGAGGTGGGACCCAGCAGAGCTCGAAGAGCATCAATGGGAGGGGATTTGTGGACAGAAAGGGAAGTGACTGGCTTAAAAAAACCAAACAAACAACAAAAACCAACAACAACAAAAAAAACCCCCAAAGACCAACAACAACAACCCCCCCCAAAACCCACAACAGCAGCAGCAAAAAACCCCCCAAAACCCACAACAACAGCAACAACAAAAAAACCCCAAAAACCAACAACAGCAACAAAAAACCAACCCAAAAAACCAAACAAAAAAACCCCACCCAACCCCAAATGGTTTCTTTGCATGATTATTCATAGAGGGAAGTGGGGGACATGCCAGAAACAGCTTTTCTAGGATGGAGTTACTGGTGGAAATTAGGGTCATCTTAGAACAGCTGATTGTGAAATCCAACTGTCCGAAGGCTGGCAAGTCCTAGATCTGAGAGTGGTGTGTCAAAAGAGATAGGGCAGCCTTCGGCAGACATATTTCAAGAAAGTGTTGGAAATGGGCCAGGCTGAAGTGAAGCTGACATCTTGCAGAATAGCTGAGGAAAGCTGAGCAAGGAAGAGGTGAACCTCTGAACCAGCCGGCACGAGGCTGCTGAAAGCCTTTGCGAGGGAGGGAGGAAGGGTGCTCTGGAAGGTACTGAACACAAAAATGAACACGATATAGTTTTTCTCAATCTGTGGAAGTTGAGGGGAAAAAAACCTTAAAGAAGGGACAGCACAGATGTTTGTCTGGGTGTTAGGCAGAGCAGATCAAACCATTTGCACCTAAAAATGACATTTCCAAAAAGAAAATCTATTTCAAAGAATGAGTTCAAAACACTGTGTTTTATTCATTTGTTCAAAATCCTTTTTGGCGTGCTCTGCTCACCCGTAAAAATGCATTTAGATTTTTAATGAGTGAAAAAAATTTGGGAAGCGATTTTGATTATTTTTGATGTTGAAAGAGATGTACTTGCAGAGAAGTTAATGAAGGAGAGAAAAAAAGGAGGTTTGTAACATTTCTCAGCCCTCTCTAGTACTGGGGAGTGTTTTTGTACAGCAGGATCACAACTGTCTTGCTAACTAACATCAAGGCAGAGAAAGGAAGCTGTTGGCAGAGGTGCTGTGGAGCAGAGATGGTGGGGGACGAGATGAGCGTGCACCACGTGCAGTATGTGTGATGTGTATGTAGCGCTTATATGACAAACCAAGAGTGCAGTTAAATAACGAAAGCAGCACTTACATGCTATAAACGTGGAAAAAGCAGTGGGGTTGCTGTTGCAGGGATGTGCTATGAGATATTCTGAGCATTTAGGGCAAAAACCCCTGTAGTAGGTTTAGCCTGGAGAAAAAGAAAAACCGGGGCAGGGGGAAGGGGATTAAAAACCTCCTGCAGTGAGTGCAGAGCCTGCTGAGTTATAGTGTGAAACATTTGGGTGTTGTCTTAAACTCTTTTAACTGAAACTTCTTTTCCCTTGTTTTGAAGATCTTTCTTCCTGAATGTTGGTTTGAGGTTTTTTTGGTGTGTGTTTCCTCCTCCCCCCCCCACCCCCAAAAAAAAAAACCAACCAACCAAAAAACAAAAAGCAAACAAACAAACAAAAAACCCAAACAAACAAAAAACCCCAAAACCACAAACAAAAAACCCAACAAAAAAAAATCCCAAACAAAAAAAACCCCAACAAACCAAAAAAACCCAAACCTAGAAAACCAATAGCATCAGTTTGCCACAAAAAAACCCAAGCCAGTTTCCTTGGAATATTGGGCTGAGATGTTCTAATTGATGGCGGGAAAGAAATTTTATGCTGAAAACTATCATCTTCTATGAAAAGGAGATTTTTTTTGTTGTTGTTGTTTTGGTTTTTTTTTTTTAGTTAAAAAAAGCCACAACACCCTCTTGTCACTGTGAGTGTATCTTTAATTATCTGGAAAACATGGCCCCATCTTGTAGAGGAAAAGATCAGGGAAATCAGTGATTGCATTTTAAGGAGTGCACTCAATAGATATTTCCTATTTTAGCTGTGGAGATGTAGAGCAGGAGGGAGAAAAGGATGGAGAGGAAGGACTACAGAAAAAAAAGAAATAAAGGGAAAAATAAGGCATAAAGTAACCACTACTGGTGTACCAGTAGATGGTATTTCATTTATTTATTTTTCTTATTCTATTGTATTTCCCAGCAGGAGTTCTCTAGTAGAATGGCTTTGAGGAGAGGGATAAGATGTGAGCTCTGAATACTGATATTAATGTAGCTAGCAACTCTGGATTTCATAAAGAAATGATTGAATGAAAGAAGTAGATAAAATCACTAACATTGACCTGGCTGTGTGTGAACCCCTCATCTGCTGCCTGGTAACAAATATTCAGTGCAAACCTGAGCTTATTTGTAAAAATTGTCCCTTGGGATATTTTTTCAGAGGTTCAATACAGTATTTGAGAACAGTTTCAGCAGATGTGGTTGGTGATGCTGGGGGGTCTCCACCTCTTTTTTTTTTTTTTTTTTTTTTTTTTTTTTTTCTTTTTCTTTTCTTTTTTTTTTTTTTTTTTTTTTTTTTTTTGTTGCAAATGAATCCGTTTGGTTTGGGGAGGACAGAGGCGCTTGGTAGTCTGGAGATGGGATCCTGAGAGCAATGAGGCCCATCCTCCTGTCATCGTGTGCGGGTTGCTAATGGCAGGAAGGAAGGGGGAACACCAAGTGTTAATAAATATCTTATTCAGGGATCTGCAAAACAACATGAAGGAGTCCCAAAAAGGGTAGGAGATGGAACACAAATCATGTACATGCACAAAGTGAGCATACCCCCTGCAAGAAGGGAGCATGTGGTCATGCAAGAGCAACTGGGTGGGTTTTGAAATGTAGTTTTATTCCATTAAACGTAAGTGTTTTCCAAGCTACCTTCCTCAGCCACGCAGAGCCTGTGTGGCAAGCGTCTTCATGTTTTGCTGCTTGGTAGACTATGAAATGTACTTAGTCACAGTGCTCTGTCCCTGATCACAGAATCACTCTGATCTCCCACTAATACCTTTTTTTTTTTTTTTTTTTTTTTCCCCCCCCCCTTGATATCTTCATTTGCTGTGGAACGGGAGCAAATATATATTCCCAGCACAACTCTGACATTCCTGGGCAGTAATTTCCATCCTCTCTCTCTGCTCCCAAGATTCATAAGACTGGTTTTAAAACTGAAACAAAAGGCAATACAGATTTGTGCAGAGTGTCTTTATGGGGAAGGTCCTCCCTGGAGTGCTGGCTGCAGGATGCTGTTGGATTTGGTGGGGACTGAGCGCTGTAGAAACTGAGGCACAGTGTGACTGCTGGTGGGTGGTGGTTTTGTGTGTTCTCCACTGCCAGGGCTGAATTGGTGGGGTTTCTTCCCAGAACATGCTTAGAATAAGGCTGTAAGTACCAGAAGGTCTGTTACGCTGTCTTCGCCCWGGGTCCTCTTAGAGCTGTGGAAGTTCCATCTGCTCCTGCTCCATGCACAGAGCCTGCTCTTTAGAGCTGTCTTTTTGCCTTCAGGTTAGACCATGTTTTTATTACATTCAGCTAGTTTTTCTTCTAGATTTCCAAGCAAGGAGACCTTCCCTCACCCAGGGAACCCATATTTCCCTGATGTTACACTAGGGTGTTTTGCAGAGCAGGTCTGATTAATGCAGCCCACTGATACAGCCTTATTAAGGACAAGGTTTGTTTTACAAAGGTGTCCAGAATTCCCCTCCCAGATTGTGCAGTTCAAGAGGGAAATTGGCTCGATATGGCCATCGCAGCATGTCTGCAGCATCTCTCTGGAGAGATCTAGTTCTCTTGCAGCAGTACTGCTATAGCAATATGATTTGGCCCAATYCAGAGCCTCGTGCATTGTGTTCGTTCTGGTACCCAAACCTGCATTGGGGAAATGATAGCATAGCATGAAAGCCCGKCTGGGAAAAAGATATTCCCATGGTCTTGCAGTCATTTGATGACATTACGTTTGCAAAACGAAGAGGATTATTGAGAGGTTTGAACATCTTACAGACTCTGTCGGCACTGGAGCTGGGCTGCAGCCTGGTGCTGGGGGTGTGTGTCTGTCATTAGGAGCTGGGGAGGGGTCCTTCAGCAGGGTGCACTTGTCAGGATGCTCTGAGGATCCTGCTGTCTGCATTAACCAGGGTCTCCTGTCTCCTTGGCCCCAGGGTGGCAGGTGGGTGGCTGCAGCAGCCTTTCTCACCTCCCTGTTGAAATGAGAATCGCCAGCAGCTGCAGCAGCAGCCGTTTAACTTTCAGGCCTGAAGCTCAGCTGTGAAGGATGGTTTCTCCCAACTGGGGCTGCTGCCAAGGAGGGTTTTTAATTTTGCATCCCGCAGGGGTTGTGGAACTGGTGAGATCGTATCGGTGGGGATGTAATTGCTCTGGGGAGAGGTGACCAGGTAGGAGAGGAGACACAGCGAGGCAGCAGGTGCAGAGTGGGCTTTAAAGCAGAGGTGAGGGCTGCCAGGGTTGTATCCCTCCCCAAGGTATCGGTCTGTCTTGGTGACGGGCAGCCTCGCTCAGCCTCGTGCCTGGGGACCAGGTAACATGGGGGAGAGGAGTTTATTAGGATCTTCAAGTGGGCAGGTGCTTTATGTTGTCTGGCAGCTTATTTTGCAAAACTAGTAGGTGTTTTCCATGTCAATCCCTAGCTGCTGGTGTAAAGTAAAAGTGAAGCACCACATTTTTGTGTTTATAGTGTTACCTCTTAGAAAAGAAGAGGAGAAGTGATTCAGTAGGACTGTAGGTTTTATATTTACATGCTAGTAATGGGAGGGAAGCGAACCCAGGGCACTGCTGTCCCTGAGCCTTTCCCTCTGTGAYGGCAGGTGACTGCCACGGAGAAAACAAAACCACTGAGTCGCTTCATGGGCTGTTGCATTTGGCTTGTGGTTTGTGGGGTGGTTTTTAGGCACCTGATAGTACTTGGTTTTAGCTACTGTTTTAGGAAAGTGTATCTGTCTTCTACTTCACTCCCTCCAAATGCTGCTGTTGCTCAGGATTTTATATCAATCCACCAAGAGGTTGAAACAAAGTGAAGCTAGGCAGGAATAAGCATGGGAATTAGCTGTGAGGTAACCTAATAGCTGTTTGGTGAAACAGGAGCTCACTTGCGCCCCAAATTAGAAATGAAATTAAAACAACTTTTCAGATGTGCTTTCTTTCCACTTTCCTCTGCTCCTCCGGGTGTTGAAATGAGAGAGGACATGACAAAATATTGAGCTCGAGCCTGCTTTCCTGCTGAGTCTGGCCCTGCTGTAATCCTAACTGCTTGTGACTGAGCAGTGTTTGAAGGATCACAGGCGAGGGATTTCTGATGTGCTCTCCAAAGAGATTCATATGTGAACGAAGCCTCCCTGGCTGTATGACTCTCAGCTGGTCTTCTGTGAAACTCTGATTTGGCTGTGTGGTATCTCCTGGTGCATAAACTGTAGCTCAGCCTGCAGCATTCAAATACAGATAACTTAATGATGCTGCCTGGATTTTTCTACAACCTCTGTGCAAATTTCTACCTGGAGCTGTTGTACACTGGTGTGTTATACCATGCTGTGGCCAAGAATACCTAAGCCTCTAAGAAGCACAGCTGTGTTTCCCTGTACAACTGCACTTGTCCTACTGCCACAAATGAGGAGAAGGGAGCTGAGGTCAGGACATAACTGAACTGACAGCCGGGGAGGATCTGAGTAAACCTGTTCGATGTAAGGAGACCTGAGGAATGAGTGATGCAGAGAGCTCACAGATGCATGTGCAGGGGTGAATGCTCSCTCCTGCGTTTTCATGTCTTCAAGGAGCATTGATCTGTTGCCCTGGGCCCATGCAGTTGCTCTGGTTATCTGTGCTGCTGATCCTGCTCTCCCCATCTCGGCACCAGCTGTGCAGCAGTGGGCTGTCTGCAGCGGGGCTGTGCAATTGCCTGGCTGTGTGTTAGCCCCTGCGCTGCTGAAAGAAAAGGGGGGCTGCCAGCTCTGGTGGTACACCTGTTTTGTATGGGCGTATAGGATCTCATGGGTGTATGGTATCCTAAAGCTCTGCAGAGAAGTAAGAGGTAGCTGTGAAATCCTCTACAGCTGTAGAGAGCTTCCTTGAAACATTCCTGGTCAGCCAGGGAACAGTTCTGTGAGCAAGCCAATGACATCCTCTTTCCTATGGTTTGTCTTAAAGTTTGGTCCTCCTGTATCTCCTAAGGGGCTTGTTCATCTGCAGCCTTGCCTGTGCAAAGGCACAGGATCTCTCATCTCTGCTGTTCTGCRTCTCATTGGAGCTGCTCATCTCTTTGCTTCTTCATCCAGTGTGTCTGGATCTGGCCATGGCTGAGAGGTTATTGGGGGATGTAGGAAGCACCGATCCCTTCCTTTGCAAAAAGGGAGGCAAGTAGGAGGTAATGGTGTTCGGTTCATGGCCCATTTCATATCTGCCAGTGTGTGTGCAGACATCTGCTCGTTTGATTTAATAGTGGCCCCTCAGCTGGATATCCTCTGATGCCATTTATACTGGAGCTGTGTCTGTCTGGCCATGCCCATGCTATAAACCTTTGTTGCCTTAGGAAAACAGGCCAAAAATTGCTTTTCATTACCTGGTGGCCAACAGCACTGAGAGCTTTGTTTGGAGCAGACCCACATTACCTTTGCAAACACTGTGTTTTCCTGATTCCTTTCCATCACACCCACGCGATATGGATATGCTCTGCAGAGTATGCTCCAGCAGCCTTTTTATAACAAGTTAAAAATACTTCCAACTCTCCATCTCACTGAAAGTATTTGAATGGTATCAACCAGCAGGCCAGCAGTCCTGGGAGCCCGTCTTTTCTGTGCTGATTCATGAGCTGTATCAGGGGCTTTTTTGTCTTTGGGTAGCACCTTCCAATGACTTTTTTTTTTTTTTTGCGGACTCAGAATGTAACTAAAGAGATTAGTATTGAGACCCAAATTGTCATCAATTTTTTTCATCACCTCTGAGAACTCATTTTCAGCCAAATGCCAAGTCCCTAACATGCCTTAAAAAACTCTTAGTACTTTGTCTTATGAAGTATTATAGTTTGTCAAAGCTGTCTTTGCTTTAGGAACAACATGTGTTTCCTATCTACTGTGAGGATGACTTGGGTGGTGAGGAGTTTTGTGCCTTCCCAAATATTCAGTGCATCTTTTTTCCTTCTAACTCAGGACAATATTTGTCTTGGGTTTGTACTGCAGGGGGGGTTTAAAAGGCAAACAACAAAAAAAAACCCTTAAAAGCAAACCCAAATATTCAGTGAAATAAGCTTTGTGAACTTTCCTCATGGATTTTTAGCAGGATTCTCAGATTCCCAGTCCATTCTTGGATCTGAAAATCTTGCCTTTTTTTTTTTTTTTTTTTTTTTTTTTTTTTTTTTTTTTTTGAATTAACAGACAGACATGACTGGGTTTTGCTGCATGAGCAGTATTTAAAGTCCTTGCCGGCAGAAGACATTTAGCCAGCGTGGCTCTGATATGGGCTGGGGTCTCTTGGGTCTGGGTTGCCTGTGGCCAGCAGAGATGGTGATGAACCCTCCAAATACAAAACTTCTCTGCTTATAGTTGGAAGACTTCTTCAAACCACCCTCTCCTTTTTTGAGGCTAATGAGCTTCAGCCCTTGTTGACTAACAAGTTGTTTCTAAGCCCCCTTGGGGATGTCTCATGCAAAGACATGAGACGCCTCTTGAGATGTACAGTGAAATGGAGGATGTGCCCAGGGAACACCATCCTCTGGAGAAGGCTCACAAGGGCCAGCCTCGCTAGTTCATTGGACATTGCTTTTCTCCTATGGTGGGCCTTGCAACACACTCTGTCACACAGGCAGTGTTCTGAATTTAATTTTATTTCCCCCAGAGATGAGCAAACAGAAATTCTGCAGGTCATTAGGAAGAGCGGAGGTGGTTTGGCCACAAAAAGTTCTCAATGTGGTGTGGAGAAGTTACTGCACGGAACCACCTGTTTTTAATTAATCCTTTGAACCAATTTGGTTCTAGCAAACCAATTCCATTAACAGGCTAAGCAGAATAATGACAGGCACAGCTGCTATAATTCCTTGTTATGCTTCTAGTTAAAACAAAATCCTCTTTGCATCAGGAAACACTAATCTAATGTTGCGACTGTGTTCATTATGAAATCTTTGATAGTTGAGCACATCCAAATGCTTCACATGTGTTTTCATAATTTTTCCCCTCCCTGCTATATGACCAAAATATGTAAATTATAAGATGACTTCTCCCCAGAGAAACAGAGCTAATTGGTGCATTAATGTTCCTGAGATAAATCAAATTGAAGTTCCCTGCTATGCTTAGCTATAGGGTAGACTTACATACTTGCTCTAATGTTCTTTGGGATGATTTAAATTTGATTTCAGTCAGTCTTGTAGCTCACTTACCAGCCAGACATGGGCTCAAATGTTCAGTTGCCATCTTCACTTCAGAGAACTGGAGTGTGCTGGGTTAAGCTTGAATTAGCAAATGGTCTTAGCTGATAAGAAAAAGATACTTGCCAGACTGGCTCAGACCATCTATCCCAGTTATCCCATCCCCGATAGTAGTAAAGGATGCCCAAAGAGGGATGGGGTCAGTGTGTGCATTGGGTGCTCGTTCCCTGCGTGCAGCCTTCCCCCTGCTCCTGCGTCCCCATCCTGGCTGGGTGTCCTACTCCTTGAGAACTGGCTGTGAGTTGGGTGATGTCCTTTTGAAACCCACCTGTGCTTTTGGCCTCCCTCCCATCCTTCAGCTGCAAGTTTCACAGTGCAGCTATAAACTGTGCAAGAACAACAGCCCCACTTTATTTGGTTTAAATGACATGTCCTTGTGTGTGCTCTAAATCACCAGGGTACCTGTGTCTCCAGCTAAAAGGTCAAACTGCTCAGGGAGGAGGGAAGTATTGTGATGCTGGGGCATGAATGATCAGGTTGTGGAGTAGGCAAAATGTGAAACCCAAGGAGGCAAGAGGGGAACATAGGTTCAGATCCGACTCATGATCCAACACCCAGCTTTTGAATGAATGCTTGCTGCTTGTTATACTTGCCACGTGCCTGTGCATATATGCGATGCGTGCTGCTGCCCTTTGGAGATTTACAGCTTACCCTCAAGGTCTGACGTTGCTGATTTCTAAAGTGCTAGTTTTCCAAAGTGGATTTATCACTAAGAAACAGCTGAGGTTTCATGGATTAGAGTCAAACCATCCACCCTGAGAGACAGTGCAGAAAGGGGGGTCCTGGCATGGGCTGCATTTCCTCCCTCCTGGAGCAAGTGTGAAGCAGGAGCCAGGAGGGAGCCCAGGTCCTCTCCCGTGCCTGAGGCTGGGTACTGCCTCTTATCCATGCTGCAGCATGGTTGTCCACCTTGCCTGTAAGTGGCCTTCTCCTGGGATGTGGTATCTCACTGCATCACTGAGAGGAAGTCGTAAAGCTTTCTGGTCTTGTTAGCAGCTGCAGCATCTCTTGGTGCATTGACTTCAGGTCTAGCTGGTGAAACATCCTGGCCGCTAGCTGTGAGGGTTTGCTGGCTGGAGTCATACAATGGGGGTTTCATGTTCAAAAGCTTCAGATGGGATGCTCTTTTAAACTGCTCCAGTTCCCCTGTGTATTTTTACTAATGCATAGCCCACTAGAGCCCTCGTGCATTTGGGGTCTCTTACCCTACAAACATATCGTAAGAAGGGTATCGTTAAACTCTTTGGAGTGGTGCTGGCTAGCCCTGCTGGGGCTACAGCTGCTTGTATGCCCTTAGGGACACAATACAGCTCTGCATGTGTGTCTCCTATTCCCTGCTGCTGCTTCTGTGGGGTAGTTTTTGCAGTTGGCGACCAGGCTGGCGTTCATGTTAGACTTGCACTGTGCACAAACGTGGAGAAACGGGCTCTTGATTTTTGTGCAAATGATGTTTTCAATGAAACAGCACAAGGGAAGGGAAGAGGGAAATCTAAGTCACTGAGATAATTTTGAAACAGTCTGCCCCACTGTAAGATTTTGCTGAGTGATTTGAGAAGTGATGTTCAGCACAGCTTATCAGCTTAGCTTAGTTAGGAGGAACAAGAAATTAGAGGAGCGATGGAGGCCAATCTTCAGAGACCAGCTTTGCCAGAGAAGGCAGCTGCCAAGCAGAGCTTTACATGACTTGTGCGCAGTGGAGCAAGACCGTGGAAATCCTTATGGCTCCAACTTTAAGTAGCTTGCTGCAGATAAACAAATACACAACCCTCTGCTGACGATGTCCATCCTCTTGCATAGGTGTGTGCATCTGTTTGCAGGCACATGTGCACACCCTCTCGGTAAGCATATCCATATCTCAGCTTTCCTGCCTGAGGTAGCTCCAAACCTGCTCCAGAAAGATAAATGGGGAGGGCAGATAAACCACTGCTGTGATTGCCCCTCATCTGGGCTTCATCTCTGCTGTGTTAGTAAGGGAGATGCAAGCGTCCAAGCCGAAAGCTGCTGGGCATTTGTGACGGCAGTGTCAGGAGGTGAGTGCAAGCAGCCGCAGCACCCCTGTAAAGACAGTATCATACCCAGCTTGATCAGTCCTCGAGTTACGGGGCTGTGTTGTTTCCATGGGACATGCCTGTTGGCCTTTCCCATTGCTCTCACTCTGTCAGCGTGGCTTGTGAAATATGTGGGTGTTCAGTGGGTATCACAGATGATAACGAATCTGCTCATTTTATGGTTAAAAATCCAGGGCCACTCTCCTCTAGAAAAAATCCAGGGTAGCCAATGGAGTTACACCAGCAATATATTTGGCACAGCAGGCCGATTGTAAAATCTGTTTGCTTCTCTGTGAATAAACCCTTGACACCTCATTTCACTGAAACCTCTGGAGGGTGATGTGCAGCTTCTTCCAATAAATACTAGCTGATCAACAAGGATGCTAGAAACAGCGAGGCCATCCGCTGCTAATTATAAAGCTGTTTCAGCCAGGCCAGTAAAACATGATGGCTTATTCACTGTTTGCTATCAAAACTCACTGTATTTTCATAATTCGAAAACAGTTTCTATCTTTTAGGCACTTAGATCAAATGTGATGGCATTTGAACTACAGCTCCCAGAGTATCCAGCATAAGCATTGCTCCCAAAATTTAAAAAAAGGAAAAAAGAAAACACCAATTAAAAAGGAAAAAAAAAAAAAAAAACAAAAAAAGAGAAAAAAAAAAAAAAAAAGAAGAAACCCACCCCCCCAAAAATCCCAAACCAAAAACTCTGCAGAAGCAAAGTAATAATCACTGTTAACATTTCAAGGCTTAATGCTTCTGCCATGGTACTTAATCGATAATTGAAATCGCAAGAGAAGTGTAAGGCTTGAAATTCATGCAGTTAATTTTATTGCTAGCACTTGTAATTTGAAAGTAATTCTGAAATCAATATCAATGTGACTTTGTGTGGAACAGGAAAGCCTGGAGTAGGTTCAACCACAAACAGTTCAGTATTTAAGTTGGAGCCACTGTTCCGTGAGAGATCAGGATTAATTCTACCCAGGTTTTTTTCCCAGCTATAAATAAGATCTTCCCCACACAGTTTGAGTGCATTTAGTGTTTCTAAATTGCATGAGGTTGTATTTCTCAAAGGCTTCGGATGTTTCTCTCAAGTCCTCTCTCTGTCCTGCAGGCTGCTCTGAGTGCCAGGGGGCTGTGGGAGAGGGGAGAGGCCAGGAGAAGGTTGCAAAACTTCTCCCTGCCTAAATCCTGCTCTTTCACAGCGAAACATGCTCCTGCACAGCTTTCTGAGCTCTAGCTCCCCACTGCTGCAGGCTCCAAAGGAGGCGTTAATCGAGGCAGGAGTGTGCTGGGGTGATTGGTACCTCCGTGTCTTCCTGATGTGCTCATCGCAACAGGCTCCTCCTGGGCTTGCTGGGGGCTTGACAGGGGCTGCAGTGAAGGTAAAGTACAAGGGCTTATGCTGGAAAAGCATTGCAATACTCTGGCTTTGCCTCAGGTCATTAAAGCTTCTGTAATTACTCTGTACCCTCTGCAAAGAAGCTGGCTGGGATGGTTGAATCCTTCAGAGATGTCTGTTTGTGCTGCAGGTGTCACTGTGCCCCAGAAAACTTTGCCTGAATTAATGGCTTGGGCCTCAGTGGGGTTGGGGAGGCTCTGTGGGCAGTTCTGGTGGGTTTCCCGAGGAGATGCAGGAGACCTGGAAAGGCAGCCAAGGTGCAGAGGGTGAAGGGGCTGTTGCATGTGTCTTGCAAATATATGTGTCGGTGGGAAAGTGGCCTGACTCTGGCCTTAGAACTTGTCCTTTGGCAGAGTCCAGCCAATTTCATAACATCCCATCCTCTTCCCAAACTGTTGTAGCTTGGCAAAAAAAAAAGCATTGGATCCAAAGATGAGTCTTAATGTTGCCACTGTAAATTTTGGTTTCGGTCTTGTTGGCTGGAGGACCCTCATCCCTTCCTGAAGCAGGTCAGATGCGCTGTGGCTTTTGAGCCAGCCCTCCTTAAATGTCATGGTGCAAGAGTTGACAGGTTGAATGCTCTCCGTGGTTTGCCTGTGCTTCTCCTGTTCCAATACAACTGCATTTATGGGCACAGCAATAAACATCAGTTATTTTGCAGACTGTCTTTGTGGCGCTGAAGTTCAAAGGTTCTTTTTGACAAAAAAATCTAAAATGACGTGTGCCCTGATCAAGAGCTTGAACCCAATTTGTGCACCTGCAGCATAAGCAGAGAGAAGCACGGGCCCTTTGTCTCCCCTGAGCAGGGATCGGGACTGAATGCTGCCATCCAGGCTGTCTAGCTGCTTATTCAAACCAGCATCCTCTTGATCTCTGTGGGAGTGCTGACAAATTTAAGAGCGATGATTTCTCTACATGTAAAACAACGAAGTAGGTTTCTAACTTTAGAAATAACAATGCTCTGATTGTTTTCCAAAATAGCTTTGGTGTGTAACTTCCAATGGCTGGCGGAACTTGTAGGGGGGTTATTTAAATAAGAAAACTTTTTTTTACCTTCAGTCTCATCCTTTAATTTCTCAAGCTAATTAACTGATCTTACCTAGGGATGCTTTGTTCCTATGCAATGCCTTCCCCCATCCGAGTCAAGAGAAGACATCTGCACGCACAGGGTGTGTTATTCCCGTCCTGTAAATTGTATGCAAGTATGCTGGCAATTCTCATTCATTTGGCTTAGTTTTAATCTTTCTCTCTTCACCCTGAGCTCAGCTGAAGTACATCACAGGTTCTGCAGCTAATTAGCACAATTACAGCTGTCCGCATCAGGTTGGGAGATTGAGTTAGAAGCAGTCAGGATCCCAGTGTACCAGAGTCTCATTACTGAGTCTCCAGTGCAGCCACATCTAATGAAATTCAAACACATCAGGTTAAATTAGATTAGCTAATGGAATTCTCATCTTCTCAGTTTAATGTAATTCTGAACAGTGAATCTTTAGTTTACCTAGAAAATCAATGTTTCCTTGAGTTGGACTTGACCTAACCCTGCAGGCCTGAGCTCCTTGGACCTCAGAGAAGTTAATGTCCAGGATCTGAACTCTGTGGGCTCAGCTTGTTGGTGGCTTTTGGGGACCTTCTGCTAGGGGATCTGGGAGTAACTTGGTGCTGGGAGAGAAGAGGAGGCTCTGCAGTGCTCTTTTTTGGTGGCCATGGTGTGGCCCCAAGGGACTTGCATGGTGGGTCCCTCCTGTCCTAGGTGACTGCAGCTGGGACAGAAGTGCAGAGCGACTGCCTATGCCACAGCTGCTGTACCCCAGTGCAGAAGCAGAGTGGCCAGAAAGAATAGCCTTTGTTGCAGCATGCTTTGAAATGTTTGTCTTGTCGTGCTATTAGCAACTGAACCCTTTGTCCTGGTACTGCAGAAGGATGGAGGACGGAGCAGGCACCCGACAGGTAACTCCAGCGATTGCTCCGCTGGGTTGATGCTCTTGTTCCAAAACAGACAAATTTCTGGAAATAGAGCAGGACCCGTTTCTTTGGCAAGGTTAAGGGGGGAAGAGGATATTGTAAAATATTCCTTTTTGTTTGTTTTTTGTTTTTATAGAGGCAGTGTCTTGCATGCTCCCTTAGCAATCCCTGGCATAGGCAGCAAAAATAGCTGTGCCAAAGTGAGTTAGAGCAGCCTTCAAAGCTTGATGGGGGCCTGCAAAGTTGTGCTGGACTCGGCAAAGCTGCTGAAGTGTCTTTTTGCTGTGACCCCTTTTGTAATCAGCAAGGAAAATGGCAAGATGGAACAAAATGTTCCTGCCTGTCTGTCACTGGCTTGGTGATAGCCTGTGCTGGTGGGAGATGCAGAGACCTGAGATTCACCGGGGATGGCAGGGTACCGATGCCTGCCAGGGGCTGGCTGTGCTGAGTGAGGGTCCCTGGTGCGTGGCTGCTGTTAAACCTGGAGCAACACGTGTGCTGATGGGGGGGGGGGGTCACCATATCTTCTACCTGGTGGAAACGGCAAAAGCTGCTTATCTGTTTACTTACAGAGCAAATGGTGTGAGTGGGAAAGGATTCGTGTCCTAGTACCCTGTAGCCAGCAGAGGATCAGGGAGGCATGCAACTGGTAGGGGGGTTGGATGGAGAAAAAAGAAATACAGCAAATATCAGGGTTTCTATGTCCTTAAGCAAGCTGCTTCACTTTTTGAACTCTGTCATTGTGGCACCTTTTGCAAGTGCTAAATTCACTTAATTTGCAATGGAGTTGTGAGCGTGGTTACTTGGTGTCGCTGGCTGACAGCGTGAGGGCTTTTGAAAGGCCATTAGGGCTGCGTGCTGTGTTTGGCTCAGATCCCCTTCATTTGCCTTCTTGAACACCAGGCGCTTTTCCTGACTGCGTGGTGCCTGCAGCCAGCACGCCGTGAGGGCGTTGTGATCAGAGTCCCCCTGGGATCAGATGAAGCATTTGATTCTCTTCCCCATCTTCCAGCAAACTGAACAAATTTTGGTTGGAAGAAAAGTAACTTTAGGACATACAAGGGACACTCTAAGGGCTTTGAGCTTCTCCTCTGGGTGGTTTTGTTGTCACAGCATTGCTTTTGGTAGTATCTGCTGGTAAAAATGAAGGTCTGGGAGCAAAGGCAGGTGTCCTCGTGCCAATTTTATGTTGTAAGGCTCTCCTTGCTGCAACAGCTATACTCTGCCCTCTGGGGGGTTTGTGGTTTGGCAGATGTATTGTCCCTGTGTGTGTCCGCCTACCCACCCAGGCTGAAGTGCCATGTTGCAGGTATGATATATTATTGCTGGTTTTAGGGTGCTGCCGGGACTGGAAGTGGTTATTCATAGCAGTACTCCTCGCTCCTTCCTTAATACACATTTCTTCTCAGCTGCAAATCCTATTGCCAGCACGATAATTGTTTTCATTGCTTCATTGGGAGTAGTGAGGTTAACATCTTGAGCAGCAGCTAAAATAGACAAGAGCAAATAGCACAATAGCTTAATCCCCTGGAAATTACTCTTTTCAGTATGGAGTTATGTTTCCTTTTTATCTCTCCCCCTTTTCTTTTAAAGGGCAGAATTACATTTTATTTACAGCTGAGCCCAGGACCTGTAGCCTGCTGCTGCTGCATGCAGAGTCACTGAATATTCCTCTGGATATCCTTTTCCTGAAGGGAATTTCCCGGCTAGAGGGTTGCAGGACCTTGGCAATGCAGGGAGGAGCAGTTCAACCATATGGTTTCACCTTCCCTGACCATGGCCTGTTGCAAATGGCAGATGAGGTCCCTCAGTGGAGCAGCAGCTCTCTGGTCCCGCCTGCAGTAGAGCTGGAGTGAGTTCAAGTCGTCATTGCAGAGATGAGCAGCTTCCAATGTACATAAATATCCAACCCTTCTCTGTTGACTCTATCACTTTCCTTATAAACAGACGCGCAGTCATTTTCCAAGTGAGCCATCTGGGTTTGACAGATGTCTCTGGCTTTTTCTGGGCCTGTTGTTAAAGGGGAAAAAGGGAGGGAATATTCTGAATTGAAGGAAATGGCTTCTGATGGCAGTCTGCAATTTCATGGGCTGGGAGATGAACTGCCCCTCTTTCCCTCAATTGCCATCAGCTCCATTGATTGTAATCTGCATTTGCAGCCTGGGAAGCATCACTTATTGCGGGAAGTGCTAGAATTGTCACTTTTTGGGGAAGGAAGTTCAGGTGTACTTCTACCCTTGATACAGAGCTAGTGGGCTTTTTGTACTGATAAGAGAGATGTAACACTGGTTTCTGAAGCCATATGAGTGAGGTCTTTACAGCCCTTATCTGGGACTTAATTACCACACTTTGCATGCCTTTTATCTATTTTCATCCCAAAGCTTTGCAGACACCGGTAGGAGGTAAGGTCCCCCCTCCTCTTAGTCTTAGAGAGCCATGTGTATTTGTACACTCTCAAAGTCTCTTTGAATCGTGTTATTTACTTCTTCCTAATGTAGAAAGATCCTCGTGTCTGATCATTGCTGACAAATAGTGAAGTTAGCAAAGTTGACATTATGGCTAAATACCAACATCACATGTCAACATTACGCTACCTATATTTTCTAATTTTTTC
>JAYKAV010000556.1:5086088-5110495 GCA_035582835.1 Phoebastria nigripes | reverse complement strand
ATCCAAACTGTGCATGGTGGCACGGATGGCATAGTTTTTTTTTTTTTTTTTTTTTTTTTTCCTGTGCTGTGGCCAGCTCAGATTTGGGGTGTGGATGCTTGTGGGGATTAAACTGAAAACACCACTGTTGTGGACTCTTAAGCTGTATTTTCCTCAGGTGCATCCACTTATGTTGTTTGTCTGCAAGAAGAGTTTTAGGAAACAAATAAAACCATGATGCAAATCTGGCTAGAGCAAAAACCTAAGAACATGCAAACCAGCACTTGTGGAAAGTTTTCTGGTGAAGCTGCCAGCCTTCCTCAGATACATTTTTGCAAACTGAATTTTCCTGGAAAGGTATCCAAGGTTTGCCATGTACGCAGGTTTCTGGTTCTGATCTGCCATTCAGGCGATGTAATGCATCCAGGTGCTTGTTGCTTAAGCCATTCTTATGGGTGAAGGTGATGCCTGGTGCTTTTCCCCCAGAGCAATCAAATGATCGATCTATCTGTCCATCTACCTGATGGCCTCCATCACTGTCTGGTTTGACCTTTAAAACTGTGCGATGTCCTGCTATGTACAGCTTTCATGGATGGAAGGAATTGTTTCTCTTTTGCAGATAAAGGCCGGTGGTGATTTATCTCCAGTCATGTTAAATGCTGAGGAGAGATTTAAACCCAAATTCTCTGACCATTGGGCTACCCTTCATCTCTGAGCTGAATTCCTCCATGGACAGTTTTGGAAATGCATGGGTTGCTCACTCTGAAGTGCTACCTCCCCCATAGATGGAAATACATTCCCGTTTCTCTCTGTCGCTTTGGGAGCAGCTGGTGTGCTCGAGACACCAGGATCATCCAACAATTACTGTGTTAATCAGAGCTTATTTTGTACGTTGCTACTTTGAACACAAATATCCAAAAATGGCCTGAAGATGAATGGTTGAGTAGCCATGTGAAACAACTCCAGCCTTCCAACAAATCCAAAATACAGGTGGCTGCTAAAAATGATGTTGCCTGGAAAAGTCTTGAGACCATTTGATTTACCAAGGGCAGTTACTGCTATCAGACATCTCTGTGGCTTATGTCAAGTGACTTTGAAGGTTACTAGTAGATTGCAAGTAAGATTAGTTTCTTATTACAGGGCAGTAAAGTTGGTCCCAAGCTACTAYTAAGTCATGTTGGTTACCAAGAGGAGTAGAGGAGCTGCAGCAGAAGGTATGGAAGAGGTGTTTGCTGAGTCTCAGCCTGGAAGGCAGTGTTGTAATTCAGATGGCGGCGCGTAAGATACCAGATTGCTTTAAATGTGTGGCAACCCTGTGGTGTCAAGAGTTTGATGTGTCCCCAGGGGCATAGTGATGAACAGCCCCATCTCTGTGCTAGATTTCGGAAACACAAGGTATGCAGAAGCCTCTCCTCTGCAAATCTCCAGAGGCAGGCTGGGTCCTTCAAGAAAATGGATTGCTCACAGCTTTCAGGGAAAGCCTTGTGCTGGTTTTGACGGCACTGCTGGATAGAAGTGTTCTCACTGCTGCTGGCGCTGCCTTGTTAATATTGCATCACTTCCCTGCAACAGGGATTTGAGGATGGTTTAAGTGTCTTTGTATTGTTTGTTTGGAGGAGGTGTGAGAATTACAGGGGAAGCAGCGTCAGACATACGGGACTGGTGCAGGACAGGCTGGGCCCCTGCTGCCCAGGGAAGGCAGGGTGGTATGGCAGGGGGCTAGCAGAGGTGGCGGTGGGTAATGAGGGCCAGGCAGTGTGGCCAGGGACAATCAACTGAAAGGGCTGCAGGCAGGACAGGCAGCTTCCTTGCCTCTGAGGTGGGTTGCTGTGGGAGATGCTGCTTGCATCCCAGTGCAAGACATCAGTTTTTGTTGACAGTGAATGGAATTTAGCTTGTCCAAATTCAGACGTCTGCATTGGGAGTGAAGAGCTGGGGTCCTTCCACAGTCCCTGGGGGGACAAGCAGCTGTAGAGCTCAGACCTCCTTGTCCCAAGGTAGGGATGAAAGGTAAGGTAAAGGGGCCTCCCTCTAGCTCGTGGAGGGGAAAGTCCATGGAAACACCCCACCTCCTGTCAGTGAGGACCACTGAGCCCTGTTGCTCACTCAGCGGTGGAGGTGTACACTTGTGCTTTCCCAAGAGCTGCTGTTAGACTGGACCTCCAAAAAGCACAGTGCAAAAATCCCTTGTGCCTGTTGCATCGCAGCAGCTGTGAGGAAACTGAAGTTTTGTTAAGGAGGTGTAGGACGAGTCAGAGGCGAGCTTGATTCCTCATCCTGCTGCCAATCTACTGCATTATGCCTGTGCCCTCTGGCTTTCCTCTAAAATGGGGCTAATGCTGCTTGCCACTGAAGCAGGAGAGGCAGTGAGACGCTGTCAAGGCTTATGCGCTACCAGAGCCTGTCCCTAAGTGAGGCAGGCTCTAAAGAAAACAAACCCTGCTCTTTGCAATCCCATGTGAGAGTCATTTTCTCTCTGGAAAAGCTTCGTCTGAAATGAGAACAGCCCTGTCGCTAATGAGCGCATCAAAGAACATCGGGGGGCACATGAAACAGCGCAGTGTTTCTTTTAATTCCCTGCACTGCTATGGTAGGGCAAGAGGTCTTTTTAATTCGATTTAAGGTCCTTTTGCTGATAAATGTACAGAATATGGATGCAAATACTCTTTCAGCTGATGACATTTGGAGATGAGTGTGTTTCTTCTAGATTTTACCCAGAGGGTATGTTGTTGTTTGTTTTGATTTGTTATGCTAAGTAATTGGAAAATATCTCTGTGCTGGGCAAAGGTTTGGTGCGGTGCCACCACATGCATGATTACACTTCTTTCTTCTTCCTTCCCTGCCATCCTACATCTCCCTTTCTTTCTTCTCAGTATTGTCCTCACAAAATGAATTTGTACAGGCAAGTGGGCAGCTGCTGAACCCAGGAGGCTCCGTAATGCTCTCCTTCCTGGGAAGGACCTGAAAGCAACGGTTGGGGTTTTGCTTGTCCCAGAATTTTAGGTGGAAAAACAAGGTTGGAAGATACAGTTGTTATAGCTGTGGCATGAAATTATACATCCTTTGGATTAAGAATTTTCCTCTTCGTGATTTATATCTTGATATTTTATATCAGGAATGCTGGATTTTTTTTTTTTTTTTTTTCTTCTTCTTCTTCTGTGGCTTGAAAATGGGATTTCTACGTGGGGGGAGGAAGAGGTTTAGGAATGTTCATTCCAGTGCAAACTGGAAATTGGAAGCCTTCACAGCAAGTTAGGACTTGAACCGCTAAGACAGGAGACACACGCTCCCCTCTGGGAAGACGCCATTCGTGGGGGGCATGGGAGCTGTGTTGGAGCGTCCATTCTGCTGGTTCCCTCCTGCCAGCTCCAGGCCAGGCGCAGAGACAACCTGACCCTGCTTATGCCCTATCTCCAGCAAAYGTCCGACCCATCGAGTCATAGAGGCACTCAATTATTTTGATGAGTGATTGCCTTTTGACCTGGGAAAATGTTCTGCAAACGTATCAAACCCCATCAGCTTGACGTGAATCGGCAGCTCCACTGGAGATCGCTGGGCGGTGTTTTGCAGCCGTGCTTTGCTTTGCGAGCGCGTTGATGGTGATTTTAATGAGTCTAGTCCTGAATGAGAGGAGCATTTCTTGCAGTTGACAGGGGCCCCCGGGGCTGACCTCACTGGCCACCCTGTCCCAAACCCTGGCTCAGCCTGTCCCCCCACCAGCCTTGCAGTGGCCAGATCCCCCTGAGGCTGCTCAAGTCCTCCAGGAACCACTCACCCATCCTTCCCGCTCGCTTTCCTGCCAACCGTACCTGTTCAGAGTGGCTTGCAGGGGTGTGTCAGTGTCTGTCCCCCAACACCCTGCCTCAAGCAGGATTGCTCTGGGTTTTGTTATTCAGCAAAGCTGGTGTTTCCTGAGAAGGGTTACCCATGGCCTGCTTCCAGCCTGGTATCCGTGCCCTTTTTATTATTCAAACTGAAATAAATAAATACATGAAAAATGTGCGTCCTTAATTGCTATTAGAATACATGTGCTTTTCCCTTAGGAATGGAAATAAACAACCAAAATGTCATTTATATTTTTTCTATGCTTTTCACTATCTGAGACCTAGAATAGTCGTGCAGACCACCCCCCCCCTTCAAGCTCAGTCCAGTTTTTTCCAATTGCATCTAATGAGATTCCTCTCCCTCCCCCTCTTTTTTTTCTCCCCTGAGCACAGTGGCTAACCTTGTCTTTATACTCCAAACCAGCAGCTATTCTGGGGTAGATCATGGGGTAGGTATTATAGACCAGCACTGTACATGGACTATTGAGTGTTGTTTCATAGATATGGTGGTGGGAAACCCATGTTTCCTCTGTTTTGTCCTGTATCCCCTTCACTAATTATTTAGCAGCCCTATCACAGCAGTGTCCAGACGCCTCTGATCAGGTTTCCACTGTGCTGAGCATGGTTCAGAGAATCCCTTTGGGATGTTAAATCAGGAGCATGAGGAAGAAGAGGGTGGCTGTGGCTCCAGATGAGGATGAAGGATCAGGCAGACGAAGTGCATGGTACCAGAGCAAGGAGCTGCTAAGCACAGCATGTTCCTGGTGGCATCAGCTTCTTTTTTGGCATGTTTGTGATAAAGATCTCTTGCTAAAAGGATCACTAAAGAGAGAGTCCCAGAGTTTAATGTGATGCTAGCATCCCGATTACCTAGACTTACACTTGCAGGGCTTTATTTGCAGACTAGTGCAGCCTCCATGGCTGTGCAGATACCTTATCTCTGCAAACCTGTACTGCAGACTACAGGTGGTGGGTCAGGATGGCTGTCCTGCTGTTATCTACAGGCTCGGAAGGATTGGCTCAGAGGAAAAGGGAAGATGCTTTGCTTGAATTCATATCTCGGTATCTACAGCACTTAATTTTATTTTTGCATTGTCAATTAAGTGGTTTTTTGTTGTATTGCCATAACTCCCTCTGGTGGCTGATTTGACAGTTTAACCATCTGTTTTGATTGATTTTATATCTAGATGCAGCATAGTTATGTCTCGGAGACTGCCTTAGATGGAGAAGGTGAGGAGTTTGTGCCCTGTTGGGGCGAGTATTTGCTGCCTGTTCTTGCCGTGCAGGTTGCCTCTCTCTGTGGCTGAGTAAACCTATTCCCCTGATTAATTGTCCTCTGCCTCACAGCTACTGAGTGCATCTGTAGCAATTGATATCCCCATCAGAAGGGTTTGCTGAGTCTCTGCTGCGCTGCCAGGCTGCAGCTGGTAGAGCTGCGGCCAGAGATGCCAGCTGAGGCTGTGCCTGGGAGTGAGTTGTTCCCTCCTCTGCAAGCACCACTGCAAAAGGAAATCTAAGGTACGACGGGAGCACTGTGCCACAGAGATTCCCAGGAGTTATCTAACATAGCTAGTGGTTATTAATGCCATGCTGAAACTGAGATAGGCAGCTGTGCTGTGCAGAAATCTCTCTCCCAGCTGGAAAAGTCAGAGGTGGCTTGGACTTTTGGTCTCCGTACTGCTGGGTCACAGCTGTGCGTCCTGTGCCGGGAGCATCACCTGCCTTCGTGGGCATTGCTGCTCCCTGCTCAGATGGACACCTCTGCCTGCTGGCTCCCTGCCCCACTTCCCCATGGGGGAAACAGTTTGTATCTCTTCCACAACTGATCGTGTCCCCAGCCACAGGGCATTTTAACACACTGGCCCTTCTGTGCCTCTTTGACATAAAAATACATACAAGTTGCCTTTGCCGTACAGAAACCACAGAAGAATTGCTTAATGAATATCAGCTCAGCTACAGAATAAGTACTACATTCCTGCAAAGGCATCTATTTTTATATATATATATATGCATGCCTTTACAGGAATTTTGGTGCAAAAATAATAAATAACAGGTTCCCCTTTCCCCAGCATAACAGAAAGAAAAGACAGATACTATCTCTTTGTTCTCTGGGTATTATTCCTTGCTGCTTGGTATTGAGTTTAATTAAATTCTGGACATTTAACCCTTAAACGAAGTTGATGGATTATGTTTAAAACTCCATGCTAGCTAGAAGTATTGTGGGGATAGTGCTGAAATGCTCAGGAGCTGTCGGGGCAGAGCAGCCTTCTCCCTCTCTGGCTCCTATGGGCTCACCTTGATTTAGTGCAGAAGTGCTGAAGTGCACTAATCTATGTCTGGGAAGCTGAGAGACGTGGGTGGTTTGGATCAGATTTTAAGTCTGACCCATATCCTGATGTATTTTGCCTGTTTAAAAATAGAATTTGGGGTTTGCTCCTCTTTCCTTCTGCTTTTCTTTGTGCTGACATAACTGCTGAACTTGGTGAACTTGTATGTATGCCAAGCCAATATAAGAAATTGGAGGAAAAAAAAAAAAAAAATCAGCCTTTCTGGCACTGGCTGAGTTACCCCAGTTTTCTTGGTGTGAGAAGAGGATGAAGTTGGCTGTTTTCTTGTGTAACCGGTAGGTGTACCGGGCTGAACTCTGCATTTCCTTACATGCATTCAACACACAGTGCAAGAAGTCTAACCTGGGATGTGTCTGTCCTCTGGGCTAGAGGGGGGTGTGGGGATCCCCTGCCACCCCTAGACCGCGAAGCAGTGTGGTCATGTCCAGGGATGCTGAGAGCATCCTCTCTGCGGACAGTTGGGACTTGTTACCTTTTTTCTGTCTAACTTTGGGCTGTTGAGGAGGCCTTTGTAAGGCAGCTTGGGGAGATGGAGATGGTGGCTGGTGCAGGAAGGAGAGGTAGCATGAGAAGGGGACCCAAGGAGCGGAGATGAGGAGCAAAGTCTGAGCTGGGAAAAGGCAGGCAGTAATTGTCTTGTTTGGTCAGGGCTGAGCTGAAATCCTCCTTGAAAGATCACCTTTCTCTGGTAGGTCACGTAAGGGGTAAGTTACAGGCAAGAGGCTAGGCAATGCAATTCACTTTTGACATTTGGAAGAACATTAAATCTGCTGACCAGAGCTGGATCTGTAAAATTACAAGAAACACCTGAATGGACCAATGTGATCCGTTACTTCTTGCAGGTCTGAGATGGCATAAGGGTACCGCAGGGGAGAGCAGYGGTAAATCCTGCTGGGAGGGTTAATCCTCCCTGGAGCTGCCGCAGGCAGACCCAAGTTGTCAGTTCTTAGAGACCTGGGAAACCTGCGCTAAGCTGGGCTGGAGGAGATAAAATGCTGCAGTAGCAGCAAAGCTGTGCTGCCTGTCAGCACCCCTCCTCGGGGGGTTACAACCGCAGACGCACTGCATCGAACTCACTTGGCTCTGCTGCCTGAGCCCCTGCTGAAGGTGCTGCAGACTCAGCCAGAGTGCTCGTGTCCCTTTGTGCTCAAGTGCTTGTCAGTGTGGTGCTAAAAGGAGGAAAATTCAGCGTGACCTGAGTGTGCTTCTGCTGGTAGTAGGAAATCGGTGGGCTCCTCGCCTAGCCCTTGCCAGACGTGCATCCCATGTTCCCAGCTGTGCCTGCCTCTCGCCTGTGCTTTATCTGCCAGGGAATTTGACTCTAGGGAAACCAGTGATRGAGGAGCTGCAGCTTCTTTGGAGAGAGCAGGAGGTTTTTTGGGCAAATGCCCCAGCACAGTGCTTGGAGACTTTCCCAGAGGGTTTTGACACATCTCAAAAGCTGGTGCTTGAGAACTGGACCTGGGGGAGCTGCCTGCATTGCACTTGCTGTGATTTGTTGTGGCTGGAAAAAAAATAAATCAAACCTGCAGAACTGGGGAATGTATTACAGTAATTAACTGCAGGGTGAAGAAAGTGAGGGACATCCTGGACGTGGAGGAAATTAAATGGAAAGTGGTATCGAGCTTATGTGGGATGGAATTGTAGAGAGCTCTGTTTGCAGGGTGAAAATTAATTATTGGATTTTATCTAAAGCTGAGCTTATGTAAGAGGCATGTGTCAGTTTTCCAAACTTTGCCACCTCAACTCTTTGCTCCTCTGTTTGTTAAAGAGGCAGAGGTAATGATCTACCTGGTGCCCAGCTCAAGCCAGCTCAGTGGGGCTGGCTTGCTAAGACTGCTGATGTTTTTATTCAGGGATGTTTTTAGTTTCAGATCAAAATTTTAGTTGACTGAGGGCAAATCAAATCTGTCTGCCTGTTGCCCAAAATGCAAACCCCTGTGAGCCCTCCACGTGCTGCTTGGTAGCCTGTTGCCTTGAACAGGGACATAGCGCGTCCTGGCAGAAGCAGGGTGAGGAGGGCATTGAGCTGACTGTGAGATCTCCCAGTTCCTCCAGGGATGTGGGATTGCCTGTGCCCTTCTCTGGCAGCCAAGAAAAGCGGTTGCTTTGGCCAATGCTGCCCATGCTTTGGCTTCTCTGCCAGACTTGGGCATGCTCAGGATGGGACATCCCGGTGGCAAGCACAAGGCGTTCGTTGGCAGCAGTTGACTCTTTGCACCGGTGACTATTCATCTGCAAGACTGATTCAGAAGTAAAGGATTTGGACTGTTACGGTAGGGATATTATTACTTGCTGTGTATTTTTGTGGGTATCCCACAGGAGCCCAGATAGTAGACCAGGACTGGTAGGCACTTGTCAGACACAGAACAGTGTTTAATTCATTGATTGTTCTGCCAGAACCTTGACAGTTGTTGTGCTTTTTTTCCTTTTTCATTTTCCCACATGCAGAGAGCAGCTCCAATATTTTTCTCTATATGTTGACCTTTGTTTGAAATGAAAGCAAAAGAAAATTGTAGAAAGCCCCAGTGAGAAAGCCAGGAGTCTGTCTCCTTTAATGTACCGCATGGCTTGCATCTCACGGAAAGGCCATTTGTCTGGTTAAAATGTTTTCATCAAAATTCTTTTTCTAGGAGGAATGGTTTTTCAAAGGAAGCAAAACATTGCTGAGAATTCTTGCTGTTTCAGTTTTTCATATTTTACTGAAAGACATATTTGTTGCTCATTCCTTTTTTCAGCAAATCTGTGGAAAATGTCAAACATTCAAGACTTTGATTTTGTCGTAGAATACATCCTTCCTAGTTTTCTAATTGTTCCTTATCGGTGCACAGAGAAACTCTCTCTGTATATGACCTAGCAAAAATAATAAAAAAAGATGTTTTTTCATAGGCAATTATGATGAAAAGCAAAACAAAATGAGAGGAAGGAAGTGATGCTCTGCCTCAGTGCAGTATACAACAGCGCAGGTCCTACCTGTGAGGTTGCTCCATCCTGAGAAAAAGAAGATAGAAGAAAACTAGAGCTGCCCTGAAGCTCTGCAAGAATGTATTTAAGTGGAAATAATAATGATGCAATTATTTTTTCCATAAAAATAGCATTTATTTGAAGATTTAATCCTTCCAAAAAGAAAACAATAATGACTGAAAAATACCATAAAAAATCTTTATTACAAAATTACCTGGGGGATAATGCAGTTAGTGGTGGGAGATTCCTTTAGTGCTGCTGTTCTTATGGAAGCTTATTGTGTTTTATTTTTAATGATGAGAATATTCAAAATATATCAGTAATAAAGACCATATTCTCCTAAAATTGTCTTCCATTGGATGTGCATCGGTTTGCTGCTGGGGTGGAAGGATGGCTGGGGTAGCTGTACAATGCAGTGTGCTGCTGAGTCGGCAACCTCCTTTTACCAGTGTTTTGATTTTTCACTTTGTGTCTCTATAATATTTATGGAAATATATTTTTTTTTATATCTATCTATAGTTGAAGAGAGCATTGGGATGTCCTGCCAGTGTGTTTCAATATGGGATTTTGCTGATTTTTTTTTTTTTTTTCCCTCTTTTCCCCTTTACTGGGGCAACCCTGCTGCAGTCTTCCTTCTCTGTGGCTGGAGGAGTGGAACAGGGCTACATTACACCTGCTTGGGGCCTGTTACGCTCCGAGTCCCTCAGATCTATTTCCACATATAATTCAATGGGGAGCTGAAACGTGACCTGCTGTAATGCACTCGCTTGGTGTCTCTGGCCCCTCGCGTTGGTTATCCCTGTACAACCTCTCACGGCGTTTTCATGGGGAAAAGTTAAGCAACTGGAATAGGATGTCGGTATCTAGAAAAAGGGTTATCTTCTGTAAGATTCCCAAGTGGTCAGATGATAGAGGCAGGTCACTTATTTAACCTTGTACTAGGTACAGCAAAGGTTCAACAGACCTCAGAATAAACTGTTGGAACCAGTGGCCAGATTGTGAACTAAAATCCAGCCCTGTCACTTATGTATAAATGTGCTCTGAATACAGCCTGCTTTTAAGATGTAGGTGATGGGCATTAAGAGGAGCTCCCATGTAAATGCAGTCACAGTTTCCAGCTCAGCTTACTGCTTTCTGATCAAAGGGCTCTATGCTCAGACCGCTCAAGTGTAGCATGCGAGGGAGGCAAAGCCTCGCAAGCATTACTTCAGGCTCAGCATAATTAATGGTAAAGTATGACCCTCTTTAACATATTTGGAGGGAGTGGAGGAGAGGCTTGTGACAGAATTTGACAATACCTTAATGAAACGCGTGACCTTTCTTAATGTGCAGCATGTGCTTGCTGAGCCAGGGAGCCCTGCYCTGACCTGCACTGGACCGTTGCTGCCCCGCCATCCAGCAGGCTGAGACCTGCAGAGGTGAGGGATGCCCCAGACAGGCAGCCAGTGTCTGGCATCACCTACGGTGCCGTCCCCAAACCGCCGGGCTCTGGTGTTTAGGAGAGAGCTGACAGGACTCCCCCGTGCTGCTTCGTTTCAGACCATTTTGTTTTGGTCGTTTAAAGTGAATGATGGATGAGCCTACTGTGTGGATTTTGAAGGGTCTGAAAAATGCGACAGGATTGCTTCCATTTCTCACTTTATATTTCTGACATAGGAAGGGAAGATCAAGAACAGGAGGCGCCTTCCTTTATATTTGCAAGACTTCTAACTGATGTGGTTAATAATTAGTATTTCTGATAGAAATGGAATAAAGACCTGGAAGCATGGGCCCGGGGGAGGAGTGCTGGATAGAGCRCATGTGGGAGGGGGATGTGCAACTGGTACAGTTGTTATCCCACGACGGGAAGGTAGGAAGATTTACATGGAATGGCAGGGTGGGGTGGCCCCTTGGAGCAGAGACCCTGGTGCAGCTGAGAGAAGTTATGAGCTTCCCTAAAGGCAGAATGTGCGTGCAGATGCTCTTCCTTTTTCCCTTTGTTAAGTCAAGAAAGAGACCCACTAATTATTTTAAACCTTTCCTTTCGTTTTACTGTGTGTTTTGGTTGACCTGAAAAGTATCAAGTGGCACATCTTCTTTGACTTTACCTGAGTGCTTATTAGCTATTTCAGTCCAATCTGATGTTGCCCCTCGCAACACCTGATTGAAGGCATGGGGAGGTACAGAGTCTTTAAGCAAAATGTTTTTTTTTCATCTGACTGCATGCAGTGCCACTGAGATAGAGGCTAACGAAGTAAAGTAAAAACAGAAAAGAGCAGAAACTTGGTTCTGCTCGCTGATGTGTAGAAATCCTTTCGTTTTCTCAGAAACTTCTTTCCACCAGCATATCAGAAACTGCACTCAGAACGTGTGTGTTTTCTGCTAATCTTCTATTAACTGGGATGTATTTCCTTACAGTACGATATCATGAGACTGGCAAGTCCTAACAATTCCCAGTAAGTCCATAGATTTTTAAATGATGAAGCTTTGTATAAGCTGTGATACAGAAACGTGGCACATGGCCMCACTTCTTAGTTTGCCTGTTGATTATTTGCACTGAATGCTCAAGTCGGTGTCTTTTGTGTGTGTAGTTGAATATTTGATTGAAATTTGTGGGGGAAGAAGATCAGCAGCAGCTCAAAAAGACAAAATAAGGCTCAAAACCAGCCTGAGTCTCCTTTTTATTTCTTTCATTGCCTTCTGCAGTCCACAAGGGAGTCTTTACTTCAGTTTGCATGAAGTTGCCTTTTCTGTTCATATGTCTCAGTTTCTGGGTGTTTTACGTTGGTTATTTTCTGACTGCTGGATTTTTTTTCTAATGTAATGTATACTCGCACTTGGTATCTTCTATGGCTGCTTTTGTCTGTTAGTGCGGCTCCTGAAATCAAGACACCAAGACTCAATAATGAACTTCATTAATCACCTTGGCACTGTGTAGGTACTGTACTGTGTGCAGCAGAGGTGCGCGTGCCTCTAGCGAAGGAGAGTACTGTGTGTTCGAGAGGGAGGAGTGGGCACCGGCAGACACTGCCAGAAGCACAGGACGGCGAGGCTGGAGGAGATGGCCAGGCACCATGAGGCCATTGATGCAGCAGTGGGAGGGCAAATGTGCCCACCTCTTCTGCACTCTGTGGTAGACATGGAGATAAGCTTTACCTGGCCCAAAGTGGAAGAGGGTTGAACTTTATCTGCTTGCATTTACCCTTGGTTACATCCCTGCGGCTGGTCCAGCTCCTGGCTGTCCCATGTGAGCAACTGCTTCTGCACCCAGAGCATTTCAAAGCCCAAGATTCTGATTTCCAGTCTAATCACGTCAAAAGCTATCGCCTGCTTTTTCTAATTCCTTATGCAATTTATCTTATCTCTTTTCAATATCCGTGTGTGAAGTCTGTTCCATTCTGTGCGTGTTTTGTGCATGGGGACAGGGTGGGTCCTGATGGCAGCAGAGAGAAGTGAGGTGGGAACAAATGCTTTTTTTATTAAGGCTGCAGTTTAACGTAATGAAAGTAACAAACAGGGTCGGAGGTGCTGCCATGTGTCCCGGAGACTGCATGAAAGGAAAAGGAGAAAGGGAGTTGTGATGCCCGGGAAAAGATTTTAAATCCTTGTTTAAACTTTACAAAGTCGATTGAACTAACATCAGCAGTACTTGGATTCTCATCTTCTTGGTGTGTGTCCCTCAGTGAAAGATGCAAAGTTTCTGGCATAAGAACATCATTAGCAGAACACCTCCACCCTTTCAGGCATAATTGCATGTCAAATTGGACCTTTTCTCAAAGAAYTGTGAACGTGATCAGACTCCCCGTGGGGATCCTCCCGTGACGTGTGTGAGATGGCTATGGAAGTAATTGCTTTCCTCTTCCCAGCCTGCAAAAAGACCAGATTGTTAGATGAATGTGCACCTTGGGTCAATGACTGATACTGGGGAAGAGAGAGCTGCCTTGATTCCATTGGTTATAATGATGATTTTTTTTTTTTTTTTTTAAGCAATTATATATGTTTTTTAAGATTCCTCACTATTGAGATGTTTTCATGTTTTTTCATTGTATCTGCCTCTCCACACACCCCGTTCTCACCCCCACCAGCCATTTCTTTTTAAATGACAGTAATTTCCTGTTATTGAGCAGCAATTAACAGTGTTCCTGTAGTGGTGGTGAAGTGGTGATGGTGCTGTCGATGGAGGCATGTGGCCGGTCGTGCTGGAAGGAAGCAGAATTTGGCTCCATTATTAGCTCCTTCATAGGAGAGGGTGAGACTATGGGTTATTTCATCTCCTTTGAGATCTCCTTGTGTGTCCCAGACTACCTTAACCCRTGGAAGCCCAAATGATGTTTTAGCAAAGGGTTTTACACCTCTGTGCTGTCCCTCCTTCCCATYCTTTACAAGGATTTGCGGTCTGTCACCATTATTATGCCCTAACCGTAACACTTTCACATTTCAGCTGGGTCATGGGGAATGACATGCAGATCCAGAGATTTGTCTCTGCTTTCAGCTGCTGATAGAAATTAAGATCTCAATTGCACTTCAAAATTATGGCTAGCCAACTAGTTCTTGGGATAGGGAGAATGCTCTGCATGGACAGTGTCCAAAATGCTGCGCTACAATATGTGACAGCTGGAGAGCAAAGTGACCCAAAGTAAGTTGGTGCAAAATTGAAGTTGGGGATGTGTGAACAGGAGACTGGAGCTGTTTGGGACGGGAAGGACATGTGTAGGACGTGGTTGGACTCAGCCCTCCCGTCGCTAGCCTCAGAAACAGCTGAACGGCTTCATGTGAAATCTTGCCTTTCCTCCCAAATTATATCTATACGCAGATACGTATGTGCGAGTGTATGTATAGCCTGAGGCAAACACCTGACATGAAAAATGTCATCCCAATCCATTCAAATTTGGTGGAGATTTAAGCAACAAAAGACAGGGTCTTATAATGGAAAATAGAGTGCTCCCAGCACAGTTTACAGAGTCCAGTGAATTGAGAAAAACGTCTCTTGAGCTGTACTGAATGGATCGCGTATTGAACAGATCACGTATTGAGCCGTGCTGAACGGATCACCGAGGGCATCGTTTCCAGGTGATGAGCGTTATCAGTTGGTCCTTTCAGAGAGGCTGAGCAGAGGGATGTGTAATTGTGTGGACAGGTATGTAAGCACCCATGGCTGGATTTCACCTGGTCCAAATCAGCTTAGTTCTGGAGGCTTCAGAATGGCGTTGGCGATTACCTTGGCTTAGGCTGAAGCCTGTGCTAATGGAGTTAATGGGGAGTGCCAGGCCCCTGCCCTTCTCGGTCTCTCTCCGTCCATCATCATCCCCGGGGCTGCCAGCTCAAAACTCATGGCTGGAGCATTAAAAACTCAAGAGACAGGATTAAAAATGAAGGGATTTAAGGGAAAAAAAAAAAAAAAAAAGCTTCTTTTTATTTTAAAAGTCGCTTTGAAACTTTTCCATGCTCTTGGGTCACATTTTCAAGATTTTCTCTGTCATTTATTTTGCAAAACTAGAGGCTATCTTGTATTCGCACAAATTTAGGACCACAGAGAGAATGTAAATATGGTGAGACTTGGGATAAAATTAGACTGATAACGCTGAGCTGCTAACTCCATACTGGGCTAAGTCATCATTATTTGGATTTGCTGGAGTCCAGAAAAGGCTTAGCTCATGTTTTGAGCAAAGCCAGCAGTCACATCCTGCTTTCTTAATTGCTGTTTGATATGAACCCTGATAATTTCCATTATGAAGCCAGTTTTAATTAAGCAAACAAAACCTCTCTGCTCTTCTTTCTGGCCAGCTTTTGATGGCTCCTTCTGAGTTGTGACAGTCAGGTTTCGATGTGCTCTTCAAACACAGCAAGGTTTAGAAGCTGTAATAAAGCAGAGAACCATGTGCATGACCTTAAGCAGTAGTTTTGCATGGTACAGAGGCCATCAGTGCTTGCTACTGTCTACCGAGTAGGATTTTAGCYATCAGTAGGCATTAAGTGCTGCGTTGCTTGGGGGTCTGTATGGTGGTATGTAGCTGAATGCAATAATTTAGGGGATCAAACTAGCAGGGAGATGCTTTATCCTGGGTGCTGCAGCTTCTGCCCAAGACTGCAACTCCAACTGCATTGGAGGGAGAGCTGTAAATCCCTAATTACTGTTATATTCTCTCTGATGGAGGGAGAGTCAGTCCCGGCCCTTGTTGCAGAGGAACAGATATAAAACACTAGGCTGTGGCCAGAGTCAAGGCCAAGACTGGCAGATGTTTGAGCCATTTTCTGCAGGGTCTGTACGTGGGGTTCTATGCTCAGAGTAGGACTCCTCAGCGTCTTCCATGGGCGTTGAACAAAAGATGTGGGAAATGAAGGACAGCCTGCCTCGAGGTATCTGAGTGGGCTCGTAGTGCTGCTTGTGCCATGTGTGACCTGCACCCTCCTGAGAAAGCCCTAAAAGATGACTCCAGGAAAAGCAGGAGCCCTATCCAGGTATCACTCATCAGGGCATGTAGGGAATGTGGGCCGAGAAAGTCACTGGGGGGCTGATGAATCGCAGTAGCAGCGTGGGAAAATCACTCACTGCCGAAGAGCAAGGGGATGGTTTAACATAGGCAGATAGATGTAGACAGCAGGTAATTTATTTCTCCCCATCACTAGTAAATATTAATGGTACATAAATAATATATAACAGATAACCTGATACCTGAATAAATAATGGCCAAGGTAGAGTTCGAGCAGGCATGTGACTTGTTTTGCTTTTTGCTTCCCTTTGGACTAGCAAGAGAGTTAATGAGACGCTTACTCGGGACTTGCTTATACAGGTCCCTGAGCATGGCCACAGTTATCTTAAGATTTAAAAATCTTTTAGGCCTTCAGCCTGTGCCAGTGTTTTGCAGGAGAGTGGAGAGGGTGGTGGTTTCACAAGTACAGCCTGGGGGACAAGGCTGGACAGGTACAGGTGTGGGAAGATTGGATCCACTTATATTCCCCCGCATGGTCTCGCTGTATCTGTGTGAGGAGGAGGAAGATAAATGAGTGTTTGCCAAACGCTAGTTCTCCTTGCGCTGACAACTAGAGCAGTACTTTATTGTTTGTTCATTTTAAGATCGTGGGACTTCTTTTCCCCTGCAGTTCCCCATGAAAAATTTGAGCTAAAGACGAATTTTTAGAGATAATCCCAATTACTTGTTAGGATAATTTACGACTAATCACAATACTCTGCTGCTTGAGTCCTCCTTCATCCTTTGAGTTGTCTGATGATATTTAGCCATGAGTAGTCTCTTCCCAAACTACTTTTTACAATCCTTGTAATATTAACTGGGTTCCTTCCCATGCTGGTGGTGCTAACGGCCACTTTAAATATTAATATCCTTTTACTAATCATATTGGTAATATAGCTGGGGCTGCTTAGTTGTGATAGAGCTGTCCTAGTGGAATGAAATACATGAAGTAACCATTCCCTGGTGAGACTGTAATTCATAAAAGCATGGTGGACAGTATGTTGTGCCTGTCTGATGTGTTTTAAAGAACATCTCTGCTGATGACTATACTTTGGAAAATTGGAAGAACATTTCCCTGGGACATATAAAGTGGCTGTCTATTAGGGACACGTAGAGGATGTGTCAGGCTTTTGCGAAATGTACTAGAATGAGAAATTAGGTTTGAAAAAGCTGATGCACTGAGGAAGGCAGGCAACCCCTTTTTTTCCCCGAGGTAGACAAATCTGAGTTCTGTTGAGGCATGCATGCAATTTTAGAGCTGCATGTACAGGCTCAGGAGGGATCAAAATAACATTTTCAAGAGGCTGGCAGAACTTGTCTGAAACAACGGTACCTCGTTAGCAGATACTGATCCTATTAAAAAAAAAAAAAAGTAAACGATGTCTTTTGCTTCACTGAAGAAAATGCTACCTTAAACCACCACCTCCCCCAGCAGGAAGAGAGAGGGAGTCTCTAGGCAGCAGTGATTGAGGGTTCGAGCAGAGCAATCCTGAGGGGGACCAAGGGTTCAGACAAGCCCGGGAGGTACTGCAGAACTGTTAATCCTGTTTGATTTCTTAATGGGCCACATTGCAGGAAGGGGATGTGTTTGGAGTGCACGTACCCTCAGCACTCTGCTTGGGGAGCAAGCGGGAAGACATGTCTGGTACCCCAAGTGAAGTCTTGCTTTTAAGTAGTAGCTGGGTGGCTGTGAGGGGGTTCCCATGGAAGAGGGATGGCAGAGTCACTGATGCAGATGGGGGTACGAAGTGTGTTGGACACAGCATGTAAAATCAAGGAGAGAAGGAGGAGGCTGCAGTTTTACCTCCTAAACCTTGCAGTGAAGAAACTAATGCTGGGACTGGGAGGTTACTTTGAATTTTAATTTTCCTTTTTGCTATACATTTAGTGCAGCCATCAGCATGGTGAGGTGGGGCAGGCGGATGGAAGAGAAAAAGGAGGGCAAGTAAGGTGGAAGTCAGGGTCCCGGAGTTGATCTTTCGTTCCTCAGGTGTATGCATGAATTCAGGCCTAGGTGGTACAAGTTGGCTTTGCTAATAATTTAGTCACTGCTTAGGAAAAAAAAAAAAGTGAATGTATCCTTAGCTGTAAGGGTTGTGGCTCTGATTTGCAATRCTGAAGGCCTCAAAGGTGAAGATTCAGGATAATGAAAAATTCTCTGAGCTCCAGCTGGGCTATAGAGGAATCTTTTAGTCAATCTTCCCACCAGCAGCAGCCAGCAAGTGGGGAGGGAGGAGTAATGGATACAGCCATTATATCTAAGTAGGTTGTATTCATGATTGCCTGTTGTGTGGTATGTACCTGTGTGGGGATTCTGCTTGCATCTTCATTCCCTCTCATCTTAAAGGGTTTCATTAAGATCTAATTGCTGCTTGTTTTCCTCGTTCAGAGCATCCAGGTGCTGTACAATGCTTTTAATCAAGTGTGAAAAGACCATTTGTCAAGAAAGCTCCTGCTTCTTCAGCAAGGTACTTGTGAAAAGGTTTGGCTTTTGTCTGTGGTTATCTAGGGGAAAAATAAGTGCCAAGAGTCTTGAACTTGACTGAGATCTTGGCTTGATCCTACCAACCTTGTCTCTGCTCACATGTCACAGTAGCATAGCAATGAAGGCCTCATCTACAGGAGCTGAAACTAATTTAATGGGATGATACTGATGTTGGCCTCTCTCAGTGGCTCGCTGAGCAGCTCTTGGGGCAAGCAGGTTACTCAAACAGGAGGGCGAGAGGCAAGCAATGTGAGATGTTACTAGAAGCCTAAATCCTTTTTACTGTAGGACTGGGAGACTGGCTGGGGAAATGCATAGTTTTGAGCCCAGGCAGGGGGTGGTAATGAGAACAGAATTATATGGGTTCCCRTTGGTCTCGTGCATCTTGTTTCAGTCAAAAAGGGTAAATTGTGAGAGATGTTCTTGAACTGGCGTAGCTCTTGTTGATGTCAGGAGTCTTAGGTTCAGACCTTCCCTTTATCTTGCACCCTGTTGGTCCTGTTCAGCCGTACGTGAGATAATCAGAGCGGTGGTGGTGGACTGTTCTCCCACTGGCAACATGCAAGGCTTGAGGACTTGGATGTGTTTGCCCACACCATAACCAGTGACATTGGGGAGCTCGAAGGGTAAGTAAGGTTATGAGAATACCATCCTTTGTGAGAAGGGACACATGTTCTCCCCTGCCTGATTGAAACTGACTGTAGAAAATACTAAAAGCATTTCTCTTCCCCTCCACCTTACAGAATTAATCCAGTGGAAACAATCTGGATTTAAGCTAGCATAGCTGGAATCAGAATAAATACCTTATTTTTCTGGGCTGTTAGGATATTTGCTAGCTATTGGCCAAAATCTCTGCTGGTATGACTTCACTAAATTCAGTGAAGCTTGGATCAAGGTCTCCATTGGCATATTTTTCATCCAGTTCATTAAGCAGCAAGCAGTTGGATCGGATAGGAAACAGAAAGCACAAAACACTTGCTGAGAATGTAATATCCTTCATTAGTCAACTGGGCTTGCAAAAGAGCAGGGAGAGAGTTGTACCCACATCATCAAAGTCATGTCAGCCCTCAGTGGGTGTCTCAGCATGTGTCTCCAGCCCCTACGTGAGGTACTGTGGATGAGCTGTGCAGGTGCAGCTGTATTGATCAGTGGTCTGAGATGGTGTGCAGCTTGCTGAACTGAAATGGCGTACCGAGGAAAAACTTCTGATGGAACAAGCAGCAAGGCACAAAAAGAATAAAAAAAGATGAGAAAACATATCCATCCCCACAGAAATCCTGTTGATGCCATGTTGCTCCCAGGTGTGTTGCTGATGGCAAAGGGAAGCAGGCAGCTGGGATGACTTCTACAGAGTAGCAGTCGCAGCACCCAACAGTCAATCTGGGACTGTAAGAAAATGGTTATGGTGCTTTTTAAAACGAAGACCTGTTTGTGTGTTGTTTGGGTTTTTTTGTTTGTTTGTTTTGGTTTTGTTTTGTGTTGTTGGTGTGGTGGTTTTGGTGGTTGGTGGTTTTTGTGTGGTTTTGTTTGGGTTTTGTTGTTTTTTTTTTTTTGCCAATGCAGTTCACAGGGACCCTCAGCTTTACTTGGGAGAGGTTGACAGTGAATTTAGCATGAGTTAAACATATCCATGGGCTTGCAGTGAACTGTAGCAAGTCTGCTGGAAAGGGTAGACATCCCATGTGCCCATCTGAGAGTGGTGTGCCAGTCTCTCTGAGCCCTTCGGCACGAGCATCCATGACTTTGTGTGACTGTGGGAGGAGGGGGAATGGCAAGGGTGCAGAAGGGAGATTGCAGTTCCTTAGAAATGTGGAAAGGAGGATTACACCCACAGTGTTTGATACGAGAGAGCAAGGATTACTGACTCTGTGTGACATTGTGTGGGAGAGATTAAAGTCACCCCAGGCAGGCAAGAATTGGGTGTGAAGCAGGAAAAGAAAGAGGGATTAGGCTAGGAGGGGCGTGATACCGGTGGAAGGAGGAGTGTTCTTCTGGGTGAAACACAGACGGTGTGAGATGACAAGACTTGGATGGTGTGGGTAGCAGGTGAGGTTGCAGCAGAGGTACAAGGACTGAAGGATCTGCAGGATGGAGTTGGTGTCACTTCCAGACCTTGAACTCATCCTGGAGATTCCTGTCCTTCCCACTCTCTGAAGCAGGTGGTATGAGGCTTACCAGAACAAGGCTTTGATGTTCAGCTCTTAAGATTGGGGTGATACAGGATGCTTCAGAGTTAGGGTGAGTTGTAGAACATCAGGGCGCTCTTACTCTCCAGGAACTGGTTGTTGCCCTTATCTGAGACATTAGAGGCTTTCTGCTTTTGGGGTGGGTTCCTGGGTTCCCCAGGTGTCGCTTCTTATCAGCTCCACAGAGAGTGTGCTGCCACTGTGAAGGAGTCTCTAGCTCATTCTCTTCATAGCTGAGATGTTCAGAAATTTCAAACCAATTAAGTCTCCATTGTGTCAAGTGCTACATTAAAATGTAATAAGGAATAGTTTTTGCCCTGAGGAGACTTTTTCTGCTGTGCCTGGAAAAGAAAAACAAAGTATGGTATAAACCAGCCCCAAAATAGAGGGATTGTTGGGCTTGTCAGCGCATCATCTCATGCATGTGAACATCAGCACGTTTGGTACAAGGGAAGACTCTGGAGGTGAGCCTGGTGGGATTTAGACCTGGCTGGAGTGCTTTACAGCCAGTGTTTATTAAGTGCAAAAGTACAGAGAAGACCATCCGCTGAGTGTCTAAGGCTGATGCTCCAGTTATGTTGCACATGGGGTGTCTACATTGTTTACTTATGTTTAAAATCCAACCATAAAATTGTATTTGGAGTGGCTGTTACACATTTCCTGCTCCAGGAGCAGACTTTCAAAGCCCACAAGAAATATTCACTTACAATTATGTCTGATTTAAAGGGAAAAGATCTGTAGCTTGGTAGCCTTAATAACTTGCTCAAACAGCTGTAGATTAATGAAAGTGTTGCTCAAGGCATGTTTCCAGAAATAGCATGTAGCTCAGCCCTCTGAAGTCACATTGGGTTAGGAAATGTGTTTGTGTTTTTAGTGCTGGGAGTGCACATGGGGGTGATAATATCAGAGCACTGTGGACTCATGGTCTAGCTGGTCGGGTGATGTCTGAAAGAGCTTGAAAACTGTTTCTTTATGGAGTTGCAGAGGTCTTAAGAAGCACCTTGTATTTGGTATTATGTATTGTAGAGGGAATGTCAGCCTCACCCCAGCTAGTGACCACCAAGCACTCTGCAGCCAGAGCACTGAGAGCCTGATGAAATTTTTCTGTCCCGGGGAATCAGAAAGCAGATATAAATCTGCTATTTGAAGCGCTGATGTTTTGAAAGAATCTACTAAGCTTTTAACTCTGTAGTGTTGGACAGTATTGAGTTCCACAGATCGAGTCTGTATTGTGTTCCCTGGAAAAATGGTCTTTTTTTTCCTGTATGTTTTTTTCAGTCCATTGTCTTTTAATTTGATTGAGGACAGAATGACTACAGACAAGAGGCTATTTGATAAGAAAACTGCAGTCATCAAGTGGAAACCAGTTCTCGTTCCCCTCATCATCCCTCTCACACGCAGAGCCACAGGGACCTCGCTCCATAATGAGCAGCATGCTTTCTGTAGAGAGAGGTGCAGCTTCAGCCTGCTATATCCCAGCCTGTGATGGAGTAACTGCAGGGATTGCTCAGGTGTGGCAGTGGCCAATGTACTGCGGTTGCTGCTCATGTCACAGTAGTCCCTGGTGGCCCCTGATGGGTTGGAGTCGTGTTGTAGGTATTGGATGTACATATGGGTGCCTGATCAGATGGTCTTGTGGTGTTAGGAAAGTGCTGTGGGACCACAGCCCTCCTGTGCAACATGTTGTAGTGTTATCCCCACTTTAGTGAAGGAGAGTTGGAGCAAATGTCTTCCTTGCTCTTGCCGAGATCTCTGGTCCACAGCCTTGAAGGTGGGACTGTTCCTACCCTGTGATCCGTGGAGATCTCAAGGGCTCTGGCCATACCTGGTTCAGCTGTGGATATGCTTTAGGGTGGGAAGGTAAACCTGGATTTTGTGTTCCTAGTCTGCATAACTGCAGGTGGATGATCCCTAGTGCCTTTTGGAGAACTTCCATTTGGACTGACCAGCTTCTCCTAGTCCAGTCAAGGGTTAGTGTGAAAGCAGAGTTAGTGTCTTCCAATGATGTGTTTTTTAAGGTCATGTAATGCCCTGTTGATCAGACACCTATACTGGAGACAGCCAAAGTCAAGTACCTCTTTTGGCATGCTGCCACCATTATCCCTTGGGATTGTTCTGGCTCTGAAGAGAAGCATACGGTGACTGGTACAAATGCTGGGCTCTGCCAGGAGGGTAGGGACCGCACTGGTCTTTGCTCTGATCATGAGTTATGGACTCTAAGGTGTCCTGTAAGGTATAGGATTGTCCCAAGTGGTACGAGAGCAGGGCTAGATAGGATTTGCTCCTCCGTAAAGATCTGATGATTCGTTGAGTTGTGCCCAGCAGTGGGACTGGTAAGCTCCTCCCATACTCGTCATTGCCGTGGTGGAGAGCTGAAGCTATCTCCCCCCTTGAGGCTGATAAGATGCCCCACTGCTCCCACTTCAGTAAAGAAACATCCACTGTTCTACGTGAGAAGCAAGAAACCTGCTAATCAGTTCAAAYGCTGCTGCCCTGCAATAACACACGCTTTTCTTCTTAGACACTCACTTGATTGGGATTTTTCCATTGATGTCTGGCCTGATTTATCTGTTTCAAACATGACCGCAAATAAAAGCGGTGCTCATTGAGCTGATCCAATTTGACCTGACAGAGACAAAATGACTAGAGCTGGATGGAAATTCTCTTCCAACAGAAAATGGCAGTGGAAGATGGGGGGAGATATGGCTTGGTTGGTATTTTGCACAGAAGTGGTCCACTTTTTTTCATTTCTTTCATGAGCCTGAATAGAAATTTGATTTTTTTTTTTTTTTTTCTTTTCTTTCCAATGAAAATAACTTTTTGCTCATGAGTGGTAGATGTCTCTTTTTTTGGGGGGTGGGAGGGGGGCGGGAATTGCTTTATTTAGGAAAAAAAAAAAAATATTGATGCTGCTGGAGAATTTTTGACCAGCCTTAAAAAGGCCTAATTTTGTGATATGTGTTTGTGCTGAGTGCATTGGCTCTYGATCGTGTATGCCTCAAAGCAGCAGGCTTCATTCATCCAATGTGGAGGTTTGAAAATAACAGCTGACTCTGCTGCCATAAACCACTGGACCCCAATGCAAGTGGATCTGCAGGGGTGGGGGCGGGCAGTGGAGCTCATGTGTGTTGCATTATTGTTTCTGTAAAGCAAAGTGAAGGTGGCTTTGAGTTGCCATCGTCTGTCATCATGCCAGAGCTGTTGAGTTGCCTCCAGATGGGATGATGTGAGAGAACCCTTGGTGATAGGGAGAAGGCGTGGCAGGGTCAGAGAAGCAAAATGCATTCAGATTGCAGGGAGRAATTGGCTCCTGAGAAGTGGGAAGATGGTTTCATTTCTCTGCCTGCCCCTCCATTTCACTGGGATTTATTGCTATGAAGATTGCAACCATTCTCATTAACAGTTCTCTCTCCTGCGCTGCCATGGGTCACTATTAACCCCTTTGCTGGTGTGTGCATGGGGGGATGTGGCAGCTGTTCACATCGTCTCAGCTATACTCAATCTTCAGAAACGCCAAAAGGAAAATCTCCCGAACTGTACTGAATCCATCAYGTTTCTTGGAAAATGCCCTCGTTCCCCAAGGACGCTGAAGATCGTGGTGTGGGGCTGCTGGTGCCAGAGGGAGTGCGTCTGGGTGGCGTGTGGCTGAGCAATGGGAACACAAAAGGCTGACGGCTTTGAGTCTAATCGAAACTGCTGTCCTGTACTCTGCATTGGAGTAATGAAGTGATGAGACTTTTATGGGGCTGACTATTGTTCAGGGGGGGAAGGGGGGGGAAGCCAATGGACTTAACAATTTTTTTTTCTTTAAAAAAAAAAAAAAAATTTGAAAACACCCAACCAAACACTAGCTTCAGTCTGTCTTTGAGAAATTGTCAACAAAATGAATTCTGGAACTTTTTCAAGAAAAGAGGGTGTTTTCCTTAAAACAAGTAGCTTTTTTGTGCTGCTTTGTGAGAGAACACTTGTCTCCTGGGGAAGTGGAGAGGCTTCTGCTACCCGCAGTCGCTGCTGCCTTTGAGGGCATTACCTTTTGTGGTGGTTACGTTCTGGTGCCAATGCTCATCTTGCAGGCCTCCCTGATCTGTCATCAGGCCTCAGGGTCACCCTTTGCAGAGGTTGTGGTCCATGTGTTCATGTGTTTGCCTTTTTTTTTTTTTTTTTTTTTTTTT
>JAYKAV010000556.1:5054320-5086072 GCA_035582835.1 Phoebastria nigripes | reverse complement strand
CCCCAACTTACTGCTCAATTTTTTTTTTTTTTTTTTTTTTTGAGAAGGTTTTGCAGTTAAGGCACATTGAAGCGAAATTGTTCCTTTTGGCTCAAGTGCCCTGTGCTCAGTTTCTCAGCCTAAAATGAAGCTGATGGAAATCTCCTGCATCCCAGCAGAGTCGGTGCAGTTGGCAGGAACAAACATTGTAAATCACCAAGTCTTTGGGATTGCATTCATTGCATGGCAGGATCACACCTCATACACTAATGTAATTTAGGGCCTGATTCTTGGAGGTGCTGAGCTACCTTGTGTCCTGTGGATGTTCAGGTGCTTGGAGTCTTCTCCAGCAACGTCGTGTCAGTGTTGCTGTACTCCAGGCAGCCCTGCTATTACCATGGCTCTGAATGACACTGGAAAAGCAGGGAGAGGTTATTAAGAGCCATTCACAAATCAGGTAGCCTCTTCCTTTCAGACAGGTTCGTAATTTCTTGCTTGCGTCTGCAGAGAGCTCATCAGCTCTAAGATAGCTTGGCTGGGTTGTGCAGCCACTGGGTGCCCCTGCTCCCAAATCCATCACCATTCCACACTGGAGGTCTCTGAGCACCCAGTGTTTCTTTAGTGATCACCAATCATAGAAACTAACGCTCCTCTTGAAGGCGCTCCCACCCCCTCCTTCCCCTGTGCTGGCAGCACATTTTTCAAGCCCTGTCCTGTGTGTCTGGCAAGGTGGATGGAGTCACTTCTGTGATCTCTGAGGTGAAACCTCTCTACTAGGAAGGCATTGAAAGGAGCCTTTGGCAGTGTAGGGCCTTAGCRCTTTTCTTTGGGGTCAGCTGGCATCGTGCTTCAGTGGAGCTGCCTGCTCTGGCACTTCTGCTGATTTTGACCCTGGGGGGCCTGATGGCATCATTTGTCTTCTGAGTTTTTCCTGCTGTGTTCTCAGGGCAGGTATCCTCCTTCTCGCTAAGGGCCAGAGCTGGGAGATCTCTGGGCTGTTGGACCTGCTCCTGGGTCTTACAGATGTTCTCTTGGAGCTTGTAAGTTTTTAACAAACAAACAAACAAAACAAACAAAAAATCAGCTGTGTGTTATCCTGAAACGTGCTTTCCTCCATTCCTAGCACCTGCTGACTCCTGATGTTATAATATAACCCCCGTATGACCTGGAAGGGTAGGGGGATGATTTTGGGAGTGCTTCCAGGCATATCTGACTATATAATATAGGAGAGGACATTGAGCTGTACCTTCTTGTATTTAAGGCAGAGGTAATTTGCCTGTGCCAGAGACTGRAAAGAGTGACACAGAGTTACTGCTAATAAAACATCCTCTCAAAGAAGAAGTCCTGTGGAGCAACAAGGCTGGCAGCCACTAAAGCAGTTGGTGTGAATTTGGGAGCACTGGGGCTTGCTAAGCAAGCACTGGCTGTTGCACCACCAGCGAAGGTAGACAAGGAGTGGTTACCGTGCCAAGGTGCAGCACCAGACACTGATTTAATGACTTGAGTAATGCCTGTAGGGTGAGCAGGAGTTGGAATGACGAAAAATTCCCTATTTCCTCCCTTCATTTAGGCTGTTTTGCAAATAACTGAGCTGGGATGCTTGTGGCTGGATGTGGCAGTTTGCCCCACAAAGGGACCATTTGRAACAACTTAAAGCTGTCTGTGGCAACTGGTCTTTTCCAAGGGGAGACCTGCAGGATAGCATCTCTGCTTGTTTCCAGCCTAAGGAGAGATGCCTCTTGGTTTCAAGGGCATTGACAACCTTGGAAACGAGTCTACATTTTCAAGACCAGACAGTACTAAAAGATTAATTTTCTTTGCAGAAGTAATGCCAAAAGGACTTACTGCCTTTCCCATGCACAGGTCACCAGGGAGAGAAGAGGAGTGGGGATGGCAAAGAGCTTGCAGAGTTTCACAGTATTGCATGTTTGGTTTTGCTTAATGAGAGATTTAATTGTAGGCTTCCTGCTTGCCACTAGATGACAGCCTTACTCTGTGCACCAGGGACTTGGTTATCATTATTAGGRGGCAGGGAAATGACACTCTTAAAGGACATGTCCTACCTGTCTTGCTTCCAAATGCCTTCTTGCAAGGCAGGGAGCTGGGCACAGAGGAGCTGATGGTGCAGATATAACCACTGAATGGAGAACATGGTACTTGAACTTTGGCCACACTTCAAATGTGGGCAAATCAGAAAGTAAAAGCAAGAAACTGCATTTCTTTCAAGAATGAAAGGATGGATTTGTTTTTAGGAGCAGGGCCATGCTCTCTGGATTGTTTCTGCCAGCCTGAGCTGGCAAGCTCTGAGCTCCACATCTGGGCTCCAGGCTGGCTCCCATCGATGTTCATGGTGAGCTTCTCTGTGCAGGGACCTGGCAGAGCCCCCTCCTTCCACTGAGCAGAGGGAACGAGACGCAAGGACTCTTCTCTTCAAGTGTGTCACCAAGGAAAAGTCACATAATCTCCTGTTGCACTCCTTGATTGTTTCTCCTCTGCGTTTTTCCTGTCTTTGGTTTAAGCCATAAAGCTTGCTGACACCTTTGTTCTTCTCTGTCTTGTATGCATGCAGGTGCAGGAATCCAGTTGCATGGTGTTAATTTTTGGGTGGAGCATCCCCTCCCCTTCCTTCTGCAGGCTCTTCAGATCTGGATGCTGCACAAGTGTGGGGGAGGGGAAATGCGAATTACCCAGATAATATGACTTTGCCACCTTTTCGTTAGTGTGGCTGTAGTATATAAAGTGATAAAGAGATCAGCAGGGCAGGTTTAATGGCATGAAAGCTTTCACGCTGCCACTGTAATAGTATCAAATATGAATATATGTGTTTTATGTCTGGGCTGGCTTTGGGACTCTCGAGCTGTGTCTGAAAGGAATGCAAAGTGGAGGAGGTAAATGTGAGAGTAATCAGGGAGATTTTAATATTGGTGATATGTGACCCATCTCAGCCGTTCTCAAGGGGGACTTCTGGAGGGAGACCCTCGCAGAGGTTTTGAGTCTTTGGTCAACCATTACATCATATTTGTACCATACCATGCCCTGCCTCAATGCATTTGTCTTCGTTGCAGTCCAGAGCGCCTTAAGCCCACTTTGCTTGGCACTCCCACCTGAACATGGCTTTCCACCTTTGCAGGACCRAAGACGTCCTGTTGGGCTGCTCCTTCTGGCCCTGCTCAAGTAGAGCAGGATTGTGCTTTGGGCTATATTTTGTCTAATGCCTTGTCTGTCCCAGGGGCCTCATCTTCAGCCAGGGAAGCTAGAGAGAATGTAGGTACCAGGTGGGAGGGGTGTCTCAGTGACCAGAAGTGTGTTGCTGTCAGGCTGATGTTAAAGAAGCTGAGGTGTGAGATCATTATTGATCAAGATCTTCTGAAAGCTTGAACCACTGAACTTGTCTTTTATTGAATTCTCCTTCTCTCCCTCTCCTTTCATTTACTCTTTCTCCATTATGCAATTTGAATATGAATTTATTGGTTGTGAAAGGTGCCAGATTATAGATATCATAATAGCAGCTGTGATTAGAAATTTCCTTCAGGAGTGGACAGTGTGCTTTGATCTCGGGGCAGGTCACAGTGTATGTCTGTACCTGCTGTGTGTATGTGGGATAGAATTAAATATGTCCAAACTTGAATCCATTCCTTAACAGCTGGAACTTTGCTGCTCATTTTTCATTAGCAGGGTGTGAATATTCATGTATCTCAGTTCCTGTTAAACTCCCTTGCAAACATGTCAGATACCTTTTCTAATTTTTGTGCCTTATACCAAAGTTTGTGTATTTGCATTTTGCAAATATTCAGCACAACTTTTTGACCCTGAGTAGTATGAGATTGGTGGCACCAAAGCCAGGGGATGATCTCCTCCTCTAATAGAAATGTTTCCGCATAAGTTTCATGGTTTGTGCCATTGGGAAACTGAGGCAGCAAGCATGCAAGCAGTGTGTTTGCAGAGCCAAGAATAGATCCCAGGCATCTTGCCTTCCCATGCTGGTGACCATTTCTTGCATGGATGCAGGATGGTTTTGTGGTTAAGGCAGCGAGCTGGACCTCAGGAAGCATGGGACAGTGCTATGCAAAGGTTGGGTTTGCTGCCTCCTTTTGGGTAACATCCTTCTTGATCTCTGGGAACACCTGCCCGTGAGTTGGAGCCAGTGCAGACTCTAGGATTGAATTCCTATCTATCTCTTGGACGCCGTCTCTTTATCCAACACTGTGTTGGCTGGAAAGTCTCTGTTTCTGCCAGGCGGTCCTGGATGGCTTGTGTCCGACAGCATTGCTGGCATTACTGAATTAATGCCTCTAGGCTGATCCTGAGCACTGGGACGTGAGCAAGTGCTGATAAGGAGCAGATTTATGGGTGCTCAGTTTTGCTCTTGAAAACCTGGTAACAGCTTGGTGCTGTTGGCTCAGCCTGGAAGGAGGGCAGGGATGGATGCACCAGAGCACAGGGAGGGAGGGTGGCCAGTCGCTGAGCCAGCTCGTCAGGGCAGGAGCCCGGAGGTAACGCCAACAAGCACCAACTCACTGCTGTGCCTCACTGCAGACTTGGATGCAGCCTCTTGCCTGCAGCACTGAGCCTTCCCCAGGCAAGATGTGCAAGGAAAAGACGCAGAGTAATGTATAGTTCCTTTGTACAGTATGTTACACATGCACGCAACAGCAGTGATCTTGTGGTTTGCACAGCTGCTGGATAACCTCTCTGAAACAGCCTTTTCCTGGACGTGACCATCGCTATCATCTCTCTTTTGATTAGGGTGCTAATACATATTTATATTTTATCTCTTTCCACCTATCAGCTGAAGAAGGGATGTGCTTTACAAGTGCTTAGTTAGCTGGTTTTAATGGGCATAATGTATAAATAATAATAATGAGAGGGGAAGGAGGTAATACATGGAGTGGAACTCATTAATTACTATTTATTAGTCATTAAGGAGCGAACAAAGTGCTAATTGAAGTGTATGAGCTTGACTAGCCACGAGTGTTTTCATAAGGCTGTAAGAAAGTCACTGCTTTTTAAAACACCGTTAGAGCATTTTGAATTCTATTAAACGTTTTTTCCATCCTTGATCTTTGCTGAAGGTTTTCAAGCTATGATGTTGCATGAAGATATCTGCTAGTAATTTTCAGCAGAACTTCTAGCCTCTAGAAATTTGTTGGAGACTCATCCTTATGTTTGAAGTACTGTTTTGTTTTGTATTTTTTTTTTTTTCACTAGCTAGAACATGGCTGTCTCCACAAAAAAAAAAACCTTTTTGTGTTCAGCTGAGTGTCATGTCCTTTCTGGGCCAGATTCTGGTTTTATTCCCACCTTTCTATGTTTGCAAACATACTTTATATTTACTGAGAGCTGAGGTTGGGTTCTGTCCCCAGGTGTTYGTGTGTGCTGCCGCCTTCACGTGTGTGCACGTGCTTGTGTGCAAACGTCTGTCTCTTCAGTATGAACTGTCATTCTCGAGGGCAAGTTTTGCTGTTTATTTACAGTTTCTTACCCGTCCTCATTCTGTTTGAGAGAACTGCACAGTAATGCTGATCACTGCTCTACTTTGTTCTTTGCAGCTGCCTGTTTCTCTCCTGTGTCTGTCTTTCTCTTTTTTCCTCCTTTCCACTATTTGGATGCTGAATTGGGATTTCTTCTTGCTCGTGAGAGTGACTTTTCAGGCACTAGATATGTGGCAGTACATCTCGGAGCATAGCGGACCTGCAGGCTTGCCTGCCAGGGCTGTGCTCCCYGCGCGAAGGGGCACATTGCGAGATGCCCCCAGCCTCGACGCCCTCCTGCTCAGATGCTTCTTGACAGCTGCGATTGTGTCCAGAAGGAGCTCTGAGCAGGAGCGCGTCTCGGCTCTTTGCTCTCGTTTCTGGCTTTGTTGTGAAGAATGAAGCTTTCCAGCACATGAAATATCCTTTTGGGAAACACAAACGGAAAGCGCTGTCTCCCAGCTGTGCGTCTGGTTGCAGCGGCTGAGCCTACGGCGAGGGCTGCTGTGGGGCAGTCGCTCGTGGGTGCCCTCGAGGAAAACGTGGGTGGTGTCGGCAATGGTTTTGGTTAATCGCAGCGGTGGCTTTTCAGCTCTCTGTGCTGGCGATGCATCATCTCCACAGGCTGTTTCCCTGCTCCCACTGAGCCAAAGGACAGTGGCTGTTTGTCCTGGTTTTGGACAGTGGTCCTGGCTTTTAAAGACCTGGTGGTATAACTTGGTGTGGAGACACCCAGAGCTGTCGCTGGGGAACCTAAATGTGATGCTGGCTGCAGAGCAAGAGAGATTGACACTGGGGACTCTCATTTTCCCAATGGAGAGAAATAAGGAATTGGATGAAAACCCCTGACTGCACCAAAAGAGGAAGCCCCAAATCCCTGAGCTCTTCTTTTCCCCATCCTGCTTTTGTCTGTTCCAGATACTTAAGGGAGGAGGATGAGCCCATCTGTCAGTGAAGGGCAGGGGTGCTGTATAGACTGTAACCTTACTTGGACAGTGACTGGACCATCTTTTTTTAGTCTATTTTGAATCATTTATAGCATGTACGATCCTGTCTAGGACTAGGCCCCTAGACATGCTATCAAAGTTTTATGTGATTGCGTTGCACATATGCTCCTCCCCTTTAGCAGAGAAGCAGGAGAATGCAGCTAGCATGGACGGTGCAGGTTTCACCATGTCCGGCGATGCTCCAAGCCCAGGTGGCTGCAGGCAGTGGGCATGGTCATTCCCTCACTGCACCCATGGTGTGGATACAGCAGCCCCTGTCTTTCCTTCCAGATGAACAGTGTTGCCAGGATTTCTAAGCACAGACAGCCCCTGTAGAGGAACATCTCCATCTGTATTGAAGTTTGCAGCTGGACTTTGGTTGTTCCTTTTGTTTGTTTCTTTTAATATTAGCTTGTTAATGATCCTAAAAAAGGAATCTGTGTGTGTTCTTCTAAAAATAACAAATCTTTAAATGCTTTTGTGCCTGAATAATCTCAATTTGGTGACCCACAAACCATAGGCAGAAGCATAAAAGAAATAATTTTCTCTTAGGAACCAGATGGCTCAGTTCAATCTCTGTGACATTCTCCAAATGAAATTGTGTTGTAGAGGTTCAGCGAGAAACTCATTTCAGGAGTTTGGGAGAACTCTGGAAGGGTGGAGGGACCAAAACCACAAACTATGTATCTCAACAGAGGATAGGAGAGAAGATGTGGGAGGGAGAAAGGAGAAAACAATTATGACACAGAATTTATTCTAAGCTTTTCCTTCCTTTTATCTCTGCAAAGAAATTGCAAAATTCACATATTTATTCAGTACCTGTATTTAATAGCAAACTTTTGTCAGTCTGTAATTCTTGGCCTGAAGTTGTTAATGGAACAACTCCTTAAAGTTGTTTGCAATTCATGTTGTGGCAACTTCCTATGTACATCAGCTGGTGATGCTGCGCTTTCCCCATATGTGACCATGGCAGAGTGAATTTGGAACAGCACATTTGAACGTGTTTGCAGATGGATAGCTGTATGGCTGGAAACTTGTAGCCTGCAAATATTTGAGTGGCTGAGTGTAAAATTTGCTTTTGCCTGAGTGTTCACACCTGTAAAGCTCAAGCATTAGAGCTGGTACTGTGAGAAAGACTTAAGTTTGAAGAAAGGACAGGGAGGAGGAAGAGGATGGTTCAGATCAGTCATTGGGAACATCCAGTGCTGAGAGCATCGCTGTATGTGAAGGCAAGAGGGGAAGAGTGAGGATTGTGTAGAGGAAATGAGGGTGTGTAGGAAGGGGAGAATGGACTTTAGCCTGATCAGCAGTTGCTGAAGGCTGATCGAGCAGAAGGAAATGGCTGAGCCCGCGAGGTAGGTAGAGGATCTGCACGTGATGGAGAGTTGTGGGGTTCCTGCAGCCCTCCGGCTGGCTGGGTTATCGCGCACTGCCCAAGTTGGGAGGTGGTTTTGGTGGGTGAGGAATGTGTGTGAGATCAGCAGAACCATGGGAAATTGTGGTGACTCTATTGCTTTTAGTCACGCACATCGTATTTTAGTAGACAACAAAACTGCTGTCTGGAGCAGATGAATGCCGTGGGAACAGCTTGGTTTTAGCCGCTCCAGTAGTGCAGGGCTGGAAAGCAGAAGATGGAAGGAAAAGACTGGAAAGGCCTCAAGGACTGATACATTTTAAAATGTACAAAGCTACCAAGGTGGATCTCTGGCACTTATATCTGCTCATTGGTGATGATTTCCATCCTATTTGTAAGGACGATTTCAAGCTAACTGGGATGTCTGTGCTGCTGTGTCATGAAAGCAGGGGCTGCCTCTCATCTCTTGAGCATCCTTGGACAAGTCTGTTAGTCATCCTGTGCCTCAGTTTACCCATGATGGATATGAATGTTGATTCTTCTTTTAGGATGTGTTTTGGCATCATCTACCATAATATTACAAGGCACTTGTGAAAATAACAAATATTGCCCTGCTGCTATGGGGTCTCCGAGGGAAGAGGGTATATGGAGTAGGAGATGTCACTGCGGGAGCGTGTCTGGTCAGAGAATAAAACACAAGTAATAGAACAGAAAGATGAAGAAAGAGGGAAAAGAAAGCGTATTCTTATTCTCTAAACAAATCACGCTTCTCCCCCCCCCTCCCCCRGGGCAAAATAAGGTACAATTAATGTAACAAAGTCTGACACATTAACGGAGAGGTGCAAAGGTTTGTGAAGCTGTGGAAGTAATTGCTTTGACTCTTGCACTGGAGCTTTAGGATAGCTGAAGAGCTGGATGATATTTTTTCTGCCTCTGTCATTGTCTCCTTGTTCCTGTGCATCACCTAACACAAAACACCATCCCTGCAGGCTTTGGAAACTGTGGCACATTGTCATCTTGCCATTACTGACTTCCTTTAACAGCCAGCTTGTATTTCCATAGCCTGCAGCTGCCATCACTGGCTTCCCAAAGAAAGGAAGGAGTGTTTTGTCCATTTTCTCCTCAATTTCTAGATTATTTTATCCCCTTTTCTCATGGGGGGGTGTGTGTGCACACGTGCTGCATTTGCTTCCATGCTAGGAGAAAGAGCTTGCTAAGAGCTTTGTCGCTGTCGTTACTTTGCTGCAGGCTGGAATTGGTGCTGTGCTTTATGAATTTCCCCCTCTCCCTCCTCCACAAAGGGCTGTCCTTCCAGCCCACTTAGCTGAGCAACCTCTGGAGTAACCCCCAGTCCTTGACAGCACAGGGTTGAACTCCTCTGGTCTGTCTTCCCAAGTCCATCTTCCTAAAAGTAACAAAAGCAAATTATTATTATTATCCCTTTTGGCAGTGGAGGGTGTTGAGGCAAGGAGGGGTTCAGTGGCATAGTGGACATCAAGGTAAAGAACGTATTTCAGGCTGAGGAAGGAAAATTCTGATATTGGCTGTTCTTTGTTATCTGGCCTTTCTTCCCTTCTGTAACGAAAGATCATAAAATTTGACCTTCTTCAATTAAAGTTTACTATCTTGTGAATTTTTGGATGGTAAAACAATCACAGTCCTGGAATCCCCCTGCTCTCAGCTGGAAAAGAGGCACCGATGAGGGTGGTCTATGATTAGGTATGAAAACATAGTTCTATAGTTAGGCCTGTTAAGTCTTGGCTGAAACATGCCTAAGAACACCTGGGCTGAGGGTATAGTATTCAGACTTAGGTAGTTTTGTTAGGTGTTGTGATCAGTGACATAAAAATATTGCACACCCTCTCTTCCTAGGTTTAGCTGTCTCTGTGCAACATCCAGCACGCTGAGTTGAGAAGCCCTATGAGGTGAATCTTAACCTCAAGAGAAAGGTCTCTTTGGATGGTAAATAAAGCTTGAAACCAGGGTGCTAGAGCTGACCTGGAGGTTTAAATCCAGCTCTCATCCCTTGAGTCTTGAAGTGGTTCAGATCCAAAGTTATTTTTTATTTTGTGTGGCCACTGGAGTCGTATGTGCCAGCAGCTTCCATGACAGAGATGTGCCCTTGAGAAACTGAGATAATGTGTCCTGTGGGCCCATGACATGCCATATCACAACCTGCTATGACTTATGAAGAGTCATTGCTGTTTGGTCCTAGACAGTGTTGAATTTTAACAGTGGAGTAACCTGCTCCAGAAGTGAGGGACCTTGCATCTCCTTGTCCCTTCTCTGAGTGTCCCATCCTTCTCGGAGAGGAGCAAAAGATGGCTTTGCTTTAATAGCTGCTGTGTTCTTTGAAGATGGGTGAAGTATGTGAGCTCTAATCTGTTGTTATTTTTATCTCTGCCGGGAGGATTTGGTCATTTCAGTTCAATATTACTGATTTTTTTTGTGTGTGTAACATTCAACCTATAGCTGTGGAACGTCTCTCGTTGCTGACCTCTCCGAAGTGCCACATGGCGGAGCTGTCTTTGTGTGGATGATTGGTTTTGAGTCTTGGCAGCCAGGGAGGAAAAGTGGAGTGGAAAACTGATCCTGATGAGCAGTGAAGGATTAGCTAGGGAGATTGTACACTGTAAATTTGCATTTCCTTTCCTAGATAGTCCCAGGAAATGCAGAGAAAGAGGAAGCACAAACATTAACAAGAAAAACCAATAGTCTTAAGCTAGTTTTGAACTGCAAAGAAACATCCAGCTAGCGTTTAAGGCAAAATTACAGGCCTTGTTATCTAAGCTCATCAGTGCCCTGGGGCTGGTGTCTTGGAGCTGTGGAAGAGTAGGTTGGCTTCTCTTTGCTGTATATATCATTAATACCAAAGCCAGCGTGGTTCTGATTTTTTTTAAACGTGATGTTCGGCAATGATGCATGAAGCAGAAAGGAAGTTGTTTGATTTCCCCTTCCCCCCTCTAACCCGATAACCAGCCTTAGCTTTTTTTGCATGCTGTCAGCTCAGGAAAAATCATGTTGAGACTTTAAATGGAGCAAATAGGATGAAAGAATCATTAGGAGGGAAAGAAATAAGGAATGCTAAAGCTGTTTAAGTTTGTTTTTAGAGTCGTATAGTGGTGATGTCTTATTGGATGTGGTCAGTACTGGATGGGAGATACTGTAGGAGCTGGAGGTGGCAAATGTAGTGATGCTGGTGTGGGTACCAGTCTCTTCAAGGTGGGACTGAACTGTTGGCTGCAGGAGCAAGGAGGCTTTTCTCCTTGGCCTGAAAATCTGAGGGAGGCAACTGCAGGCTAAAGACCACTTCCTGGCACTGTTCTGTCTCCCAGTCCCTCCTAAACTGGTTAAGGGGGTACTCAGATCTCAAACCTGTCTTGAGAGCTCTGTTATTATCCAAGAGAAAAGTATCCCCTGAGTAGCAAGGACCCAAGCTCTAAACGGTTTGAGGCTCAAACCCACAGCCTCTGATTGGGGAAACAGCTGGCGAAGCTCACTCAGAGCTGAAGCATCTAGAAACAGGGGGCCTGGAAGAAGTCCTGGGGGATCAGTTACATGCTTGACATAGGATACGCCATGGATAGCAATGTTTTGTAGTCTTCCCCATAGCTTTCTTGCTGCTGTGAGCAGGAGTACACAGAAGACAGCTGGTCCTCATCCAAACTGGTGGCTCTCAGGAGCACAGCGTGGTCGGCAGCATGCTAGAAGCCACCAATCCAAATAAGTCGAATTTTCATCTGTTGTTAGATTATCAGTCACTGAAATAAATGTGGCTTCTGTCCCAGCCCCTCTTTACACTGTGTGGCCATTAAAAACTTGTAAGAGATGTTCAGAGTTTCTTTACTTAGTTTTTTATGGAGGTCATACCTGTAATTGAACTGAACCTTCATCCTTCAGTGCTCCATTGAAAGCCCACAGAAATGGGTGGAGAAACTCCCACTGACTTTGAATTGTGGTTCATGCTCCAGTCTGTTGTCTTCATTGCATCTTCATTTGGGATGTTTCTGCCCCAGATGCTGTACTCGGTGCTATGTTCTCTGGACAGCCTCACTTGCAGCGTGCAGGGCACTTGGGCTGTTCATGTTGTACCAGAGAGATTACGAATTTTGATGAGTTTGGTCAATTTTCTGATTGGGAGACTTTTTTTTTTTAATTCAGAAGGATGTAGGCAGCAGAGATATCAGTTCATTCTTCCTCCAGTTCATTAACTTGGTTTAATTCACTATCACTTTACTTGGCGAAGCACGTTTTGGCAGCTGCAAGGCCTAACCTATTGGAACAGCGCTTCCTACTCCTCGCTTGCATCGATTGCCCTTTCGACATTGTCACTGGGAATGGGGAATAGGGTGGTAATGCCATGTGAAATGTCAAGCACACAAATGCTCTATTAGTTTGTACAAGGAAAGGGCAGATTGCACAGAGCACCTTTGCTTAAAGGCTACACTGAAAGCAAAATCCACAATGAAATCACGGTGAGGCTGTGGTGGAAATCTACACCGGGCAAGAAGTTCAAAGCTGCTGCTGCAGCAGTTATCTCCTTGCAGAGCACGTTTCATTCTGTGGCTGGACATTCAGGCTCTTTATAATGCCTTTATCTCCTCCTGGGGCATCTTACCCATCATGCAATGTCCAGGAGAGGTGACATGGAGACATGGGCTGCCAACAGAGTGTGGTCCATTGGGGAAATAGTCCCATTTCCCCAGGGGCCTTTGGGGAGGACGGCAGCTGGTAATGGACTATGTTTTAGTGGGAATGGAAACCATTATCCTCTTGTTTTGTAGGGATGCCTGACCCACGGAGAGCCCTGCATTTTCTGATCCTCCTCTGAAAGTCAGTGATGGTTACTCTCTTGAGCTTTTGTAAGCTCTTTTGAGCTTTTGTGTTCAACCCTATTTTTGCTTGTGTGACGCTAGTCCGGTTTTGTGTTTAACCAAATCTGGTCACCACAAAGGGAAAGCACAAAACTTGGTAAACTTTAAAATGAGCTTAATGATGATTTAAAATAAACTGAAAAGGCTCAATATTTTATTGAGGAGCAGTGGGCCTTGCTAACTTAAGGCAGTAGTAATGAGATACAGAGTCTTTCCTTTACAGGTTGCCAGGCTGAATTTAGTCAGACTGTATGAAAAGCATGTCCCAAGTAACAGTTCATCTTCTCTCATTCCCACCTGAAGCCAAAATAAATCATCTGTTGACATCCCAGTTGTTCTGACAACAATCAGGATGCTACTGACAGCCAGGGAGGCTATCAAGAAGAATAAGCAGTAGGGGAAGAGCCTGTGACTGCTTCTGCAATGGAGACTGTATTTACATAGGAACCCCTAAGGAATAATTGATAGGTGAAGCACTCAAGCTGACGGTGTGATGCACCAGGGCAATGGGTGTAGCAATGTGTAGGGGCCCCCGGTGACCTTTGGAGTTCAAAACAGTGGTGGGGGAATATGGTTTCTCTGCCTGCAGACTTCTCTGGAAGTGATAGATGAACACCTGTGTGTAGGTTTAGATCCACGTTTCCTAGACCATGCTTAGGATGCATTTATTCATGGTGCTAGAACCCCGGAGGAGCTTATGCATTTAACATTAGCCAGAATCTAATCTCTACAGACTCCACCAAAGGTCTGACCCATTTTTAACATCAGTCAGGTGGTGTTGATACCTTCCACAAAGGTTCTTACAATTTTGCTTGAAACTAGTAATAGTTTCAGGAAAAAGTCACTGTAAGATGAACCTCTCATTTAATTTCTTTCCTGTTTTAACATTCTAGCTATTTGGAGCTTGAGTGTGAGGACTGAGCACTTCTAAGTGTTAGGACTGGGTGCTTGTGGTTTCTGAACTCGCTGTTTTCTTGGGCATGAATGTGAAAAGAGACTCCTTAAGGAGGGTGCACTTTCTTTGTGTTGGGTAAAGACACTGCAGGAAAATTGTCTCTGCTGGTATATTCTGGTATTTGCACCTCAATTCCTGAAGTGAAACACTTGGGGGGGGGGAGAAAAGCAAAACTGAAAAATAAATAACCCTTTCTGAACCTTTTGGATGGACATGCTCTTTCTTCAGCCTGAAAGTGGGCAAATGTCTTATTCTCCAGCACAGATTGGAGGTCACTGGTTGAAGTTACTACATTTGCTACAGTGAAGATGTAACAAAGTTCTTGGATTGGTTAGCTGGCTTTTTCTTTTGGCTTATTAATTTGTGAAATAAACCCATGACCACTTTGCCCTTTCAATAACTGGATGCTCTAGTCGCTTTGTAGCTGCTTCTTACAGCACAGGTGAGATTCCATCTTCTCCAGAAAAACAAGCAGGTATTCTCCGAGACAAAATAACCAGAAAGGGTATATGATAAACAAAGGAGCAATCCTGAATTGCTCCACTGGAGGGAAGTGTTTGACATACAGTGTCGAAAGTGTCAGTGTAATTTTTTTTCCTTAAATCTAGATTTATTTTTTTCTTCAAATGCATATGATGGGAAACTGTGCAGCAAAAAAGCAAGCAATACAGTCTGCAGACTATTTCAGCAAATCCTGTGCCCCTGCTTTCAGCTCAAAATAGATGCTGTAGTTTTCCAAGACCACCTCTGAGATGCTTAAACTTCTGGGGGAGGGAAAAAAAAAAGTCAAAATAAAATTTTGGGGATCTGTTGCTTTTCAGAGCTAGTTGAAGTACTGTCATTATATCTTTTGACCTAGATCTTTGACATTTGACTGAGTCTATGACATTTTCTTTCAAGAGATGGTGAAAACATTAGTTATGTTTTCCTAATGACAGACTAATCACTTTTAGAGACTGAAGGGACACGTTTCAGCTCTTACCCGTAATTGTTCTCTGCCTACCAATGAAGTCCTGTTCCCAAATGTTTTCTTGAGCTGTGTTAGCTGGTACTAACATTTCTATTATTAAATCAATTGCAAAAGCTTAAATTAAGGTGGGGGTGAGGGTGGAGAAAAAAGTAGCCCTGGAAAGTGTGCATGTGCTGGATGACAAATGGCAGAGTGTGGCTCAATGGTCATGGCACTGCTGACTGTGATTTTGGCTGAACCCTCTCAGGAATGAAACCTGTGATTTGCCAATTCAGCACAGGTTTTCCTGGGTAAGTGGGGCTTGAGGTGCTCTGCTCCATGTCTTCTTTGCAGGACTGAGCCGGGAGCAAAATTAACATCACCTGAGACTATAAAAACATTTCCAGGAGGTCCCAGTCCCAGCACAGCTGTGTGCAGTGGTGAAACATGATGTTTTCTACCAGAAGGTGTTTGATTTCTGAGTGGTAATGGAGGATCAAGCTGGGTCCAGGCTCTGTGAGTGCATCCTGTGCTGTCAGGAGGCATGAGTACACTAGTGGTCACTGTTACATTAAAGAAGCATCAGCTGTATGAAACATAATAATAAGATGGGTCTTTTAGAGAGATTGCTTAGTTGGTATTTGAGATGTTGGTTTAATTTTCTCCCTTTTTCACAAGTTCCCTCTGACCTTGGATAAATCACCAAGGGAAACCTCAGCCCCATCTGAGATTTTGCGCCCAGAGGTGGTTCCTGCCTGGGTCTATATCTTTGGGGACATAGAGCCCACAGGAAAGCAAGATGGGGGAACTTGTAGGCTGAATCCAGGTCTTAGCCTCTGCGTTTCAATTACCTGTTTGCAATATAAGGATGGTAGCTAACAGCACTCCCTTAGGAATGCTGTGAGGATAAATTAATTTAAGATGGTGAGTGGAGAGAGGTGATGCTGCAGAGAATAGGGAGTTAAATAGGGGTGAGCTAGAAGAATGCTGGAAAACCAGTTTTATAATTAAGACACAGGTTAAAAATTTGTGACACACATTAATGCAGACATTTGCTTGTAGATTATCTCTTCTCTCCTCTGTGAGCAGACAGACCAGCTCCCTCTTGCTCATAACTGCAGAATTATCTCCTCTGATCACTGCACACGGAGTGACTTAGTGGTAATTTCTGATTCTGAGGCAGGAAAGTGACTGTAGGAAAGTGCTGGAGATACTTTTACCACTGGGTGAGCAATTGGTACCGTGCAGGCTGGTGTGGCATGCAGGGCTGGGAGCGCTGGCTGTGGAAACGCTGGTCTGAGCATCTCATCTCTTGTGTTCAAGCTCCAGCAACCTTTTCTCCCTTATGCCTTCCCTTTTGTCATTTTAAAATCCTAATCAAGAGCAGGAGGATATAAATGCAGCCAATCTGTTTGAATAGCCCTCCCCTTCCACCTAGGCCATATCTAGATGCTTTGCTTTAATGGATGTGCTTTGCATGGCTTTGTAGGGTGCTTTAAAATCACACAATCAGAGGGCACTACATGGATCACTGCTCTCAGCAGTGTCTGCTAAAGGACTGCCAGTCTCTTCTGTGCCGTGGCATGAATTTATGCCTTAGTCTCCTGTCTAAAATGAGACTGACATTGCTTTTCTTTGGTGGGTGGCTGGAGGTTTAAGTAATTAAGGTGCCATAAAGTTCTTTCCTATTGTGAAAAGTACTGGATCTGGGCAAATTCTGTTGTAATCCTTACAATACATAAGTGCTCTTTTATTTTGTTTTGTCTTTTTTAAGAAAGAGCAGTAGTAGTTTAGATAAATCTAGACTCTTTGCAGAGGGAAAACAGTAAAAAAGATTGGCTGAGATTGTGCTTGTCAGGGTAGGAGGCTTTTCCTGCAAGCAGTCTGTGTTTGTCTGCAGGGCGCTGTGCTCCCCTGGGCATTGGTGAGCTTTTAAGGTGATGGAAGAAGAAAAGGTTGCAGCCTGGGCTGAGTTTTTCTGGCCATCCTGGCTATGTGCCGTATGGGGTAGAGAGTCCAGAGGTTGTTCCACGCACTTAATGTGTGGTTGATGCCCACGTGTGTGCCGTGCTATTGGTGTTGGTATTGGCTGGTGTAGGTTATTCTGAGGTTTGGCTTTTGGTAACTGGGGAGCTCTGAGTAGTGAAAAGCCCTGGGAAAGCTTCTCTAAGGGAAACCTGATTGCCTTTGTGTTGGCTACGATGGATTATTACCATGTAGGAAATGTGCTTGTTCAGCCAGTGGGCAAGAGGCAACGTGGCCTTTCCTCTCTGAACAGTGAAGTTTTCAAGGTAGAGCTGATAAAAAAAAAAACCCAGGAGAAAAATCTTGCTTTGGTTTTCACCCTCTAGGTGCAGCAAGGATAAAATTCTGCTCTATGCTGAGCTCTGCAAGCCCGAGTGAACCTCCCATGTGACTTTAACACCCTGATGGTCCCAGATTTTCAGGATGCTGGGAGTAACCTCAGGAGTGATGCAAGTGTGCCTGAGCAGCACTTCAGCTCCCAGACGGTTCACAGATGTTGCCTGTGCCCTGGGAACCAGCAGAGATATTTTGTGTGCTCTCCTCTTCACAAGGGGATGATTTTTCTCATTTTTGTCTCATGAAGTGGGAAGGCTTTCATCTTTCCATCAGTGACTCAAACAAAGCTTGAGTCACTGGGAGAGAAGTCTTTACCATCTGATAGCTCCTCTGTAATCTGGGAAGAATAATTTGGTGAGTGTTGGTTTAGTCCCTACTGGGACAGATGTCTGCATCACAAAAAAATCAATTTGCTGTTTGAATAGAGAGGTTAAATTGACTGTGAAGACTGCTCTCTTGTCAGCTCTAGAGGCGATGATGTTTTGTGATTTCATGATGTCAAATGTAAGGCACCTTGATAGGATAGAGAGGGAAAAGATTGCATTGCCAGGGCACAGTCTGCAGCTACTTTGGGGCCAAAATGCTCTTTTCTTGGCTTGGAATAACTGTGAAGTATGCCAAAAATACATGGATACATTTGTGTAAATGTGGGCTTGGGCACACGTACCCATGCACGTGCATATAAACAGGAAAAGTGTGCATAGCGCGTATGGGAAGAAGAGAAAGAGTGTGAGTGAGTCAGATCCGAATGTCAACAGATGACAAGAAAATTCCCATTTAGTCAAAACATCTGAGGAACCTCCAGGAAACCGACAGCTTGACTCTCAGCCTTGAAATGTTCACTGGTGACCTGAATAAAATCATAATGCAGACCTGTCTCCCTCTTTATCCCCCTTTTTTACAGGCTTTTGTTTGCCTGCCTCATTTTCATGCTCACATCACAGTTCAAATCATTTTAGCAAGATGGCTGTGCTTAATCTGACTCCCTGTGCCATGTGTATCTTGTTGATTACAGACCCTCTTAAGATGCCATTATGAATGACTCTTTGCATGCCCTCCTGTCAGCAGCTTTTCGTTCCTTAAGCCTCTTGAATGTCTTTGCTCATGGGATTATAAGCCTTTCAATAAACACAGTGTGATTACTGAATTAGTGTAAACTTTGTTCTGGGATTGCCAGTCACTTAATATTTGGAAAGCAACAGCAATCAGAGGCACCTGTAGATGGTCTGTGCCAATGTCTGATGGAAACCAGAAAAGTAGCACAAAGGTGTCTCTTTTTCTATGCAAATCATATCAGGAGTTGGTGTTAAAGGAGATTTTGGTCTTGATTGATGTCTGCTTTCACGCTTCAGATAATTTGGGATAGGTGGAGCAACAGGGGTCCTTCCCTCTCTCTGGTGCGAGCCGGGCTGGGGTGTGATGGGAAGGGTGGAGTGGGCTGGTGGACAAGAGAGGCAAATAATTCATTAAGGTCTGCTCATTTCTGCATCTCTTGTTGAGAGCTCAAATCTTGCAAAGCATGGTGCTTGCAGCAGCAGCAGGTATCAGGATATGCAGCAATGTACATAATTTAAAAAAAAAAAAGCTGATGGAAAAAACCCTCTTTGAACATACTGAGGTAAGCGGTGTGACTCTGCTGTCTTTCAGCAGCAACCACAGAAAAGTAGATGGGATGCATCTGAGTGGGCATTTATCCTATTCATTTTAGACCATGCTGAACAAAGCTCTAATTTCTCCCTGCCTCAGTTTCTTGGTTTTGGTACAGTGATGTGAGAGGACATACTCCAAAGACTTCCCTGTCTGATTTGCACTCTAAGGTGATGGGGTTGCTTTGAAAGACTGTACCCACATTTTAAGATAAATCCTATGCTGGGATGCTTGAGCAGCTCAGAGAAGTGCTGTGTTTTTTAACTCCAAAGCCCGATCTTGGCCTGTGTCTCACTTTATCATGCAGGCTATTATTAGAGGACATCGCATTAATTGCTTGTTTAGATCTAATATGTTACACGTTTTGGATGACATCTTAAAAATACTGAAGTGGGTTAGGCAACAAGTCCCATTGATTCTTTATGCACCCTGTATTCGTTGACTAGTCGACTGCTTTTGAGAAATCTCCTAGGAACACTAGGAGAAAAAGAAGAAACAAGTAGGAAATTGTAAAGCAAACACCCAGTGTATCTAAATGAGTAGATGCTCTCAGTTTGCGTTTGGCAGAGCACCCGCAGGTAACACCTAATGGTATGAGACGCACGGGCTGGGGAATGCACTTTTCTCCCTGCTGGAAATCAAAAGCTGATTGCCTCCTTCTGCCACAAACTGTCTCAAAAATGAGTTTGATTTGATTAGAGTCAACCCTCTGAAACCAATCTTGGTTTCAGGTTGCAGAGGGGGAGGTGTTTATGGACTTGGACTAGCTCTGTGCACCCAGAAAATGGTTGTCAAGGGTCAGGCTGTGGCAAGTGTGACCCAGCTCGACGCGGGGGGGTGTGTGTGCATGGACTGGGGGTTGTCTGTGGGCTACAGGAGCACGTCCTGGAGGGTTATTAGGGAGCCCCAAAGACTCGTCATCTCTGAAGACCCAAATTCCAGCGGTGCCTCAAAGGACTCACGTTCGCATCTGTTCTGGTCCAAGCATTTTGTGTGTAAGGCAGGCTGCAGCAGATCGGGTTAAACCCTAGAGGAGAGGCCAAAGATGAATAATCCAGGAACAGCGTGGATGCAAGCGAACTCGCACATAGCTATTGGAGGTACTGAAACGGCAGATGGAAATATTGGTGTGCTCTTTTCCTTTCATGTTGGTGATCCTGGCATGGACAAGTCTTCAAGCACACTGACTTTTTGACTATTACCATGTAGTTAGTAGTATTCTGCTTGCAACCTATATGCAGAGAAATGTTTGCTTGGGGATGACAGTTATTTTTATGCCTCAGGCACTGATTTGATAAAAGCAACTAGTGCAACGGAAGCGTGCTATTCTGATAGATATTAGTTTTTTGGAAAAGATAATATTGGGATTTTTTAGAGTGGGAATCCTTAGTTTTTAAGAAATCATTCTGTTYATTAATATTTTTTGAAAATTAGAATGGAAATCAAGTGTTTCAAAGAAATATTCCTCCCCCCCCCCCAACTTGGCAGAAAATTGTGAAACTTCTGGGGATTATTACTGCTTTCATTCCACAACAAAGCAAGCACAAACTCCTGAAGCTTTCATTGTAAGAGGGTAATGAGGAAAAGTGGGCATGGGTGAAGCTATCTCTGAGCGCTCCCACTTTGAGCAAATTTCTTACTGCTCCTTAGCTAAGTGTTGGCATCGTGCCATTCCACTCTGGTAGCTTTTGGTGGCATTAAATCACGTGTCTCCACCAATTGTGAATTGGGCTTAACCTTTTTTTTYCCCCTCTGTTCCTTTGCTGGCTGGCTTTTGGGATAATCTTGGGAGGTCAGGTCAGACAGTAGGACAGCTGAGCGGATGGAGGGTGTCATGGTGGTGTTTCCTGCAGTGAGGACRAGTGAGGTCTTCCAGATCCCGCAGGAGACACTAGCTTGTTTTTGGAAATGGCAATTATCAGACATTTGACTATGATTAAATCCTTCAGCTGTGTTACATGTGCCTGTGTAAGTGTAATGCGAGTGCAGCTGTCCAGGCATGCTCTCCGAGTATTGTAATGATTTTGTTAATGTAGCAAATACTTTCTATTTTTAATACTTTTAAGTGGTATTTTTTTTCTTCCTTCCTGCCATATCTTATGGCATTTTGCTGCTCTGTTAAATTGCCCATGTACCCCTCCTGGTGCACGTTAAATGGCAAATGAATGGGTCTGACGAATGGGTTTCCAAAGCTGCAGAGAGCAACTGAGATGAGCAGAACCCTATTTGCCTGCACATCTGCAGTGGCTACAGCTGTGTCCATATCGTGTACTCATACAAATGTACTCTTGTTTTTAGATCAAGATATAGGGGAGGTAAAGACTCYAGCCTTATGCAAACTGATTTAGTGCTATGTGTCCCTCGAAGTCCCTGCCTGCTGCAGAAATGAGAGGGGCTGAATCTCCCATGTGCTGTCGCAGGAGGTGGCTGGTGGTTCTCTCTGCATAATCCCTCGGAGGGATTTTTCCCTGGTGCCACAGGTTGGCTCCTGTATCTACAGGGGGCTGGTTTGGGGTCAAATGCTAGCAATCAAGTCTGTTCTTGGTTGTTTTATCCTCTCCTTCCAGGCAGAGGAGACTCTTGGTAAGCTACATATAACCTGCCTGGTTCCTCCTTCATGTGTCTCCCCCAGCCCCTTTGCTCTTGGTTTTCTTAGAACATCTCAAGGCTTCCACCAAGCCTGGGCTGATTCTATTGATTGATGTTTCTCCTGTAGTTGAAGGGCACAGCAGCATGCCTTTGCAGAGCAAAAAGCAACCCTGCTGTGGAAGTAAGAGACGAGGTTTGAGAAAACTCCTTTTGCTAGTACTTTTTCAAGATCATCTAATGAAACAGTGCAGTTCAAGTGTTCCCGTGAAGCAGAGCTCAGTAGCATGCAGCTTGATCTGAGCATGGAGCAGGGATGAGATTGAATGCATGGTTGAGCCATATTGATTTATTTTTTTCAATTATTTTTTAAGGTCAATATTGCAACAAAATAAGCCACAGCATAACTAAGCTAGATGTGGAGGAACCTAGGAGGTAGAATTTATGGTCTAGCTCTACACTCCTACACTTTGAGCAGACTTTAATGGGAACTGTGTGTGGTTAGCACCTGGGAAAAATCGAAAGCCATCTGCTAAGTGTTTGTGGGAGCAGATTTTTCCTTCTGTCCAGGCAACTCAGAGTTGCACTAGGAGCCTGGAAAATGGAGCCYGTTCAGAAGCTAACCACAAATCAACTCAAGGACAATTCTGTTTCACTAACACACATGTTTTTTGTCTTTGGTTAAAAGAGCCCTGGTCACTAGCTGGGTTTGGGGAGCTGATCGGGCACCTGGCACTACCTTTTTGTTGTGTCATTTGTTTGTTAGTTCAGTGGTAAGAGAAATAAGTTGAAAGATCTGGGCCCTGTGCTCCCTGCTTGGCCCTTGAGTTTCTAAAAGCTTTGATTCAACTAATGGGCTGATGTTTTGGTAATTGTTGCTTGCAGGGAATGAGGCAGAAATCGTAGAACACGGACTGGGAGAATTGCAAATAATACATTTCAGTGTGGAAGGGAGTAGGACAACATTGATTTTCGTGTTGTTATTGCCAACAAATTGATTGCAGCATTTTTGCTTTTATTCTCCCGTGGTATCTGTCTCCTGGGTGTAACAGGGACACCACTTACTCTCTGCAGGTACTGTATGTGGCACTTGGCAGGGGGAAAAACAACTCCTGCCTTGCAAATTACAAAGAGGCACAGCCCAGCCCTGGGATGCTCAAGGGGCATCGTGTGGCTTTAAATGATGGGCTGCGGCATCCTGGGGTAACAGACCRGTTTGTTCACATGCTCCTAAGTTGTTCCTTGAGTTCTTTGCCTACCTGTTAGTTTTCAGTGTAATTTATTCCGAAGTGTTCCTATTTCAGCACGTGGTTTGCAAAGTCAGCGCACAGTTAAATTGTTTCAGTATTTGTGGGGAATTAAAGAGGTGAAAGTAGGCTGAGTTCATGGAAGGACATGAGTAGCAGCGGATTGCCTGACTTGAAAGGCTGCTTATTTCTTCAGTGCTGCTGATTTCTGGATAATGACGGATACTTTCTACTTCAAGGTGAGAAGGAACAGGAGAAAAGAGATTATTAGCTGTGTGTGGGGAAGTGTGCTGCAAGGAGTTTGAGGCCAAGGTATTCAGGTTCAGCTGTCTGAAATGAAAGATCTGAAATAGAAAGAAGAAAATCYGAGCTGAACCGGCACCACAATTTATGCATAGCCTAGTGAGTGCTTTTGTGCTGTGGTAGTTGAATTCTTTCTCTTTTCTTTAAAACTTGAAGGTAATTGCTTTCCCAGTTCTTTGTGCCRTCCAACAAGCTGAAATGCTTTAAAGACAGTGTTGAAGAAACACTAAGCATCACCAGCCAGAAATTGGGAGAGGTTTAAGAGGAAACAGTATGTGAGGCTCAGCAGAGCAATGAGCAGTTAAGGCTGTCTCTTCTCCAGGGCTGCTGGACCTCCGCTGCCTGCTTGGGAAATGCCTTTGGGAATGAAGGATCTGAGTACTACAAGATCCAAATTTTACATCCATAATAAATAAGGATTAAATGAAAGGCTCCTAATGTTTTATTCTGTCCTGTGTTAATGAGCAGGATCTTATTTATAAAGGTGCAGTTTTTTGAACGTTCCCCTGGTGATGTTCGTGTTTGCTGGTGTGGTCATGGCAGGTGCTCTCTCTGGCTGGGAAAGAGTGCTCATTACAGTTTGAAGGGAGCAGACAGATTACGTTTGCTTTTCTCCATGTACTCTTTGATGTGTTTACTTAGTAATGGATAAGACTTCTATATTCACTAGATGATGTCTGCCTTTGTATGCRTTTTTAGAGTGGAACAGCACTGTTATAAGCACATACAAAATGAAATTTTCCAGTTAAATTTTGGAGTTGCCTCCAGTTTGTAGCTGCATAATCTTTCATGGTCAGGTCTGGTTTGYGGATGGCAAATGAGAGGCTCTGGGCATCCCCCATGTCCATAGTGAATAAATCAAGAAGGAACAGGCTTAAAATAGCAGGGCAGGTGAAGGTTAGGAGGGAGCTTTAGGGTTAGGAAAAAAGCTAAAGCTTTATCAATAGAGGTAGCTGGTTTTCTTTACCCCTGTGGCAGCCAGGGCAGGTTCACAAATGGCTGGGCATCCAACCTCCAGCAAGACAGGCAAAGGACAGATCCTTATTTCTGGTGTTCCYGATAAAGGTGGTGTCCCCACACCCCCAGCAGACTCGCTCCTAAAAGTGCCCCACGTGGCCTGAGGTTAGAGAGGGAGGAGAATAAACATGTGCCAGTTTCCAACATCAATTATTCTGTGATTCAGCCTGCACAGGGCTAAGCAACTGTCCCTGCCAACTTCTGAGAGGTCCCTTTTCACCTAGAGACAGCTAAGGACTAATTAAAATTGTGCCCTCCAAGACTTGGATTTAATGAGCTGTTTAGTGACAGGGAGGAATAAATAGATTAAAAAACCAAAAAACAACAACAAAAAAACTTCAGTAGGAGGACAATTAAAACAATTTTCCAATGGTTTTAAAATGCACGCAAGTAAAAGTAGCAAGAGTTAGGATCCCATCCTTCTGGGCTTGGGTGTGGAGGTGACTCTGAGGATTTCCCCCAGCCATTCCCTCCTTGGATGGAGGAACAGAGTGCTGTGATGAGGATGGGCTTTGTCCTGGTGTTATACCCTCTGTGACAGCAATTCTAGTAAAGATGCATTCAAAATGCTGGCAGCAGCACTGGGGACCCTAAGTGCTCGCATTTCCATCCCATTTTCACAGTTACCTCTGCACGGTTTAGATGGTCCAACCCCAGGTCTGTGGGTCTGGTTTACTGAGGTTTTGCTTTTCCTTCCCCGAGTTTCAGCAGTGAGAACAGAAGAAAATACTGTGTGTAGCCCARAAGCACCTGTGTTCTGCACCTGTTCCCCTTAATGTCAAAAATGAAGGTGTCCTCAGACTTTTCTAAGGTCCGAAGAAAGTAGAATGGCACTTCTGGGGATTGTTGTTTTTGACTGAGATGCCCAAACTTTACCTTGGTAGGCAAAGCTCCCTGTGACTGCTCTCCTTTCCATGCCCTTACGTCCTTTCTCTGTGCRATAACTAAAAACACCCAGGTGTGAATTCCCCTTCTGCCTCTGTCCTCCGACATGTTAATGTCTTGCTGAGCCTGGGGCAAACTTTACATACTTTATATGTAAAACATCTGGTTTTACATATAAACTAAAGTAGTTTCAGGGATACATTTTGCTGCTGATCAAGTGAGCAATGCAGCGTATCGGTGTTGCCATTTTGTCCGGGTCCCCCTTTCCTCCTCGCACCCTGACTGCAGTGAGGCGTCCTGCTTTTATCAGCAAAGACTTTATTCTGTGAAGYGTGGAGGGCCGTCTACTCAGCCAATATAAAATGACCAAGGGCAAGGTCAAAATAGTGTTTTATGGGAGATGAGGCTCAGGCCTCTYGGCTTCTGGAAAGAGGGAGGTGCGTACCAGCACTGCGTGGACAGAAGAGTTGCACAGGAACAGTGGGCACGGTGCCACCTGCTTTGGACTAAGTTCAGGCTATTTTCCCGCAAAGAACTTCTTTTGCACTGTATATTGCTTTATATTTATGTGTTATGATTGCTTGGAAGGATGCGAGTTAAACCTTAATGAGTTTCTGTCCAAGAGGCGTTGTGAAAATAAAAGCAATTCTGCTTCCTTGCACTCCTCCCCACGCTCCGGCTCCCTCCACCCACCTCACATCAGAGCAATCACATAATCATATGTTGCTGAATAAACAAAATGGCCTAATGTTCTGAATGTGGTGTAAACAGAGCAGTAATGGCAAATAACACAGATTTTAATTTCTTTGATAAACAAATGTGCTTAGGGAGTTGGTTTTGCTCACCAAAGGGACACGGTGGCACTCTCGTCCCTGTTCTGCGCTGGTAGCGGTGCGGATGCTGAAGGACCAAAGCAATGGGATCGGAGGGGCTCAGCCGGCCGCACAGCTCTTGTGCCAGCTGGGTTTTTGCGTTAGCATTGCTGTCTGGTTTCCTTGGGATTGTGTTTGCCATGGGCTCCTTCCCAGATGTGCAAAGTCTCTCTCAGCTGCCTTTAATTTCCAGGATGCTTCTTTAATGTTTGTTGCCAGAAGGACGAAGAGGAGCCTGGAAAGCAGCAGCTGTCATGTGAGAGCTGTGGTAGATCAGATAGAAGGGTATTTATTTCATCATTCTCTTTGCAATTTTTTCATAATTTCATGGTCCTGGATAGGGCAGCAGGAAAGCTGAAGTGTACCTGTCAGTCACAGCATTTGCTGAAGGGCAATCGGGAACAACAGAGAAAGTAAAAAAAGAAGATAAAGCAACATAATCAGTTGGGTTTCAGTGGGATTTTTCATGCCTCCGATGCTCCCTTGCCTCGTTCCTGCTGTTACTCCAGGCAGCACGGTCAATGGCTGGCCAAGGACCATGTGAGGCTTGACCAAACTCCCACCCAGGGACAACACATCTCTGTTGGGCGAGTTTTTGCAGCTCAGGAGATAGTGGCTGTGCTCCCAACCACTGCTCTTACCCTGTTGCAGAGAACCTTTTACTAATTTATTACTCGTTATTTACTTTACAGAGTTGGTTGCCAACAGTTAATATTCAGATGCGTGAGTGTTGTTCCAAATCCCTGCCTGGGAAAGCTGACCCTGGAGGTTATGGAAACTCTTGGGATTTTGGGTCCTAGGGAAATTGAAGCGCACTTTGATTGTGTTGTAGATGTTCATGTTACCACCTCTGGCTCCCTGTAAGCTCGCAGTGTGAAAATGGGGGCTTACAGGTAGAAACGTACTAATTTATTATAGCTGGATCAAGTGTGGAGAGGCCTCAGATCTGAATGAGACTCTATACCTTAATTTTGTCCTTAACTTCTCCCCTTGAAAAGTAACTAATGAAGCAGCTTTCCTTCTACTGCTCTGTTCGGTTGTGTGCATTTCAAATTCTTCAGGGGAGAAAGGAGCCCGGGAGGCTAAGCCTAATTTTTTTTGTGACAAGCAAGCGGGCCTGGGTAATGGCTAAATGTTTGTGTGTTGAATGAACAACAAAGAAATAGAGAATTTGCTTAACTACATAAAGATATAAACCCCTTAGCACCTCACTGTAAAGTGGCTATGCATTGCATGGGTGCCTCCATGCATTGCATAGCTGTGGGGAACCYGTATATTATGCTGTCAGGATGAGTGATACCCTGTTTTGGTAGGAACAACAGGAGTCATTCATTACTTYGAGAGCTCTTTTCAAGCTGACAAGGTGGCAGCCTGCGCTCGCACTAACATCTTTTAAAGCTGAAAATACCCTCCTTGTGCTATCAGGAGAGATTGGACACTTAAAGAGCTTCTTCCCGCTGATTTGGCGTTGGCACTGTCCGTGGGGCGAGTGCCTTGCTGGCTCTCCTGCAAGCCGCTGCAGAAGGTGGAGAAGCAGTAGGTGGTTTTAGAGGTTATTGCTGTGTCTGCAACCTCACCACAAATCCCAATTTAAAGGTAGTATTTGCAGAAGTGATTTATGAATTTAGGTGGCATGGAGTGGCAAAGGGCTGCAGGAACCAAAGTTATTTTAGAGTTTTTGACATGTTTCATCTTCTGGCTGTAAGTGAAAATGTACTTGAGGATCTCAGTTGGGACACCATGACCAATAATTATAGAAGGGATAAGAACTTTTGGATGTTTAGCTTGGCAGATGCTTTTCGAAAAGTGCTGTGTTGCAGGAATCAGGTCTTTGGCCTGTTGAACTGGGGATCCAGAGAATAGTGATGTCCAAAGTCAATGGTGGCTCTTGAAGGCTCTCCAGACCTGCAAGGAGGATGGAGCCGTCTGTGCAAGAAGGGGATGGCATGCAACAGCAATGCCAACCAAAAAGTGAAACAGTGGAGCTGTTTGAGAGGCACCGACTGAAGCTGTTGTGCTCAAAAGTGAGAAAGCTYCTTATCTTCAGTCAGTGCTAATTAGTCCCTTGCTTGCAAGAACACCAAAGTAATAAATAATGAATTAGCTCCTATCAATATTCTGGACATGTAGTTGCTGAAACCCCTAAGTAGCTTTTTCTGGCTCTGGTAGCTCTAGTGTCAATGCACAAATGCTTTACAAACATCTTTGCGTGTTCACCTTTGCCTGTGAATCCTTATGGGTTGCAGAGCCTTAACTAGAGTAAGAGGCACGTGCTGTGTCTTGACATCTCCCCTCTGCCCTCACTGACGTTCTGCGCTGCCTTGTGTCTCCCTAATATTTTCCTGTGTTTATTATTATCTGTAGAGCTGGGGAAATACTTCAAATTATGTTTTTTGAGGCGGTTCACTCATATGCAAAATTGAGTTGTCTTTGACTCTTCTTCCACCTTCCATTTTCTAGTACTGAAATATTCTCCTGAATTAATTATCTTCAGCCAGATTTGCTGTCCCTAACRCCTTAAAATGTGAGTTTAGATGTTGAATTATTATTTTTCTTTATAAATAATACATTTGGAGTCCTTGATGTGAATTATGATTCCTTAGCCTTTAAACCAYAGTCAGTTTGTGTCTTCAGAGCTTTTTCGTTGGTAATTGTGAAGTTTAAAAGTGTGGCTTTTTCAAAATGAAAACTGAGATTCTCTCATAATTACTTGCCTTCAGGAATTGCAAATTTAAAAGAAACGCCAAATGTTGTGAGACTCCCAGTAAAATCATAYGGCTTGGCTGCTCTGGGAATACCCTCGGATTTTTAATTTGACAGGTTAAGCGCTGACAGTCTTCCGAGTGGTGCGTTTCATCCCAACAGGAATGAATTTTAAGAGGCTTGTAGGGAATTTTTTTCCAAAAGTGAGTGCTGAGGCTTGCAAATACAAACTCTCACATGGGAAAAGCATGTCCAGTCAGCAACAGAGAGAGAAACACAGCCAAGCTGGGAAGCAACCTGTGAATTCACTCAGAGCTGGCCCGCACTGTCTGAATATTGGTAAGTTCCTTGCAATCATTTTTACTTCTGGGGCAACTGTCGTTCCATCTTAGTCAATGTCAGAATCCCTTTGGGCATCACTGGAGCACAGATGTCAGCCTTGACTGCTGCCTCTGCGTTTCTTATGTAAGAGTGTTCAAGTTCTGCAGTCAGGAACTGTTTTCCTTGGCGTTGAACAAAAATCAGAAAAAGACTCCTTCTCAGTGGCTTTGTAAAATTAGTTGGTTTTTTTTTTTTTTTTCCTTAATAACTAGATTCAATCCCAAGGTTTCAATAGGGAGGACCTAAATACAGAGRCTGTGTTGATAGTTTCCCCTCTGCTTGTTTATTTTCAGTTGCCTGATATTAGGTAATTTGTCAGCATCTGCTGCCTTCATCGCCTGTGACATCACGTTTCTCACGCTGTCATGTACTATCAGAGGTGGCAATGGCTGGGCTAAGAGCAGACCAGCAGCCGTGGTATGTTTGAACTGAACATCTAGCGTGCGACTGAACTGCTGTGGTTTAAGTGAGGATCTCTTCAACATCTCTGGGACGTCTGCGTGCTTTGGGATTTGTCCAGGACTTTGGTCCCATCCACAAAATGACCTTTGTGCTGCAGAGCATGGCCCACGGTGGCATTGATCTCATGTGTGGGCCTTTGGACTTCCATAACGGGAGCTTCGTTTTGTATGAACCGTATGTTCAGTCATTCTAGGCTGAAGAAGCTTTTATGAAACTCCTATTCTTAATCCTTAAAGCAGTCCTTTCTCTTTTATGAAAGATGGTATATAGAAAATAAATCTCATTGTGTTATGTTCCTGATCATTAACCCTACTGCCCGAAGTGTTGAACCACGCTGTGCACCAGCCCATTGGGTCATTTCTAAAGACACAGAAGCATAAAACCTCCCCTGAGGTTTCTTTTTTTCTTTCTCCACATTTCTATGAGAAATCTTTTTGCAGGTGTGCAGAGCTGGAGGTCTTTTCTAGATTTTGGATGCAGTGAAAGAAAAGCTTGTTTACTGCAGAGAAACACCTAGGAAGAGTTAGTTGAGATGATAACGAACACACAAACAATGTGCCATTGTGGACTGTGCTACAAATTTTGCTAAATCTGCTGTCCCAGTGTCTCACTCCATGACATTTAACATCTTTGCCAAATTCAATTTGTGCAAAATCAGCCACTTAGCAGGACTGCCCTCAGCACCCGTGATTTTAGCAGCGTGTGGGCACCATGGCAATTGACACTGCAAGCAGCAACCCTGGGGCTCCTGGGAGGGACTTGCCGATCCCGCATTGCTCTCTGCTGTGCTGGGCTTATGGACCAGACCTTGCTGTGTGGCCAGAAAGGTTAAATTCTCAGTTGGCAGAAAAGCGTATTTAACTGGTTAACTGAGGAGGCTGCAGCTATTTTTCTATAGCCTGGCAGGCTATAGGGTTTTGGTATGTATAGGTGGGAAAGGTGCATGACATATATTGGCTGGGTGTAATTGTTTTTGTTGTATTTGCTGGTGTTGGAAGAGTGCAAGTAGCAAAGAGCAGATGTGAGTTGGAGAAGGAGGAACCTGTGGTTGGCCTGAAGTTTCATACTCAGTTTGCAATACTGACTCTTCTGTGTATGATGCAAAGTCATCTACTCACCCAAACTGACTCAAAAGCTGGCAGTTGAAATGCTCACTGGTCTGTTGTCCTCTAGCAGCCATGCTCAACCTTTGTGCATGGCAGGGACACTTTGTCACCTCCCTTCCCAAATGGGATGTGGAGGTGCGTACAAGCTGCTTCGTGCTCTTTGTCTGTGCACCTCACCATCAGTCCATCTGTAGAAAGGAAAGAGCTTCTGATGCTGCAGATCCGTTGTGCTCTCAGCCCTTGCCGCTTAGCTGGCCGAACGTGGTGACACATGGCTCTTGCTCATGGTTGGATAAAGCGGGGCATGGAGACTCTGTAAGGAGAGGACAGACCTGAAGTACAGCTCATTTTCAGATCTTCATATTTGCATCTGTATGTTTGCTGTTAGCTCAGATTGCTCAGAGGGCAATGAGCTGGAGGAGCTTTCATTGCTAACCTGGCTCATAGCTGAACCTGAGGCGCAGGGGTGGGCTACTGAGGTACACAGATTTTGGTTGTACCCCTTAGGAAAATGTATTTTATCTCCTAATTACCATCGTTATTATCTACTCTGAGTCCCCTGAGTAGTTCTATAATTGCATTTTTTTCCTGAATAAACTTAGAAAATGGTAAAAGTTAGTTTTTTATCTTTTGGTACTTAAGCATGTCCTTGCAGTATCATTTGAAGTAATCTAGAGGTTTGGACAACAACTTTTTTAGTATTTGAAGATATATAATTTTTTTTTTTTTTAAATATCTGGTCCTGCAAACACAGAAACACATGAAAACTATTACAGATGCATAAAATGTTGTACCCATTTACAGGTGTTTTGGGAATTGGGGCTTAATCTTTGATGTATGGCTTGGAGCCAAGTATATAAACTAGGAAAGAAACCTGTAGCACACATTTTACAAAGGCCATTGAACGAGTTTTGGCTGTGAAAAGCCCATTGACACATTTTATGCATCAAAAATCAGACTAATATTTAATACCGAAGTTCTGGTCAGTCCCTATATTCATTACGCCTCAAATATACAGTGAATATTTTCTGTCCTGAAGGTCATGGGTCTAGTGATTCATCAAATTGTCTAAGTGATTGGCCCTGTGAGTTGCATTGCCTTGTAAGGACAGAGACCCGGGAGAACAGTGTCTCTTGATTGCTATCATAGCTTTTAGGCATAAGGTTGTTTTCTAAAAAAATGCATTTTTTTCCATAATGAAGTCTTTGATTTTTGTAATATATAGAGAGAGACTGATCCAGCTGTTTACCTAAGCATCACAAGATCTATAGGCATAAAAAGCATTTATCTGATTTGTAAGATGGATGTGATCTAATACATTCGGGCAACATTCAGTTTGCATCCCAGGGTATTAGTCTAATGGGTCCTCTTGATAGGACAAGAGAATGTCATGTATGCCTCTGTGAAAGAAGAGAAGGTCACTTTGTATGAAGGATTCAGGACTATCTAACTCTTCCTTCGTATAGAGATAAATCCCTCATCTGGCCATTTGTCATGAACATGTAAGAGAGAGGGAGAGATTTAGAGACAGATTTTCTGATTTAGATTTTAGATGGGTTATACTAGCCAGTAGCTTAGCCTGCAGCAGATGTACAAGAAAAGTCTTTCTCCCCG
>JAYKAV010000556.1:5022698-5054250 GCA_035582835.1 Phoebastria nigripes | reverse complement strand
CTTGGGTATGCCTTCAAGTATTTATCTGAGTCCTTTTGGTTTGCTTATCAAAATGATTTTGCAGTGGCTTAGTTACAGGATATAAATAAGTACTATGGGAAAATACTGGATATTAAAAAGCTCTTGAATCTAACAGAGAAATGCATAATGGGAACTAATGGCTGAAAGATGGAGCCAGATGAATCTATAGCAGAAGGGCGATGAATGTTTTAAAGAGTAATTTTAAATAATCATTGAGACTAAGGAGGTAAAGAACAGAGTGAAATTACCATCTCTCGATACCTTCAGATCATGACTGAATGCCTTTCTGAAAGATATTTTTCAGGAAATTACGTGCTGCTGAGCTCAGTATAAAGATAACTGGGCAAAAAGTAATGGTCTGCGTTAGAAGCAAGTTGTCACCCGTTATCGAATGGTGCGTCCTGGCCTTAGCTGTTACGAAATTGAAGCAGTTGAAGACTTGGCACATGGTGGTGTGAAAGGCATTTTCTTGTAATGTTTCCAGGACTTCTGTATGGGCTGAAAGCACAGGTATAAGTTAGCTCTGAAGAGGGGGTAACTTTTTTCTTTTAAAATGTGAAAAAGGGTTGGATGGAATTTCCATTCAGCTTTTTCTTCTTTTTAGCTCTAATTCCTTAGTCAGATTTTGGGGGTATAGTGTGACAGGTGAAGAGGAATACTTCAACTGTTCCTTGAGAGTTAGACATATCTTTTCTGCCAATAACACAGTAGAACCCCTTGTTTAGTGCTTAAAATTAAATACTGGAGCTAGAGCTAATCTGAGTTGTGAATTAAACCTGATGAGCCTGGACTAATCACTTATGTTGATGTCTTACTTCAAATATAAAGTATATCATAATTTATGACTACTTTGTAATTTGATGACATTGTCTTGAGATCCTCTATTTTATAAAGATTTAATTTCACAATTTTATTTAATATTATAAAGTTTTGTTGCTCTGCTTTGAGATCCTCTAATAGAAAGTCTCATATAGGCAGAAGGTGTCACAAAGGGGAAATCCTGCATGGTAAAAAAACCATCTCATCTGCCACAGCATGTAGTATCTGTCCCTGGGGATGTTTCAATGGAAAGATGCAGTGAAACTAGAAGAAAAAGAGTATTAGGTGTTTGACTAGTACCTGAATTTTACACTCGCACGTAAGTGGTGGGGTTTTGTTTGTTTGTTTGTTTGTTTTTTTTCTCCCATCACTGTTTGAAGAAGGACTCTTACTTTACCCTTGCATGGGAGAGTTGCAGATGCTCCTCCCTGGTGCCAAGTACCCCACTGGTGGCATCACCAGGGTGGAGGTGAACCCTTTTGTAGGCTGGTAGAGGGTCTCTTGCCACTTCTGCTCCAAGGATGCCACCTCCAAACTGTTTCACATGTAATTTTTAAGTGGAACATTGAAGTCTCTCCTGAGAGCCATCACATTGAACTCCTGTATCTTTTTCACTGAGATGCTCCCTTGAGGCGCTTCCCTGTCAAACTATCAAACCTCTGCAGAGATACTGGCTTTGCTTGCTGTAGTAATCCTTTCTGCCAATTCTTGGGACACACGTGGATCTGAACATTGTCAGAAAGGACAGTGATACTTATTAGTGGAAAATGCTTCTGATGGAGCAGCAGGTGTTGCTCAATATAATCTTCCCCATGGAAGTCCAGAAGAGCTTGGTGCCTGCAGAAAATGATGAGATAGCAGTTGCTGGTGGAGTCCAGCACTGTCGTCCTATCCCAGACATCTGTGCAAGCACAGCTCCCTCTTACAGCCTTGCAGAGCAGATGGTAATTGAGGTGGATATATGAATATATGGTGGGGAGGAGTGACTGGGACTGAAGGCAGAGATGGAGAGGACTAGTTTCCACATAGGTTTGTCCAGTTTTCATCTTTTTTCTCATGCAATGATGTGTGGTCACTGTATAAGAAGGGATGATGAGCTAGGTCGACCTTTGATCTGATCTGCTGTGTATTAACCTGCTACATCAACATAATTTCTGTTGATGAATTGTTAGCACAGTAGCAGTGAAATTCCTCATCCTTCAGGAGCAAATAATCGGTTTTCTGTTCCCCATGGGTGATGTTGGCTGGCTGTCACACAATACCTCGTTGCTCCTAGTTAGGCCTGTGTTTTAGTGGATTTTGTCTTATAAGACTTGGCATCAAGATATTGCAGTGATGGAAATAGTTCAAGCCCTTTAGGCAGGTACAGCAGTTCACCTGGAAAATTACGATACCAAAACAAAGTGAKAAATTTTGTGTCTGGAAAATGAAATTTTGAGAAACTTGGAACTCTAAAACCAACACATCTCTTGTGGAGGTGCATGCACAGGGTCTGGTTTTCTGCTGTCTCTGCACTGCGTGTGACTCTGCTGTAGGAGTCATGCGATGGAGAGCCACCTTCCCACCAATTATTTATACACACAGCAACRTAACTCAGCCTCTGCATGAGATATTTATACTAGTGGGATCCTAGTGCTGTATAAATAATTGCAGCATTGCAAGCGTTGCCTGCTGACTCTATGGCATAGCCACACTATTTATACGAATCTGACAATGTAACTATAGCTGTGGAAGACGATTTAAATACAGCCAGCGACGTAAGTATACCCTTAGGGAAGGTATAACTAACTACACAGATAATAGTATCAGGTAACTATACCCACAGGAGAGCATAAACATACAAATAATAGCCACAATGTAAGTATAATATAGAAGTCAGAGGGTCTCAATATTGATATAATAGCAGTAGGGTAACTTTACTCAGAGGAGAGGAATATAACTGTCTGAATAGCAGCTGCAGCCTAACTGCAGTGGTGGGAGAGAGTAGCCTGGAGAGTTACAGCTGTGGTATATAACTCTCCCAGTAACAGGAGGTCATCTGCATGTGGCCAGAGCAGTGTTTGAATTTGAAACTTTAAGGAACTGGGACTTGAAGGATGGGCAATTAGCTGGGGGTCTGTTCCCAGGAAGCACAGAGCTGCAGAGGGGGGAGTTGTGTTTTAACATGGGAGGATGGAGGAGTGSGGGGGATTTGGCAGGTGAGTTGCTGCTTTCCTGGTCACTTCCTCAGGAATTCAATTGGAGAACATAGTTTTAAGGTGAAATGCAGGTTTCCCAACATGTGAAATGGTGATGGGCCCATCCGGCTGCAGAGCAGTGGCATCGTGCTGCGTGTGCTGGGGACGGGGTTAGCAACTTCCGCCAGAAAGGCGGGGATGGGAGAGCAGAGACACTCGAAAGCAGCACTTTGTGCAGTGACAAACAGCAAACATAAAGGGAAACTATCAAAAATAATGTCTCAATTTGATCTTTATTTTTTTTCCAAGTTGGTCTAATTGACGCTCTAAGTATAGATGGCTTTATTTTTTTATTCCTGTGCCTCCTAAAACAAGAAATAAAGATAATTGCTGATTTACCCTTTATTTGTATACAGCTCTAGAGCAACAAACCCATCTGAAGAGACAGCAGAAGCAATCTTCTTTCCCGCTGCCTGCCATGTTAGACTGAGACTGGTGCTCTGTTCTCTGAGCTGTGTTCAGATTAGAAATTGGATTGAGTAAAAGAATATGACTGCTATCTCCTCTAGACCTTCACATGGGCTTTATATTTTTCATAAGATGTGCGTTAGACAGTGGAAGGGGAGTGACTTAGTTTTAAAATAGAATCACTGTAAAGCTTCCACACAGTGCTGGTCAGTGTATTGTTTAAGACAAGAAACTGGGTTTTGGAGTGGGGTTTTTTTGAGTTAATTTTTTCATTAATTGTTTGGAAGATGCTGATTATCAAAACCCAGAATTGAATACCTGGGAGCTGCGTTGAGGATGAACACTGAAACACCACCAAGTCTAGGGCATGGTGTTTCTGAGGTTGGCAAATCATGTGGCTTATTTCTGAGAAGTTGCTCTGATCAGTTCTGACTTTTAGAAACAGGGAGCAAAATAAATTCCTTGATATCTCTTTGGAAACATAGTATAAATATATAATTATTAGATTGGTTTTCCTTTGTCCTTGGTGCAATGACAGCTGTCTGAATGCTAAGACAGCTCCGTAGGAATTGCTGCCTGGAACAGACCGGTGGTTGTCCAAGGGAGCATTGTATCTTATGAATGGCTCATTAGAAATTTAAGAATAATCTCCATTATAGAGGTGAGCTGAAGTGTCTGGCCACTTTACCTTAATGTGCCAAGAATATCCTTCACTGTGCAAGCAAGATGATTAGGAAACCCTTGAGGCTCAGTATTAAATTCCTACAGGGTGCACGGATACAGGTACAAAGTGCAAAAAGATAGAAGAGGTAGATTTTCTGCTTGAAGCTTCCCACTTATGGGAGGAAGGATGTGCACTATTCCCTGAAGAAAGCTTCTTTGGGAGGGTGTCTTATTAGCAATGCATATTCCCCTTTTTAAAGTTCAACCTGGGAGCCTTTCCTGATTCGAAGTGACTGGAAAGCGATGGGGCAGCATGCTGGTGGGTTGGGCATGGGTAGCAAGAAGCCCTACAGATAGAAGGAAAGGCCACCAAGAAGGGGAGGGGGGAGGGAAGCGATGCTGAGCGCGGAGAGATGTCAGCTACATTATTCACCAATTTCCTTCAGGCCAGCTGCAAGACTCACATYCTGTTCTGCTGCATTCAAAAATTACTGTGGTGAGTGCTCTCTGCAATCTCCCAGCCGATTTAACAACGCCAATGGATAGATTTACCAGATGGTGTCAGATGCGAGTAGCGATGTCTGACAGTTTATATTGGTTTAAACCAAGGTTTCTGGAATGACACAAAATGCTTATATATTGGTTGCACCGTCTGGTTGGGTCTAGTCCTAATCAGAGTCCTAAACAGGTCAGTAGCTTGCAGAAATGAGGCAGACTTGAGGACACATCTGTTGCAAGAGCTAACAGAGGACTTTTAGGGGTCTTCTTCCTCAATTGGTGATGCAGGCATCTTAATCTCGTTCTCAGTTTTGGCCCTTCCTCCAGAAGGTACCTATCTAGCTCTTGCATTGTTAAAAAGAATAATTATCGATAATGGACAAAGACTTTTTGAGAAAAGACTAATTGTTCCAAATCTCTGCAAGAACAGCAAACAAACAAACCAAAGCAAAACCAAACTACTGATAAATAGAGCCATAACTGCCAACCTGTTGGAGGGTCTCCCGGCACGTGCAGTGTTCACACTACCCAGTTTCTATTGTTCATTTAAGCAGCTTGGGTGCCTTGTCCCTCTGGAATTGCTCTCAGGTTAACGGAGGGGAGTATGGTCCTTTGGAGAATGATTTAAGGCATGTCAGCAAATGCCTAATTATGGTGTTTTGAACCCTCTGCCACTTCTTCTGTTGCTTCTCCCTTGGTGACTGGTGAAAGCATGGGAGGATTGGCCCATGATGAACACAAAAGAACTGAAACTGAAGAAAGTGTGAACACAAAAGGGGAAGAAGTGATGGACAGATGCTTCTTTTAGCAAGTTAGCTTATATAATTAAACCTTGGTAGGCCCAGGAATCTCTTTTTTTGTTACAGACCAAACACATCCTATTTGCTAATGAACCCTGTGGTGTCACTGGGTCACTRATGATGCACAACTGGTGGCATTGGCATGGCTATTCATCATGGCTTGTGTGGGGATGAGTGTCTTCACCTGTAGCTCACAGGTTCCTGTCAAATGGTGGTGTCTTGGCAGCTTATCTGACAATCTCAACTCAGTTATAAGTAGATTGACACAGTCACTAGTGCTCTTATCGACAGTCCTAGCAGGCTGAGCATGAGGGACTCTACATGGAGTGTAAACTCCCTTCTTGCACCTAGATAAGGCTCTTCCAGGGCAGGTAGACGTACAAGGCAAGCTGGTGCCATACTGCTGGGGAAACTATGCTGGCACTGCTGTGATCAGTAGACGGACTTGTCAGCTTTTCCTTGAGCACAGGTAGAAAATTAATAAAACAGTTGCTTGTCTTTCACAGGTTCTGGCACTAATGAGGTGAGAGCTCCTCTGTGTTTTTGCAGCGTGAAAATAGTGAAGCGCATTGATGCGGTCTGGTGGTACTTCCCATCTGGAGAGGTTGATGTGCTCAACTGTCCAGCAGTCTGCTGCTGCTAAAGACATCCATTACCCTCGTTCACTGTGATGAGGCTGTGCGTGTGTTTCATATTCCTCTTCAGTGGCTGATACAGTCCTGAAAAAGGAAGGGAACAACATAATTTCTTTTTACTGATCCGAAAAGTTACTGTTCTGAGAAACTGAGATTTTTGGGGGTGTTTCAGCCTTGGCCAAGCAACAGTGAAGTGCTTTACTCTTGCCGTGATCCTGCTAAGTTCTGTTTTCCCTTTGAATCCCAAGGTAACACAGGGGAAAGCTAAAACTTGGCTTGAATGTTCATTGGCGCAAACAGTGTACCAAGATCTAGGTAGCTGTGAAGAGGAGTAAGCAGAGTGTGGTTGCTCTATCTGGAGTACTTGGTAGCAAATATGTGGTTAAGAGATAATGTAAGGAAGTTCTGAAAATGTGCTTTTTTTTTTTTTAAATAGTTAATTTCTATGCCTATTAAAGTGAGTAGAAGTTCTTAGCGTAACCTGTGGCTCCAAGCCTTTTGCCATTCTAATATTATTTGTTTAGCTCCCCATAGCAGCTGCCACTGCAGACCTACTGGGTTTGGCTTATTGTATTTTGTTTGGATCCAACTGACAAGATCTGTTGCAATTTGTTGTCTTTATTGCACTTATTCTTAGTGATTAAGGAGTTCAATATGCTTTCATTTAGCTAATGACCAGAAATTGTGCATTATAAGGTTTCAGTCCCGAAATTCCATCATACGATACTTTTTTTTCTGCAGCAGTCAGCTGCTTTGTGTCAGTCTAACTTTCAAAGAAATGTAATAACAATTTAATGGTAAAACAGTTGTACTTCATTAAACGCAGTCATCTTTTCCTTTAGAATTTCAGCATTGCAAATTTTGCTTGACTCTGACTACTGTTTCATAACCACTCTTGCTTAAGGCCATTTCAGAATATCCCACTTCAACCCATACATGCTTTATGATGGTAATGGGCCAAATTCTGCAAACAAAAAGAGGTGGTTCACAGTAAACTTGTAGAATTCCTTTCCAAAGGATGTTGTAAATGCAGGAGGTTTGTATAGACCTCCACAGACCTCCTCTCCATACACCTAGGAGAAGTGCCTGGTAGAGAGAGATGCCGATTAAGATCAGGCTCCGAAGAACCTGGACAAGAAGATATTTGAAGCCTGGGAGACTGCTTGGGGATGTCATATACGCTTGCCCTGTTCTTGGTCTTCACTGGATGTCCTCTTGTGCCCACTGCTGAAGACAGCATGTCAAGCTAGATGGAGTCTTAGTCTGGGTCAGCGTGGCTGAGACTACGTCACCTTTGTTGGCTACTGTGAAGCATAAGATTTTTTTTTTTTAATTGGTAACTGCGTTGAGGATTTCTTGAAAAAAATTTTTTATTTTTTTTACTTCTGCCAGTGAACAGCAATGACCCTCTCCACCTCAGCTGGCCTCCTGGCAGTGGTCACAGCCACACTTCCCTCTCACTGGTGGTGGGAGGCAATGGTAAAGTTCAGKTAATCTCAAAGTGTTGGAGATTTGCTGAATTACTCAGTAGAGGATTAAGGTTAGTTTAAAGCTGTTGTTTGGATGTCAAGTCCTTCTTAGTTGGTCGCTGTTCTTAGGAGGAATTGGAAAAAAGGGAGAATCTGTGTCAGTCAATAGCAGTTTTCATCAGCACCTTAGAGAGAAAAACCTATACCAAGCCTGTCTGGAAAAAAGCAGGCGTATTTTTCCCCATATGAATTCTGTTCATCCAGTATTGTCTTTCCTTTCTGTTACGAAGTTTTCTTTCTGTTATGTTTTCCAGCTGGCCCAAATACAGCATTGCTTGGCATAGCAGCCTCTTTTTAACTGAGGTCTTTCTAGCGTTAATACCCCTGTATTCTTTTCATTGGAAATGCTGCTGTCGCTATACAAAATTGCTCTAAAAATTATCCTGTGACCCAGAGGTTGTCCTTTGTGAGGGCAAACTGAAATGCTAAGGATATATCTACACAAGGACAGGAAATCTGCATCATAAATTGGCAATGTTCTAACACATGAATATAATTGAATACCATAATCACTGTTTCAAGGGATTTGTTGCTGAATTGATGCCTTTTCAGTCTAGGTCACTAGCTTATTTGCAGGAAAAGGTCCTTGCCATAACATGGCTGATGGGTGGTTTGTGTGAAACGACATGGTGGTCTCCATTTGTTCCCTTATGGACAAATCCATGTGTGATAACTGGACATACTGATAGGACAGGCAAAGGACTGAGTGAGAGCAGGATTTTGGTGCTGGAGACCAGCATTGGCTATGGCAGGTGAGGCACCAAGGGTTTGTCTTGCTGCTGCCTCTGCCACACGTGCCGCAGGGTAAAGTTTATCTCTCCACGTTGCCATCCCAGTAGAGTTCTTGAATGCTGAAGTTTAGTTCAGTATTAAAAGGAAAAAAAAAGAGCAGTCAAGGGAGGGTGGTTCTTCTGGGACTTAGCATGCTATGGATGAAGGAAAAATACCACCCTCTGCACTTCGGCTTTGAGAAGAGTGGGGGGAGCTTAGCACTACTTAGGAAGAGCAAAACTTAGTGAAGGAAAGAGGTGGGATTTAACTCACTGGTTGGTCTCCTTTTTCAGTACTTCTGTGGCCTTTCAAATCCTTTGTCTTGAAGTGCTCTGCCAGGCAAGAGACAGAAAGTTATCTTGAAAGCCAGGAGAGATGTCTTGCCTGGGCCCCTCTGGAGAAGGAGCTCACAAGTAATGAAGATGGCCATTACCGCTTGTCACCTCAGTGGATCTCCATGAAGTCAAAGCCCTTGTCCTTTCCTCACTGGTGCTCAGTGATTTGCGTGCTGAGCTGTGTCCCTGCCTGAAGCCAAGGTGGGTTTTGCTGCATGCAATTTATATAGTATTTCTGAGCTGCTGGGAGACCATTCTCCAACCCAGTTTTCCTCCTAATGTTCATTTCTGCATGAAGATAAAAAGTGTTTTCAAGGATTCCCTTGAGGACCAATTTAGAGTTCAGTTTTGATTGAATTAGTTGGATGTATGTAAATAGAATCATGCATTTAACAGTAAACCCAGATGAAAGACACTTTCAGGAGGGCTCGGGGCAGACATCGTCAGTTAGCCTGCAGCAAGCACCTCAGAGCAAATCCTGCACTTCTCCCTTTTATCGTGGTTTATTCCTTTCTCCTTCACATCTCAGTCACTGGTGAATACTATTGTTGTGAGATGCATCTTTGTTTTGGGCACTTGTGCCTTAGATCTACCTTGGGTCTGTGGCTGGCCCCTTTTATGTAGTCATGGGCCACAGAAAAAATGCTTTTGTGCCGTTCCCGAAGCCCTGGCGTTTGTGAAAAATTGGAGTCATAAATATGGATGGCACAATTTGTTGGCGTGAGCAAGGAGGGAGGCGAAGATTAAGGAAAACTGCTTTAATTAGCTGTCTCTGTGTTGGGGGACGTGCACCCCATGTGTCAGCAGCCCGGAAAGGGGGATGCGGGATGCCTCATTACCTCCCTGCTGTGAGCATGTGGCTGATGAAGAGCAGCTGCCTGCAAAGCCGGCGGCCCAGGCAGGGCACAGGCAGTGTGCAGGCAGCAGATGCAGTGAATGGAGCAGGGGCTGCAAGTACAGCTGAGGTTGTAAAGGGCTGCATGGTCCTGCATCTCCATCGCACAAATCGGGAGCGCAGGGACTGGCAGCCAATTTACACCTTGGCCCAGTAAGCCTGAAGCACCAGGCTCCGCTCTGGACACGTCTCCTGTGAATTGCTGAGGAAGGTGACTTCCAAGGGCTCACCTATATTCCTCATGCCAAGAGCCTTAATTGCAATCTTCTTGACTGGTAGTTATTCTTCATCTGGGTACCTCATGAGGTCATAACAGGACTGTATTGCTGCTTTTGCACCCAAAAACACCTATTCATCTTCCTGTGGGAAGCCATGACCTCTGCAAGAAGTACCTGCTGGGCTGTAGCTGGGAGAGGTTTGGGACCACTCCAGCAAACAGGCAGTGCTTGCTGCTGATGTGAGAGGGTCGGGTCCACCTGCGGAACTGAGAACCCAGGAAGGTCATGAGTTACGGGGGGGACAACACTCGTGGTTTCCTAGGTGACTTGGAAATGATCAGCTTGCTTCCTTTCCACCACGGGTCTGGAAGGGTCCTTAATTTGTGTTTCCTTGGGTTTGCAAAGCTCTGCTAGAATCTGGAAAAAGCTGGGCTTTCCACGGCAAAGAGGACTCTGCACTTAAACAGAGATGTATATACTCAGCTGTGGGACCAATTCTTTCATTTCAACCATCTCATAGAAGCACAACAGCAAAGCTTTTTGAGCCTTGTATGCAGAATAATCTCGTCAGTGCTGCACTCACTTGTAGCCATGCTATTTAACCAGGGCCTAATCCAGTTCGGATGYGGCTATACTGCTGCTCTGGTATGCCTGCATGGCACGTGGTGCTATGCAACTGGACACCCTGCATCACTTTTAAAAGCAAAGTAAGAAAGATGCCGTCCATCTCTTCCCTCCCACCCTTAAACCTGCCTGCCTGCCTTCCTGAATTTGGGCTCTTGTGAGTTATTTAGCTAAAGGCTAAATCACATTATGTCGTACATATTAACTGGAAACAAAGCAAGTCTCAGCAGACACCTGAGCAGATGCCAAATGTCAAGTTTGATGGAAAATGCTTAATTACTTCTCCCAAACCTACTCTTTTTTTTTTTTTTTCTTCCCTCCCTGTGTTTTTTGAAAATTCCTCTCTTGCAGTGTGAAATGTTCTCTCTGTTTCAACTCTCAGTTCAGCTCTCCAGGCTAGGGCTTCTTGTTCCCTGCGAGAAGCTGGGAAACTTGGATGAGRGAGCTTGGAAGAACGGAATCATTTCAACATAGTCTTTGCAGCTTATTTTTATTCTCAGTTTCATGGTCAGCTTTCTTTTATAGCATAATTTTTGGGGTTTTGAGGTTTTCTTTCTGCTTTCCGTCCCTCAGTTCTTCTTTCCAGTGGATTTTTGCACTGTATCTTTTTGGCTGTATTTTTACCACTCGCTGTATTCCACGAGAGTGAATTGCGGAGTGCACGCTGGTGATGTGATAAAACCTGGGAGTAGAGCTGCTTGGGAGTGTGTCTCTGATCCTAGGTGAAATTACAGGTCAAAGTGAGATAGTTGGAGTCTGAAATGCTCAAAAACTTGTCATAGGAACTGTGTATTATGTGCGTGAAATCCAGGTTCAATTCACTGTACTAAAGCTGGTCAGGGCACAGGCTTAAAACTTGCTTTCCACAGCCAAGGTGAGTGCACTGTCCACGAGGCTGTTCTGGGAGGACCTCTGTTTTCTCCTTGCTATTTTTTTGCTGTTGGTCTAATGATGAATGCAGATGGATTTTGTCCCTATGTGGGACAAATGTACGTTTATGAAATCACGGTTACTCTTGCAGGATAGAAAATCCCCCCCTACAAAGGCACAGCAGTTGGGTGTATAACCATTCAGAAGGTCAGCAGTGACGCTTTGAATACACAGCCTTGATTTGAATACACCGTCTTAGGCTGGTGCTGTTTCCAGGAGCTGTATTTTAGCTATTGGAGAGCTTTATGCGCAAAGAGGTTGAGCGCTGCATCGCCAGCAGGAGCTTTGCATATCCCAGATGGTGGAAAGCAGGGGAAGGAGAGCTACAGAAACCAAAAGGGCTTTTGGGAACACAAACAGTCCTGGGGATGCTGAAAATAGCTCATGCAGTCCTGTTCCCTATGAGTGGGACAACTGCTGTGCCTGCAACGCAGGTTCAATGCTGTGCAACCACAGCTTCGGGCTTGCACCAGTGGTAGCAGAGACCTTCCCGCAACACAGGCAACGTGGCTGTGGTTTCTCCCTCATGCAGACAAGAAGGAAATGATGAGTTCAGGGGTCTCTTGGAGGAAACGGGGTTTTCTTTCTTTCTAAGCAGCTGCCCTGTTTCCAGGTCTTTTTCACCCTTTCCTGTTTCTTGTCCCATCTGAGCACTGAGCAGTGCAGTCGCTGCAGAGCACAGACAAGGATGTATAGTGTGTACAAAGAGCCTGTTGATAGTACAGAAGTGAGATGAATGAGTTGCGTTTTTTTCATATTTGAATTTTTTTTCCAAGTATTTCATATTTGAAATCCTTTCTGTGATAAATGAGTTTCCTGTGCTTGGATTTCACTGCTTTCCAGATCTGCCTGTGTGTCTTCCCCCAATATTTTCATTTGTTGAGTCTCCCCTGTCCCACTGGGCCAGCCCAGCAGCAGTAGAGCTTTTCCTCACACAGGATCTCCCAGCACAGAGGGAGCCATGATTTGGGAGGAGGGGAAGGATAGTGGTGTGTGCACTTACTGTTGTAGTGTTTCCACAGAGGTGGGAAACTAGACAGCATGGTGGACATCTGCAGGACCTGAGAGATACTCTTTCACTGTACGGCAGGGCACAAGCAGCCTGTAGCATGACATGATCGTAAAAGAAGTGACCCATAAAAAGAAGATAATGAAATGAACTTGCATTTGCTCTCTTATTAAGGGTAGTTCCCTTAATGTCCCCCCTGCTCAGGATCCCCAAGGTGTTCACCTGCACCTGAGCAACGTTTGCCATCTTCAAGCAGTCCTTGCCCACACGGGTGTTTGGACTCGCACCGGGGCTCAGATGTCCTCTCCCACTGGGCTCTGGTGTTTGGAGCATCTTCAGTCCCATCCAGAAACAAACCCAGAGCAATTCACTTTGATGTGTAAAGTCTGAATTAATGAAATGACTGAATTAATGTTTTGTGCCTCTTGGGGAAGAGAGCAAGGGGAACATGTTGGCCTATATTTCATCAGAGGAAAAAACTTGTTTAGTTGCACACACAGAGCCAAGATTTCTTAGACTGTATGGTCTCTGTGTTGCTCAAGCGCAGCATCTCCGAACCTGCTCCATTCACCATGTGGCAGCTTTTTGCTGACTTGTAAGCTGCTGGCCAGAACAAGGGCAAAGTTAAACTTTCTTTTATTTCTTTCCTTGAATGTCAAAATGGGGTTTTGAAGAAGCAGCATCTCTTCTGGCCATTTGTGGCTGTGTGCAGCGGGACCCTGCTGGAGAGCAGAACCCCCCTCCTCACTTCTGAGGAGGATCGTGAAGTTCAATTCCTTAATAGTTGTGAAGCACTTGGGTGCTGCAGTGATTAATGCTATAGAGGAGGCATGGCCATGGGGAGCACAGGACCCTGGCTTTAGAGCAGGCTTTGGTTGGGTTGAGGTGAGTTGGGTGCTGAGAGGCCCCTGGCTCTGTGGTTTCATCAGTGTGTGGAAGGGCTGCCTGTTCGGTTATCACCATTAAACCACTGAAGAGAAAGAAGAGACCCTCAGTAAAAAATAGTACATATCCTATAATTAAAAACATGCACCTTCATATTTATGCACTCAGAAGCTGAATTAAGGTAATAAAAACACTCTTAAATGTGTACTTCATAAGGCTTTCATCATGCAGTTTATAGTTTTAATATTCTTACACTCGGTTCTGTTTTTCTATGTGGTTTTTATATGCAGTCTGTCTGGAGTGGTCAGGGACGGGGTACAGGCAGTGGCAGTATTTGCACATGGTTTTCTGAGCACAGAGAAGCGGTAGCTGGCAGCCCCAGAGCTGCCTGGGGCCAGCCTGTCTGCCAGCAGATCCGGTTCCCTGTGTCCTGGCACGGTGGTGCCTTGCTAAATTATGATCTGAGCCCGCTCCATACAAGGCATGTTTTTCCAGCAAGTTGAACATATCAGTTGTTCAGCTGAATCTCAGCTGGACTCTCTTCACTTCATTGGAGAGGGCAGAGCACTTTACTGTCCTAATTAATCATTAATTAGGGGTGCGAGGTCAATGTGCAATGCTTGGTGTGTTGCATGAGCTGCTCAGCATCTTGCAGGATTAGTCCTCAACTTGTTTGCTCAACTCTAGCACCAAGAAAATGGCAAATGGGGAGAGAATAGGAAGTTGGTGGGTTTTTTTGTGGTTTTTTTTGGTTTGGTTTGGTTTTTTTGTGTGTGTGGTTTTTTTTTGGGGGGGGGGGGACACGACGCGAACCCGGGTCGTCTTATGCCTTCCTCGTTCAAAACAGCTTTGAGAGAGAACGTTTTTCTGCAATAACATTGATTATTTTTCTGTGGTGCTTTCTCACAGAAAAAAAATGTGTTGCTGCGGTTCCTGCTCATTGTTTTAGCAGGGTATTTTTTTAATTATTCTTCTCTGTGCACGATGCTTTTGGGAATTGATCCTGAATCAAAGGTAAAGGAACAGGGCAGAACTGAGAGGGACAAAGCAGTAAGTTGTTTTGTCTGTCTGCAAAATTTCCTTGATTCTGCCTGGTCCCTTATATTAGCTTTATTTATTTGGGTAGGAACCCATTGAGATTACAGTCTCGTCTTCTAGGATGACTTGTCCCAGTCTCTTGGTTTTGAAAAACAATACTGTGGTCTCCAAACCATCTCAGGGGTGACACTCTGGCCGTTCTCTTTTGTTACTTGCAATCTGTTATGCTGCTATAGGAAGCTGTAAATGGTTTGTTTGTTTGCTTTTTTTCTACACGGCTCCCATAAATCTTTCCTCCCCTGCTCGGGGTGTGACTTACAACTCATCAGAGGGTTGGTGAAAATCACCCTGAAAGGGATGGGAAGTACCAATTTGCTGGTCAAACAGCCAGTAAGTCATTTATTTATAAGGACAGGGAGAAACACTCCTGGAAATCACAGCTCTGTTCCTCTCTAACAGTCGTCCCTGCTGCTCGTGGCATAGCGATTGTGCTGATTGTATTGCTCTCCTCTGGCATGGGACGGCCGATCGTGTGCCTGCAAAGACCTGGGCTAGCAAAAGGAGGAGGGGAGGGTACGTTGCCACCCCGTGTGCAGACCCTTTCCCTCTAGATCCACTGTGAAAACAGACTTGGCAAAGCTTTGACATCAGTACTGGCGTTGGTGCTTTCCCCTTGCATAAAAATAAGCCTCCCCCATGGCTCAACTTGGTGGCAGTCCTAAAAAGTGAAATATTTTCCAGTAGTCCACAGCACTGGCAAACCTGCGCATGGGTGATGTCTTCTGATGTTTTCCCATGTGCAGCCCTGGTCAGGCCTTGGACCTGCAAGGTAGGACTTTGCCACACCAGGAGTTTCAAGGGAGATGTTTGCCCTAGCAAAAAATTTGCAGTGAGAAAGCCTTTAAAAGAGCAGGAGGCTGGGTCTGACCGTGCTGATGTCAGTCTGGATTTAGCTGCGTTGAAGGGAATGAGGTTAGTCTAGACTGACACCGGCATAAAAGGAGGGCGCAACTAGGCTTACGGTATCTAAAATACATCTTGGGTCCTGATTCATCAAGTACTTAAATGTGGCTGAATTCTTCCTAAAGCCCATGTTAGCATTTTGCTGAGAGGGGATGTTTATTTTTATTCAGAAATATCAGAAAGGACTAAAAGGAACACTTTTGAAATGGCTTCCTTCTGACTAGAAGTATAATTGGCTCTAAATCTGGGGGCAAACGTGAGAAAACATATTTTAGGCTGAGAATTTTCTGTATGTTAAATAGTGTATTTAACTGCAGAAAGCAGCTTCTAAAAACTGACACGAAGTATTGTGTCAGTTGTGATGACACACATCACTACATTGCTAGTACAGTGGTGTAATTATTATTTTTGATAATGAAAGAACATACTATTATTTAGAGCCAAGAAAGCTATGGGAGTGGTCATCATGTAGGGATTTTTTTTTTTTTTTTTTTTACTGGCAATAACCTATTTCTATATGATGTTATAATCATGACATAATCACAATCTCGAGATAATACAAGCACTCGTCTGCCCTTTATGCATCAAAATACCCCAGAGATGTAATTATCTCATGGCTACTACATTTTCTGACAAGTCTTATTGCTTAAATATTGCAAGCCCTGAATACTGATATGTACAGAAAACATTAAATATTCATTTGCTGATACACGTATTTATAAAAATCCCATTTCTCTATTGAGTGAGCAGTGGTTTTCAGGTCACCCAATTCAATAGCTGTGAAGATATTTGAGGACTCCGGGATTCTTGCTCATTTGAATTTCTGTAGTTTTCTTTTTCTTGGGCAAAATAAATGCAGTAACTGCTTTGCTAGGAAACAGGAATACATTTCTTCCACGGTTTGTTCTTCTAATAGTCCCTGCCCACTGCACGTGCAGCTGCCCCCGCCTAATTCATATACATCTATATAAATACATAGCGCTCGGTGCAAAGCTGCAGCTCCTCCCATCTTTTGCAAAGCGCAGACTGACCTTCCGCCCCGCTCCTGCCTCCTCGTTCCGAGTGGGGAGGCAGACAGCCTTGGTCGGGCTGCAGGAGGGGAGTGGGGTTTCCATTTCATCTCTTCTGTCTCCCTGAGCTTGGTGAACAAAACTTCATTTTTTGAATTGTTACAAAGTGCTTCTCTCTTCCGCAGGATGCACAAATCCACCGCTCCCCCTGCTAAGAGGGTCCTTTAATTGTATCGAAGCAGCGTGTACCTCCCCAGTCATTTTTGGCCAAAGCAACCCCTTGCATTGAACCTGGTTTTGGCCAGCTGGTGTCTGGGTGGCCTCGGATTCAGAAAGAAAAATGACCAATGCTAGTAGAAAATGTTAGAAGATGCCTCAGCTTTAAAAAAGTAAAACAGTTTGTTCCCAGTCTGTATCAGCACAGAATTGTCCGATTCATATTTCAGAGAGTGGATATTAGTTATGGCTATATATAGACCCTGTTTGTGTGAACTTGCGGTGTCCATATTGTACACGTATGAATGCTACGCATACCCCGGGGTCTCTCTGGAGTCTGTGTCTGTGTTGCTCTGGCTGCGGGAAGTGCCAGGTTTGCTCCTTTCAAGCTGCTCAGGATGAGGAAGGAGCCGGGGATCTCTCCAATGAGTTTTGCTCTCGGGTTTCATCAGCAAGAGCAGTGCATTAGTGTCACCTCTGATATCAGTAAATGACCTGGGAAAATCAGACTGAGAGAGCCAGGAGCTCTCGCCGGCGATTACATGGCAGCACGGAAATGGGCAGCGAAGCTGCAAGAGGTACGTGTGCCCCCGGGTGCTCCCTGCCGGCCTGCCCCGCTGAAGCGACGGATAAACCCAGGGGCTGCACGTTCCTCAATGACAAATTAAATCTTCCCCTAGTAATTGCCTGAAACATAACCTTTGGTGTTTTGGACAAGCTGAGCAGTTGTGCTGCCGCTTGTGCTTCTCCAAACGGCCCAGGCAGTGAGGGGTGGCTTCGCTTGAGTGTACCAAATACTAGTGAGGCAAAGGAGCCAGAGCCAACATGCCTTTTTTTAAAATGCCTTCTGTTGCGTGTTTGCCTGTTCAGCCTTGAGGAAACCTTTCTGTTATCACCCTCACTCAGGTACATAGCTATTTATCTGTTGTTTGGAGGAGAGTATCACTTTAAAATCAGCCCTTTTCTGCTTCATATACTTGAAAGGAAGTTAAATAACTCCTTTCCTCCTTTTAGTTTGTCTTGTACTCTTCAGCCCTAAGAAAATGTGAAGCCAAGTGGAATCAGGGAAGGGCTGTATAGCAAGCAGTTTGTCCATGAAATGTATTTGTTTTTAATTGCCTCATGAAGTCAAGATCCAATGGATTATATGACCTTACCCAATGCAATCTGACATAACGGGATGCTGTCAGAAGTTCTGGAATAACGGAGTGATATTCACTTGACTGGGGTTTTCTTGCTTGTGTTTATAGCCCTGTCGATCACTCGCAGTGGTTATATGCATTAAGAACGCCTTGGCATGAGAAAAGGCAAGGCCACTAATGCTTTTTGTCATGATTACTTGATGGGCTGCTTGTTCCACCAGGAATTAATGCCTTGCTGGTAGCACAGGAAGGAGGCGCGGGGCCATTGTGCCRTGGTGCAACGGGGTGGGTGTCGGGCTCGCAGGTTTCTGATGGTGCCTTCCAGGGCTCCGTCCATCAGCTGTTAACAGGGATCGCAGCCGATAACAGCACAGCCATTCTCTGCAACCCGCAGGTTAATTTCCAGCTTGAGGATAACCGAGATATTTTTAATTCTTTGATCGGTGTTTAATAAACATGGCTTGAATAGGCCCCTCCACAGCGCACGTGTTTCAGAGAGGGGTATAGCAAATGCAGGTGTCGTCTCCAAGGCAAAGCAMGCTTGCTTGGCAGCTGGGGCTGGTTTTGCTGCTCCAGCCATGAGGCAACAGGAGCCCTCTCTTACTTCCTGGCTTGTGTAATGGAGAGATATGAGATTATCGTCCTCTTTCTGTGATAGATGAGTTTTGTAGGTCTCGAACTGCTTAAATAAGACTTTTGGCCACCCAGGAGCTCAAAACATCTYCTCCAAAAAAGGAGAAAAAACCCACCTTCAGGTAAATCATTATGCTGTATTCCAAACCCTGTAAAAAAGAAAATAGCAATTTTGAATACAATTCCTTTTACCTTTTCCATTTCTCCCTTAGAATCTCCCAGTTGTTAAATTGATTTTTGGATTTAACCCAAACTTTGTCCCTCTTCACTTATCCCTGTCTCCTCCCCATCCTTTTCCAGAATAATTTCCAGTGGATGAAGTTTTTGGAAACAGTATTTCTGTGTATAGGTCTGATTCACCCAGCACATCTTTCCTTAAATAAGATGATACTGGTGTTTTTTTACATCACGAGTGGTTCTATTTAATTACCAAGAGCTGGACTGTTGACTTGGACGAAGCCCCGCTATGTGTAAATGCTCTTACAAGCATTGATTAGGACAGCAGGTTTTGACAGCTGAGTCAGCCAGAAACCTTGAAATATGCCATTTGGGGCTGTTTGGTGATAATGAGTCTCAACTGCCAGAGGCTTGATTCTTTTTTTTCAAAAGTTTAGAGCTTTCTCCTTCATCAGGACAAGGGCATTCTTCAGATTCTCTTGCAAAGGATGCGGCACCGTCTGTTCTCCTGCAGCGGTCACTGCTGTGGGTATTTGTGAAGGAAATGAGATTTAGGAAGTGTTTGGAGATAAGGTTATTTGCGTTAAAGCTCACTGAGAAGTTGATTTCCATAATAATTTTTGAGGTTTGTGGGACAAAAATGAATTCTGAATCAGAACACATCTAAACTTAAAAATTTTCCAAAGAAGTGAAATTTCACAGTATTCCTCATGAAAACACATAACTGTGTTTCCAGGAGAGTAGATTGCTGCCTGGCATTTCCATGGGACTTTGGCTGAACTTCGTGTCACTCTTGTCAGCTTCATTCAAGCTCCTCAGTGGGAGGTGGTAGGAGACTGAGAAAATTCACCTCAAGTCCAATTTGCAGCTCCATAGATGCCTGTGCATCCAGGCCAGGAATGAACTTGCAAGCGCTAGACAGGGCTGAGCAGGCTGTTTAGCCCCACAATTAGTTTGGCTACTGTGGCATGTGCTTGTGGTGTATGAAGTGAAAACACAACTGCACGCTCTTCTCGTTCAACCGCCAGCATCCATCTGCCTGCACAGCCTGATCCATGAGACAGCCGACTCCATCCCTTCGCTTCTCTCTTTCCTGTTGAGATTGCCCTGACAGACCCTGCCCCCCCAAACCAAGTTGTTTCTGAGCATTGTCTGTGTCGTGGCTACTATAGACTTGGAAACCTTGGAGAAATGCAGCAGAGCCAGGCAGTGGCAAGGCTCCCATGGATGCCCACGAAAATGGAGCTGCTTCTATCAGAAGTTTTCTTAGAAGCTGCTAGTCCTTTAGAAAAGCATATATTTCATCAGAAACCTCCTTTATTTCTGTTCCTCCTCCTGTCTCTACTCGTGCATCTCCTCATTCCCATTTCCACTTTTCTCTTTGCCTCTTCCTTTACTTCTATCCTGAAGTTCTGGTACCAAGTGCTGGTATTGGGCTGCCAGCCCCTTGCAAGCAGCCAGAGTTGGCATGTTTTGGGAAAATGCAAGCCCATGAAACAGCATGGAAATGTGAATGGTTTTCTGGGGGCACAGAGGAAGCCACGGAGCTAAAACCTAGCCCTGATAAAATCCAGGGAGCTTTTACTGTGATGAAGTTCTTTAGCAAGAACTATTTTTTGTTTGGCGCTGCCGTGCGGTGATTATTTTTTCAATAAGAGTTTCAACTTTACCTGGGTATATCTGTAGTGATTACAGGACTGAACCTAAATGTCTGGGGAGAATATGCTAAACTTCACTGCCGTTGGTGACAGGCTTCAGTAATACCTACCTCCGCAAGCCTAGGGGTTTAGACATCTGCTTTATTTGAGCTTCCTGCAAATTACACCCCCAAGGAGCTTAAGGGAGTGAAATAATCTGTACTGACAGTCCATGGTGTGGAAATGTCCTTCCTTAACCATCCTTCTGATGCGTGGCTTCAACATGGAAGCAAAGGCAGATTGATGGCAGAGAGCACATGGAAATCACACTGAGGTTTGGGTTTGACCTGGGGTAGATACTGGAGAAAGAAGTAGATGGAAGAGGGAAATTTGGTCCAGAAACGTCATTCCTTCTGCTCCTTAACTGTCTGAGATGCTGGTGAAGTAACTCAGCTTCTTGTACCAGAAGTGCTGCTGTGTTTTCCTTTGCTTTGCAGTGCCATCTTTTCAGAGTATTTTGTTTCAATTGCCTTAGTACCTGACCAGGAAAGCAGAGCCTCTGAACAGCTGTAATAAGCCCATGACTTCATTTCCAAATGGTGTCTCTTGAGAACATTAAGAAGGTGGTGGGGTTTAGGAGCAGTGAGCTGGCTGCTTCTCCCTGGGGATGGCAGCTTCAGGGGTCAGGAGACATTGTAATTAATAGGGAGCAATGAGCTGCTGGGAAGCTCTGGCACACAACCTGAGATCCTGGGTGGAAGATAAGGGGAGAGGGGGAAGGGAGTGAGAAACTGGGGAACAGCCTTCCTCTTGTAGCCCTCATCAGAGCTGAGCCCTGACTGCAGGAATCCTTAATTTGAAGGAGCAAATGAAGTTGTTTTTCCTCCTAAATAAGCTTAGATCCCTGTATTGCAGCCCTGATCACTGTGCTGTCTGAGCCCTTTGAGGTCTTGAATGTATTTGTGCTCTCAGGAGTATCTTGATGGGGGAATGTGCTCTTATCCTTGTTTTTAGCTGGGTGGTTGAGGCAGAAGTCCTGCTGATTGCAAGGGGTTGGCTTGGCACCGTGTGGCATGGCCATCACCTCGCACAGGTCCAGAAGCGATGCCATTCACCTCTCCTGTTGGTAAGCCATGGACTTCCCTGCCGGGTAAAGGAAGGTCCTTACAGCCCGAGCTATCTGCTGCTTGCAGGAGTCTGCCTCTGGCCTCTGTTTCTTGCTTACAGCAAGGCAGCGAGAGCTATTTCAACTTGAAATGCTTGGGAGTAGGCTTTGAGAGGCTGATTATTCAGAGTCATGCCTGACACTACTGGAGAACAGGGTAGGGTTTGCTCCTCTTCAGCTTTCTGATCTGCAAAATAATAACAACATTTGTTGGTGTGAGTCCCCTGTGTTGTGGTTTAACCCGGCAGGCAGCGAAACACCACACAGCCGTTCGCTCGCTCCCCCTCAGTGGGATGGGGGAGAGAATGGGGGAAAAAACGTAAAACTTGTGGGTTGAGATAAAGACAATTCAAGAGGACAGAAAAGGAAGGGAAAATAATGATAAAAGAATATACAAAACAAGCGATGCACAATGTAATTTCTCACCACCCATTGACTGATGCCCAGCCGGTCCCCGAGCAGCGGCTGCCCCCCCTCCCCACCCAACTCCCCCCCAGTTTTTTTGCTCAGCATGACATCATATGGAATGGAATGGAATATCCCTTTGGCCAGTTGGGGTCAGCTGTCCTGGCTGTGTCCCCTCCCAGCTTCTTGTGCACCTCCAGCCTCCTCACTGGCAGGGCAGCATGAGAAGCTGAAGAGTCCTTGACTTAGTGTAAGCACTGCTCATCAACAACTAAAACATCAGTGTGTTATCAACGTTATTCCCATTTTAAATCCAAAACACAGTACTATACCAGCTACTAGGAAGAAAATTAACTCTATCCGAGCTGAAACCAGGACACCCTGTGAGGCAGCGAGCTTCGAGCCTGCGCGTGAGGTGCGGTGGTAGTCTGTTTGCCTGCAGAACAGATACAGTCTGGGAGGTGGGAGAGCAAACTGTGCCCACCTCATCCCACTGAAACATACCGCTTTGTCAATATGTCTTTGGTCTGTTGCAGCATAAACCTCTTCCTAGTTCTTACAAAGAGCTGAATCCCCTGCCTCCCTCTGAACTACCGACCAAAGTGTGCACCGTTTGTGGGAAGGGCCATATTTCACCAGGGTTTGGGCTGAGCCCAAAGTCTCGTAGTCAAACTTCCCCTGCAGGTAATGCCTCTTCTGCATGGCACCCTCAGGCTGAATTCGGACTGGCAGGGCAGCTTCCACTTTCATTCCTCTGATGGTTGTCCAGCCATCCTCTCTTAAAAGCCAGGCATGTAACTTGATTGTCTTTGCTGTTTCTTTTTTATTGAGTGATCTCTTGCAGTACTGTTTCTTCTTTTTAGTCCTTCACTTATGAGCCTCAGGGATTCAAGTGAAAGCAGAATTTCGAACCCATGTGTTTGTGTACCTTTTGCCTCTGTGACAGGGTAGAGATCATCCTCCACTAAGAAACCACTGTTACAGGATCAGTCCCTTTAGACTCGGATACTACTGTGCCACTTGTGATACTTTATACTACTGAAAAACTCCATGTTTCTCTGAACTTCATTCCTTCTGCAGCTGTCTGCCAGCCTGCATTTGGCACAGGATCAGAGTCATCACCTTTCCAGATTTCTTTATCAAACCAGAACAAAATTTCAGAGAGGTTATAGCATGGGAGTGCTGAGAAACGGTACCTGAAAGCGTGAAGTTGTGGCATTGTGGAGCTGAAATTAAATGAGCGGTATCTTGACAAGCAATGTTCAAACTTTCACGAAATAAAACCCAGAGTTTTGCTTTAACAATTTTGTGTTGGTCTCTCCATTTCCCCATCCAGTAGAAACGTGTCTACCTGCATGTTCCTGGGCTTGGCTGCAGCATACGTTTTGGTCTTTGCTATTCCCAGGGACACCCAGGAGATGTGTCAGTCACCAAACGTCATTTTACCCTGCTTTTCCAGGGCTGTGGCTCTCTCCCTACCTAGTGAGGCTTGACAAAGACTATTTAATAGTGCTGTTAAGATCGCACAGCAATCTTCAGAGGCCAGAAGGGCACTGCAGGTGCTGGAAGATCTTGTGAACTACTATCAAACAAGTGAAAGAAATGAAGGTAATTGCAGGAAAGGACCTGGGAAAGAAAATGTGCAAGTCAGATAAGTTCACGTTTTGCCCAGACCTGTTTAATCATTTCCCATGATAAATGGCCACTGTCTGTTCCCCGGTCTCAGTGTTGTTATTGTTACAGTGAAAATACCGTGGGCACTGTCAGGCACTGAAATTTATTTATGTGGCTGGTACGTTTTTTGTTGTCTCTACAGCAATTACAGCCCTTTATTCATCCACAGATATTTTTGAACAGATATGTGTTTTCTTGCCCCACAAAAACAAACAAACAAAAAACCAAATCTGCACCTGGTGCTTTAAAAATTGGGAAGACTTTTAAAGCTATTTGAACCTTTTTTTTTTTTTTTTCTTCTTCTGGGCAATTTTAATTCTGAGACCACATTCCCTTGAAATAAGCATGAGCTTAGCTTGAGTGGTTGGAAGTAGCTGTGTGAATCCTTAATTGCTCTGCCAGGCCTGTGCTCTTCCATTGCTTGAAGATTTTGAAATCCCTAACTTTCATTTCTGTAGCTGCAGTCAAGCTGGTAAGATGCTGCGCACAGGTGGCAAACCTCCAACGTTATCCTCTTTCTCTGTTGCCTTGATTTATTGTCATGTTTACTATTTTGTAATAAAGCCAAAAGACCAAACTAATTCGCTTGAAATGCAGCAGTTGCAAGACACCAAGCGGTTGTCTTCACAAAAGCTTCTTGTGATCTTTGAAACAGCTAGAAAATATCTAAAGGAAGGGACTAAAATGGCAGGGAGTCAGCAGAAACTTGCAGAGGGGGTCAGTGCTACAGACTGGTGTTAAAACAATTGAAGACTTCATGACATGAAACATAACAGCAGTGGTGCATGGTGTGATTAATAACTGCAGCAAGTGAGATGGTGTTTTGTGCTGTCTGTAGCCTCGCTATGCCTAGCCGAAACTTGGACTTACGCAACAAGCAAAATATATTGTGGTAGAGAGAGGTCAGGCAAGGGCTTACCAGTGAAACAGTGCTTGGAGTAGGATGTGTCCCCTTGCTTTGGAAGCATTTGCTCAGTGTTGAACGAGGACATGGTGTCTCTATGGTGTCTCTCTATGCTGCAGCAGACCCACGTGTTGCATGTGATTACTGAGAACTGCGCTGCAGCAGTTGTTGATGCATGGGTTGACCTGTTGGCTTTGGGAACTTGCTTCCAAGCACTACCTCTGGAGAATGATGCCTTCAGTTTTTCCTGAGGGCTGCCTGCCAAAAAACAGGCCAGAGGTTTGGGTATGCTTAAATCTCAGCTGTGACTGGGGGACCCCAGCATAAGCAGATAGGGATGTGTTTCTGCATCCCTTGCTCCTTAGGGTCTTCCTGCTGAAGACCTACTACTCTTTTGTGTTTGTGGCAGATGCACCACACCTATGTTTTATAAAAATCAAGGGTAATAGCACTGGCTGCTTTCCTGTTTGAAGTCACTTGGGATGCTCCAATGCTCAGAAATACCTAATAATACAGCTGGTTAGGGAGCARCCTCTTCCATGGGGCATAGGATAGCTCTGCTGTCAGGGGTAGGATTTAACAGGAGCATGAAGGAGAGGAGGAGTGCCCGGTCTGAAGCAGAGCGGGCGGCTGTTCTCAGTCTTGTCGGGCAAGAGGCAGCCACCGCGTGCTGCTGACTCACGTAATGACCCTTGTGCTAATGCTGTTCCCTATCATTTAACACAAAAATAAAACTGCTAAATTGAGACCAATTTGAAACATGCATGGTTTGCTTTGGAAAACACTTAATAGCTGCTATACTTTAACTCCAGGACTGTGATTGGAAAAGGAGGGAGAAGTAAATAGTTTGGATTAACTTAGCAATATTAAACTGTTATTATTGAACTTTCCTAAGTTCTACCCAAATCTTGGCTCAAATCAAACAGCTGCAGATAATTTGTGAGAAGCGGAAGGTGAAGCTAAGTGGGAATAGGACATGAAAGAGTGTGTGATTACCTGAATGGAAACCAAAGTGTTTCCAGTACTCACAGTAGTTAGTGAGTTGCTTTGAAGGATTTTCACCCCTTAAATCATTAGTGCTTTGAGGCAGCGATTTCAGCCTTCAAATGAGTAGAGCGCAACTTGCTGCCCTGACTGCAGAATAAATTTTGAAAGCAGTGTGAGTGCAATCTACAGGATTAGCAGCCAGGCTGGCCATAAAGCAGAAATCTTTCCAAAACAGGTTATTAAGAGATCTCATGATTACTTAATCATGAAAAAGCAGCCTACAGGGCCTGGGTGGTTCATGGTGGCTTGTTGCCTTTTATAGTGCCCAGCCAGACCCTGTTTTAAGAATGGGCACACCAGCCTCTCTGCTGCAGACAGCTCTACAGGTGTTTGCACGCTAAGGCAGACAGTGACATCGCATCAAAGACTATTTTTCCTTCTCCATTTGTATGATGGGCCACACGATGCTGTGTGGGAAAAATGCAGAATGGGCTGAGTGCAAGTAGCATCTGCTGTCACAGGAGACGTGCAAGTTGTAGCTTTGGTCACCGAGAGCTCATCTCAGCAAAATGCTTTACGTTGCTCCATGCTGTCTTGCTTTCCTGCTGCTCGCTGTATTGCTGCAGCTCTCTAAAATATTAATTAGATGAGAAGGGATCGCCTTCAGATGACCCTCTATAGCATTGCTTGCTGGATTGAGAGTCTGGGCTGCATTACAGCCCCAAATTTGTGTTTTTTATAGGAGAAGTGGTAATGGTGACTCAGTACGGATAACAACTTGAATTGGTTATGTCAGCTCTAACTAATGACATTGAAGACCAAGAAAGTGACTCTTAGATTGGTTTGGCATTATTAGTCTCATTATTAATTATGTAGACATGACAGCAGCATTAGTGCTAGTATTAACAATCAAAATAAAATGGAATTGTACTCATAAATCTCACTGATGAGGAATATGTGAAGGATTACAGCCATTCTCCAAAGGAAAGGAGAGGAAATGGAGCAAGTTGGGGTGGGAGTGAGATGGAGATGGGGAAAAGGTTTGGGGAAGGATACCAGTATGCTGAAGATTGTGCAAAGAAGGAGCCTGAGCAAAGGGGAGCAGGACTAGGGGTAAAGTCTGGCCCTGCCTTGAGTGGATAAGGTTGGGTTCTCCTGCATGTTACCAGGAATTATGGACCCCATCACCCTTGAGCCCTGCTGCCTGCATAGTGCTTCCCCTTTCCCTTTGGGACTCTGCTGCCAGCTTGATATCTAACCTGGGAACCACTGCAAAGAGTTTCTCCGTTGTGYGAGGCTAGGACAAGAACCCTGCCCATCTCCCAGGGTGCTTGTGAAAGCCTTAACGCTTGCGAAGAGCACGGGGATCGCAAATGGCAGAAACCAATGCAAACTGGGATGAGCGCTCATCAGGAGCAGGCTTTGATTTGGGTGCTGCCCACGGACAGGAGCATGGGGAAGCAGGCACATCCATCCTGCCCTGGAGGGGAGGCAGGGAGATCCTTGTTCAGCAGAAGAGCTGCCTTTGCTTCTGGGTAGCTGAGCCAGCTCTGAGCATGGTAAACTGCTGAGACGAGGCAGTGCAAATTATCTCCTGCCCTGGAGAAAGCTGGAAGAAGAAGAACTATGCCCCAGAGGAATGCGTGGGAATGGCACAGTTTCCTGGGGTGGTACAGTTTGCACAGTGCTGCTTGTCTGGGGCCACGTCTCATTAAAATCTGGGCCTTAATGAGCTGAGAAGATTGCATCCACCAAAGCTTGCCGTTGGGGTCTGCTCTGCGGCAGTGCTGACGTGGCCACGTCCGGGCGTGAGAGTTCAGGCCTGAAAGGATTAACCAAGGCTGGCGGCGGCTGTCGCTGTTGGGCCATGCTCTGCCCTTTGCTGGCCTTCGCATGGCGGTGGTGGGCGTGGGTTGCATCTTGCTCAGCGGTGAGAGTAATGGCTCTATTTATAATGCCTTAAATGAAGTGCATGATAATTTAATTTTTACATCCATTAATACTATCTACTGCAGGGTTTGTTCTTAATTATATCGCTCTAAATGGAGTTTTAGGCATATTAATGGGCTGTCGGTCCTGCTGCCGGGCACAGCCATGTCCATCCCACACATGGCTGCTTGGAGAAGGACCTTTCCGTTCCACTAACCCCACTGCCCTGGTTGGAGAGGGCTCCTCCCACGCTGACAGTCATTGCCCCAAAATCACCCTTCCTCCCTGAAATAACCAGGAGACAATCACGATGGATATTTCCTTGGCGTCGGTGTGGAAGATAGGACAGTGTTGACTCTCTCTGCAGGGCCCGAGGGCAAAGGGGTCCTGCGGGACCTGTAGCCTCAGGGCCAGGAGCTACTTCAGCTCCCAAAGTTTTCTAAGGGAAGCTCATCCTGCAAATAGGAACCAGGCACCCACATACCTTTGTAGGTTGGCCCAGGTTGACCTGACTATTAGCGAACTGATAATCTGCCTCTGGCATTGGTTCTCATGGGTATGAATGGGTTAATAAACATCTGTCTTAAGTCATGTCTCATGGTCTAGTTTATAGCTGAGAAGCCAGCAGTAAAAGTGTGTGTGTGTGTCATCTGCCTGACTCCCAGGCAGCCTTTCCCAAGCACACAGGGTTATTTTCCACTTAGCCTCCTGACTCTGAAAACTGTCATTTACCAAACAAAATGATTCTTTCAAGGAGAGCACTCTTCTTACCCCTCACCTGTGCCTCGGTTTGCAATGCCAGGATGGCAATAGCGGAAGGGACTCTGAGTTCTCCATCTTTGGAGATTGCCATGGATGGGAGATCACGTCAGAGCTTCCCGCACGGGGTTCTTGCATTCTTCTCGGTGGTTTGGCTGGTGTCTGAGGGCAGCTATGGCCCTGGGTGGATGCTGCAGGCTGCTCCATTAAAGTCCGTTTAAAAATATCAGAGGGTCATTTAAAAACATTTAGAGGCTCTAAGTTATTTGAAAAGTTTAGAGAGCCTAAACTTTTGAAATAGGGAGAGTAGCTATTTACAGGGATGTATTCAGTGGTTGTGCTAAAAACATCTTGACTAGCCACTTCACCTCGCAGTGCCTCAGTGTCTGCAGGAAACTGGGGAAATTACTTTCCTCTTTCCAAAGATGTCAGTGAGAAAGTGATTGCTGAAAGGTGCTGGATAAACGTGAGTAATTATGCAAGTCCAGGAAAGTCAAGGTTCTTTCCTACAGACTGCACAGTTATTTAGCGTTTCTCATAGATGCAGGTATTATTTGCTGTCTGCATTAGCTATTTCTAATCTTTGAAATGAAGCCAGAATTCTTTAAGAGTCACTGCTTTTTCTGAGCTGATACTGGCTCTTTTGCCTGAGGAGCATTTGAAATCTGCCAGAATGCATGTATTGTCGAAAACAGAAATTGCAAACCCTATACAGGATCTGCTGCCCCTGTGAGTTATGAGCTTTCCCAAGTCATCAGGGAGAAGAAATGCCTGCTCTTGTCTGCAAGAGCCGTGGATGGACAGAGGCAAAAGAAATCCTTCTCTCTCCTTCCCTCCTCCCGCTGCCACCCAAAACTCCCTCTTTGAGTGGAAAGAAGCTTTTGACACAGACACACGCATGCATACGCACATGAGTGCTTTTGTGCCTCCCAGTGACCTGCCGGCTTCTAGCTGTCTCTCCTTCCTGAGGAGCTGGAGCTRCTGAGACACAGGAGTCGGGGAGATCTTGTCCCCTCTCTGCGGCTGTGAGACCAAATGAATAAAGTGAACAAGGTTTTGAAGATCCTTAAGAAGTCATCGAGGAGAAGGAAGAGATGGAGAGAGGAGCTGAGGGTGGAGGAGGAAAGGGAGAGCCGGGAACTCTGTGACCCGGGTGGTTTGTGCTGCCTGCACCTCTGTTGTACTGGTGGTAAGGAAACAGGAATGCTCCTGCTCGCCCAGAGATAACGTGCCTGTTTGATGTCCATTGCTTACGTGACAGGAGAGCTTCCTACAGGCAGCCACTGCTGTCGTGCTTTTCAAGGGCTGAAAAATATTGGTGGGAGAAGGGTCTCCTTTATAAACCTTCCCTTGCTTGCAAGGGTGGCATTTTGCACATCTGTGGAGTGGGGACAGCAGGGAGTCATCCTTCTGGTGGGATGGTGTTCCTAAAAGCGCAGGGAGAATGTGTCACTCATTGAGATTTTTGTTTGATATATGTCGTTGCGTTTTAAGATATTTAAACCTGGATGTTTATTATGTATGTTTGTGAAACAGAAAAGCAATGGGAAATGGACAAATTTAGGTTGCCGTTTTTCTGAGGGATGCTTTTGTCTGCAAGAGGGTGCTACTGCCAAAGTTGATCTGGATCCCAGGTCTGTTCTATCCATCCTTGTCTTCCAAGCAAACTATGCTGTGGCTGTAATATCATTGAAAATGAACCTGGTTTTAGTCTATCTATAAAAAAGCCAAATGAGAGAAGGCCAGAACGTAAAAAAGGGGCATTTACAGTATTCACTGACATGTCCCCAGCGCACTTGAACTCTCTGCTGATGGCCGTGAGCCAGCAGAGGAGAATGTGAAGGGCTGTGCACTTGGCCATCAGGCTCAGCTTCCCGTATTCTTCACTGCCAGTGTCCCAGAGATATGAAGCGCTTATGAAACTACACTTCAGATGAAGCTATGCTCATGTCTAATGTACGTCACTGTTCTTTTCGCTGTCACATTTGGTAGTTTGTTGCAATAGTATTGTTGCAGCTATTGGAACATTTTTACGGGCTTGCTCTTTTTCCTTTTTACCCACCTAATTCTATTGAGCTGCTTTTCTGACCCTGCCCTGGAGCATCTGATGGCCCTGTTCTTACAGGACCCCGGGCAGCTGGATGGCTTCATTTACAGCTGGAGGCCTGGGGCACAGGGATGTTACTGGATTTGTCCAGGGTTACACAGATTGGGGCAGGGCTGGGCACTGGCCTCTGAGCTTGAGGCCCGAGCCAGTGCCGCGATAAGCAACACTGGTGACTGTCCTGCTCTCGGCTTCAGCTTCTACGTGAAAAATGCTTTCTGCTAAAAATCTGCGTTGCAAAGGCAGTTCAGGTCAAATGGGTGAGTGGTAGAAAGCCAGCAAATACCGAGGTGGAGGTGGCATGCACAGCTCAGACCGTCCCTTTGTGCTTTCATGTGTAATGCCTTCTTTAATTACACCGTGGCAATCATACTCTAGCACATCTTGCTGTCTTTCTCTGTGACCTGGGTCAGGCCTAAAGCCAGCCAGGCGTTTAACTGGGCTGCCCGTAACCCCAGTGGGATTGAGCCACCGGAGGATTCTTTAGCAACCTCTTTCTTGGGTCCCCTGAGGTCTCCCTGCTTCTTTCAGTTATAAGCTATGGTGAGAACAGGATATCCTTCCTGACTGGGTCTTCTTTGCTTGTAGGATTTGATTTGATTTCATTTACTCGTCTATTCATTCATTCATTCATTCTGCTTCCAGTTGCCCAGACTTTCTCCTGTCTTACCTCCTCAGGTAGTTCAAGAGTCTGAGATGTGTTTTTGCCACCATTTTTCCAGTGAAATACACTCAAATATTTTTGCTTAAACTTTTCATTATATTTCTTACATCATCTTTAGTTAGAAATTGATCAACAGATAAGAAAGGAAATTAAAAACTAAAAGTATTTAGGTATCAGAAAACAAGGAGGCAGTGGAAAATGTTAGCTAGCCCTAAATTGACAGTTATTATTATTGTTAACTCTGTGTGTATTTTACTTTATCTTTTTAATAGGCAGTTGTTAACTGAGAAAGTTCACACCCAGCCCTGAGCTTTCCTGCTGCCTGGGAACGTGGTTCCATCAGGGTTGGGTTTTACATTCAGTCCACATCCTTCTACCCACCTGCTAAGCTTTTGGGTGCTGACCTGAGAGATTGAGTGCTTTGGTTATTTTTTATTTATTTGGTCATTCTTTTTTATCAAAAGAATGAAACGGATCTTTTGAACCTGCAGTTAATGCCTACCTGTATAGGCAATACTAGGTAGGTGGCCTGGGTCCATCTGAGCTGGACATGCGGGGTAGACCTCTCCCTCTGAACTATGTGTCCAGGCTGCTTAGCAGGGAAAGGAGAGGAATCGGTGCTTCTCAACCCAAAACAGACATCTCTAACCTGAGAGATGAATGATTCTTTGGAGAGCCTGTTCCCCTCCGTTGACTGTAACGGAAGCATAGGTGACTAGCTAAGATGGAGATGTCTATGTCTCACGTGGGCTGACTCTGTGGCTTGTATGGTTTTTGGGACTGGCGGCTCATGGCCTAGACAGGTGTACTCTTCGCTGGGTAAAAAACTGGCTGGGCGGCCGGGCCCAGAGAGTTGTGGTGAATGGAG
>JAYKAV010000556.1:4985733-5021893 GCA_035582835.1 Phoebastria nigripes | reverse complement strand
TGAAAGAGTGGTTAAACATCAGAACAGGCTGCCCAGGGAAGTGGTGGAGTCACCATCCCTGGAAGTATTTAAAAGACGTGTAGATGAGGCGCTTAGGGACATGGTTTAGTGGGCATGGTGGTGTTGGGTTGGCAGTTGGACTTGATGATCTTAGAGGTCTTTTCCAACCTTAATGATTCTATGATTCTATGATTCTATGACATGAATGTGTGACTATCTAAGAAAGGTTTTGGTTTTACTGCCTGGATATGCTTCAGGTGGAGAGACCCTCTTTCACAGTCTCTGCTACTCTGGAACAGTTTGTTAGCCTGAGGCTTTGTAAAAAGCTGAACTGATGGCTTTTTTTCCTAAATGCAAGATAGGCAGTGGGTTAATGCCCCTTCTGCCATCTAGACAACAGTGATAGAGATGGATTGCCAGAAAGAAAAGCATCTGTTAAGGCAAATGGGGAGAAAAATAGTGCATTCCTGCAGTTGGGTTCTCTGCCGGCAGTTATTCCAGCCAGTTATATCTCCACAATAAAATGTAAATGAATGCAATCATTTCTTTTGCAGCCTGGAGGCCTAGTGGTATGAAAAGATAAGAGAACATTTTCCATTGTTTATATGGTGGAGGTGGCTCTTCTGTGTCTGTTACTGTCTCTCTGATACCTTGGCAGCATCTAAATGTTGCCGTTATTATTAAAAACACATATATGGGAGTCTAATATCTTAAACAGATTAGCATGGTGTTTACAGAAGCATCAGCCAGCCCCCACTCCCCACAGGCTCTTGGCATTCATGTGCCTTCTTCAGGAGCAGTGCACAGAAAGCAGAAATGCCATCAGCTGGCCCAGGACTGGTAAAAAAGCAGTCTGTGCAAAGACACAAGGCAGGGAGTGATGGGCCTGTAACGTGTGCGGTTGTCGCTGGTTGGAGGGATGAGCAGGGAGGGATTGAGGGATGCCAGTGAGCTGCTCCTCCGGAGGCTGGGGAGGGGGAACAAAGGGAGGGTGGAGAACAATAGGACACAGCAGAGGCATTGGGATGATCTCCGATCGTATTTAGGCATGTTTAATTGGCTTGTCACTTTTTCACATCTCATGCATTTTCATAAGGGTTCCTCTTTGCCTCTCGTTTTATCTTCCTGTAGCTCCTTGGATTTCCCTGCGGACAGTCCCTCTGGATTTCTTTGTTTTGTTCCCCCCCCCCCATTTCAAAGCAGTGCTGAGTTGCCTGGCTTTGTGGTGTCTAAGCAGAAAGGCAGATTCAGCAAAGGGGCTGTTTGGGAAAATCTCACGTTATCCTCAACAGAGGGAGAAATTTGGTATGGGAGGGGGGATTGTCAGTGACCTAGACGCATGCGCCATCTATCATAGCTCTCTTTGCACTGGACTAGGGCTCTGAATGTAAGCCCACATCCCAGTCATGTGTAATGCTATGGGGAATTAAAATTTATGCTGGAGATCTTTTTAATTTTTTTTTTCCCTCTGGTCCCTCTGAAAGCTAAGATACATTTATTCTTCTGATTCTCCACCCAGTATCGGCTACCTTAGACATACAGAGCTACTCAACTTCTGGTTAAATAAATACATTCAAAGGGATGTTGCTCAGCCTTTCAGATCATCTGTGTTAAACTCCTACCGTTCCATTGCTAAGTGATGCCAGACCTAGTTGCTTCATCCTCCCACAAGAAATCCTCCAGGCACATAACCAAACCAAGCCAWCCTTGTAAAGCCACTGGCTGAGCTCCCCAGAATTGTTCCTGTGTTTCTCATGGCTTTGAAGTTCACGAGCGCTGGGGCTTGGAGGGACGTGAGGACCCACAGAGACACAGCCCTGGCAGGCAAAAGAGATCAGGAGCTGCAGTGATTGCTGATGGGCTCYTCTCAGAGCCAGTCTTGTTCTACCTGATCCCTGGGGTGAAGACAAACATCTTCAGATAGGTGCCTGGCCCAGAGTGGGACCACACCAACAAAGGAGTCCAAAACTACACGGCCAGGCTGTCCAGCGGGTTTGGGTGCTTTAGGTGCCTTTGGGCTTGATGAAGCTTGATAGCCTTTCAGAAATGTCTCATCATCAGGATTTGGGGGCTGGTGCTCTGGACATCATGTGGCAAAGCTCGTGAGAAGCCAGTGGGGTGTCCCAGACCCTAGGCAAGGAAGGAGATGGGAAGAGCTGCAGGTGGTGGTGGAGGCCAGGGATGGGTGTCTCCCCCTTGCCTGCTTTGGAAGAGGCACCTATACCTCATGCCAGCAGAAGAGCAGCTGCCAAAAGGCCCTCTGTGTCCCATCAGTGGGGTTGTTTTCACATGGCTTTTATGCGTTTCATGATGACAGTTTGGTTTGTGGCAATTTATTGTCCTGCAGGGTTGTCTTCTCTGTTTATATCCCATGGGTCTCGTTGTACAGCAGTAAATCATTGCAAAGCTGGTAGTTTAGTTTCCAGCCATAAATTCAGATGCTGGAAAAAGAGATTTGTGTATTCCTGTGTCTCTCTTCTTTGAATGTGGCTGTTCATAGGGCTCCGTGTACCCCCAGGTGTGAAGATGTCATTTGGTAAAAGCGGTGATAACTAAAATAGTGTCTTGAGGAACCTCTAAGTAAATGCTTGATTTTTTTTTTTTTTTTTTTTTTTTTTTTTTTTTTTTTAATATGGGAATGCAGGAGGTGAAGTGGTTTGGACAAGGCTGTACATCAGGGAAGGGGGAGAGACAGGAAAGGGAAAAAAGATCCTTTTGGCAGAGCATCAGCACCAGGCTGGGTGTACATGTGCTGCGCTATTTGGTCCTGCGCTATTTGGTCCTGGTTGTGGTCTAGGGACCGTGCTGGAGTACTGCAAGCAGCAGTCAAGCAACTGAGGTTTAAAAGTGCTGTAGGTCCTGGGACAACTCTGAGACCTGGCACCGAGTGTTCTGCTAGCAGGAGAAGTATTGTTGCTGGTGGAAAGGGGAAAACCTAAGAGCAGGAATTAATGTGTGGCTCTGAAGAAGTCAGGGTTAATAGCATTGAGGCAGGGATATTTGTAGATAAAGGCAAAGGATCCTGAGAAAGGCAACAGGCTGGAGACCCTAATAATCCTCTCTACACCTGTGCCCAACGGTAGTGAGTGTGCTGTAAATGAAGCAGTTATTAGCAGTTATATTCTTATCACAAGATGTAAACCAGTCTATTGAGCTAGAAAGAGTTGCCCTTTTTCAACCTTTCAAAGTGATTTCTCTTCCAGCAGAAGGAGAAAGCTGTATTTCCTAAGTGGAGCCTGGTGCCCTTTCAAAGCCCCAGCATCTCTGATCTCCCTCTCTGCTAATGGGGCCGTGGAGCTGCATTATTTATAGCTCCTCCTGGGCACCCCACTTGCACATCCTGCAGCGGCTGTGGAAAGGGGGTTGCTGGCATACACTGGAGACTCAAAGGTGACTAAGAGCTCACAGATGGTTATGGGATCTCTAACTTCCAGCAAAGACAATTGTACAGAGAAAGCTTTTGATCAAACAGAATCAATCCATTGTAACCAAACATAAATTTTGCTGTGAAAATATTCTGTTTCAACATTTTCAGCAATTAAACCTTCTTCATCTGGACTGTTTGGTGCTAGAAATTAATTAGCTGATAATATCCTCTTTATTCTAAAGATAAATGTTTTCACATCTTTGCTGAGGGCTAATATTTGCAAAAAGAAAAAGTAGATGAGTTCCTTAAATCTCTGTAATCTTGCCCCAATAAATATACTTCCTTACTGTTAAGCTTTCCATKAGTTTCTGCATGCCTCTTTCTCACCTTTCATATAATGCTAAGTGCTAGAGAGTGGCTAAATCAAAGCTGCAGGTTTCAGCTTTCAGAGGACTGGAGTGATCAGATTCAGTCCAATTCTTCCATCTTGGGGTCACCTGTAATAAATGCCAAGGAAGTGGGTAAGAGTGAAAATGTGTAATGGGACAGAAGGTCTTTTTCTTCAAGAGCAAGTATGTGAATGCTCATATAGTTAGAGATGGCATCCACACCTCGCTTGCTTATCAAGTAGTTGTAGAAGCTGGGTAGTTTAGTCCTTTTTGCAGCTGGATCTTGAATTAGTCTGCGGATGAGACAAGCACAGGTGAGCCTGGAGGCCAACTGCTTGATTTCCTAGGGAAGCAGAGACACTTGCTGAATTAACTTCTCTGCAGCATTTGCTTTGGCAGCTTTTTGCAGATGAATAATAAAAATAAGTAAGTAAAGCCAGGCAGCATAGGAGTTTTGGAAAACTCCAGGCACCATCTTTCCCCTGATCGACCTGAAGCCCCACCTGTAGGGTGCATCAACACTGACATTGGAGCAAAGTGTTTTCCTGCTCATTCACCTGATGATGGGACCAATCCATTAATGAGGAAATGCAAATAGAGAGTGAGAGTTTCAGGCTCCCTGACTGTAAAATGCGGCTTTGATATTGTTTTTAGACATCAACATAAAATAAGGTATAGACTGAATTATAGCCTTTGCAAAGGGCTGGACTGAGTTTGGCATTGCTAGTTAGAGAAATGAACGTGGCAATTCCTAGATGAGGGAAATGTAGGGTATTTGGGGTAGGAAAGTACTTCAGAAATAGGAATAATAAATGACGTCTGAAGAGAGTAGACATGGGAGCTGGAGTTCTTGAAGTCTCCTCTCCCCTGGATGGCAAAAGTAAGTATCTCCCTTAGCGGGAAGTATTAAACTGATGGTAAGTGCTTTTCAAAATACCACCTGTCAGTGAGATTTCATCCATTTTTAATTATGCCATCATGATGATAATTGCTATGATTTAGGCATTTCCAAACAAGTGTCTAGTTAATTATGGGTGCAGTCAATTCTTGGAAGAGTGAGCGTTGGGTCATCTCTGCAATGGTGCAGCTCTGGATCTGATAACCATAGGGGCTGGCAAATCTGCACCTACTGTCAAACAGGGTAGGAAAATCAGGCCTCGTGTGAATGGAAAAATGCTTAAAGTAGGAAAATCTAATGAAGAGTTTTCAGATGGATGTATGCATTTAATGAGGACTGGGCTCAGTTCCCTACTCTGCTGTTGGCTCCCAGTCCTATACTGGGCAAGCCACTGATGGGCAAGTTTTCTGCCAGAGTAAACTGGTGTGGCTGTTTTGCAGTCAAGAAAGCATTGCCAGTTATATGCGGCAGTGGATGTGGTCATTAGATTTGATGGTGGACAAGGATAATTTAGCTTGACGTCCTGTAAAAACACAGGCCAAAACCTTCATCTGTGTATCCCTAGTAACTTGGACAAAACCAAGGCAAACCTTCCAGTTGGTTTTCTGGAAGGCAGACATCTGGTTTTGATTTAAGGAGACCAGAACATGGATAAAAGTGCTCTTTCCCTAAGTAATTTGTTCTTGTGAGTGAAACACCTTTACTGCTATCATTTTGGATAAGGGATGTTGTCTGTAACAGTTTAAAATGGAGAGAATTGTACTTCTCTTGGCCCATTCGTTCTCTGTCTCCTCTACTCAAACCACACTCGGTGTGATACAGGAACATTTGTACAATGCAGGCAAAATGAGCCCCCAGATGAGGTCTCTATAAGCAACCATAATATTGGTGCAGTGTTTAATAATGATAATAAATTTAAATTTCATGGGTCCTCCTTGAACACTCTGCTATTGATTAATAATAGTGTAATTTGGAACATTCAATCTTTTGCTTAAAAAACAAAGTAGTCTTTTACTGGGTGCTAAATATCAGTAACAGCAAGTCTGCTGGCACAAACATGCTACTTAAAAAGGTGCATATATTTCCTAGCAGAAGCAGTACTGATTCTGCATGATTATTTAAAATTTCCCAATATAACATGTCTAAAGTGAGGCTATTTTAATTTCAAAGCTAAGCTGCATGTTGCGGTGACCTCGGCTTTCCTATCATCCTTTTGGGGGCTGGGAAGACTGATGGTGCTCTTAGATTTGTGTATTATCTTTTAACTGTGCTCACAGTAAAAGACTGCAGCTGGCACTTAAACTGGGTAACGAGAACCTGCTTAAAAGGGAAATGACTTTTGGCCTTTGGCATACTAACTCGTCTSGGGCTATTACTAGCTAATTGCTTCATTAGCACAACAGCTATGTAAAATACAGTGACAAGACGGTTGGGAGTACATACATGAAGGCATAGTGTGACCCCCGTCTAGGCTAGCATCTGCAGTCAGCATTTGCAAGAGGCTTTCGTTCTTCTCAGTAAATTGGCAGTCAGAGCGAGTGGCAATACAGCACATGGCGATAAGACTATTTTAATTTCTTGCTTCAGAGACTCAGCTGTCTCCTTGGAAAGACTGATGCCTTGTCCATGGATTCGCAGATTGAACAAACATACTGTACCGTTTAATTATTAAAGAACGGCATCAGCATTTCCTGGCAAAATAAACTATGGTCTTGGGCTGAATCCTGGCAACAGTGTTCCACCTGCAAGACCACGCTTCTTACCGTGGGCAATACGCAGTACCACTTTGATCACTACTCTTAGGGATAATACAGCTCTCATAACCCCATTTCCAAATGTATACAACTTTTTCTTGCAATTAAATAGCTGCTGTTATTTACTACTATTGCAGCAGCATTTCCAAGTAGGGACCTGGCTTCTTTTACGCTCTTTTGTGCAGAAGCAGGAAAAAATGATGGGCTGAGCATCAAGCACCTGAGCCTTTGGTTTGCTGTGAATGCTGGTAAGACTGCAGCATCACCAGTGAAATACTACCAGGTAAAAATATAAGAACACTTTTACATGTGAATTGTCAAGATGTTCTTGTCAGCTGATAAAATAATCATAGGAGGAGATGTCTAAGTAATACTGATAGGGCTCAAGTTAGAAGCTGGAAAAATGAACATAGATGTGAATGTTTAAATCAGCTGCCGCCTTAGCTTTGGGACATAATCCAAATGCTATTCACTCACTTGAATTGCAGAAAAGTGCCCATAAAAGCCTACACATTCAGCCTTCCTGCCAATCTGGGGTGTGAATTATGGAGAGGACAACTAGGAAGACATCATCAGCACATAGCTTTCACCCCTAGCCTTCACGCATCTTTAAATCGTCTTCCTTGAACGCTAGTCTCAGTCTAGGTACCAACCATTAGCATCTCAGTGGTTTGGGTTGGAGGTGCAGTCCCCGTGAGTGTTACTTTTGAAACTGTGGGAGCATGATGCTTACACATGGCTGCATTCATGGTCTCAGCAAATGTGATGGTGAGAACTGCGCATTTCTCCCAAAAGCCTCTTGCTGGTTTCTTGCAGCTGATGCTACAGAGGGTCGAGGGTCTAGAGAAGTTCTAATTCAGGAAAGTAATTGCATATAGCTGAAAATTAAATATGACATTTCTGATGACATGGCCTTCTGTGAAGCTGGTGAGTTTGAAAAAGTTGCACAGGATGTTCAAAGCATGTGTCAGAGAAGTCACCCGTGGATGCAGAAAATAAGAAGGGCTTTCAAAATACCAAGGGTGAGGGTTAATGACTGAAGCCTGTTTGTCTACTTAGCTGAACATAGTTTCATGACAGACTGTCACCCTCATAAGTTATTGTCAGGGTAATTAAACCTAATAGTGCCATGTCAAACTTCCCCCCCGATGTTACTCCGTTGCAGGCTGTGGCATCACAMAGGGGAAGGCTGTAGCCATGCTCATTAGGACCAGGCAAGGTACTTGTAGAGCATAATTTAGACCATTTCCTTTTGGGAATTGTCTACTAATCGAGTATGGTTTCAATGAAACCATTCATCGTTCACGCTGTTGCTGGGACCGTTTATTAAGGGTAATCAGTTAAAGCTGTACAGGTGTCAATGGGGGCAGAGCATCTTCTCCCCAACCTTGGTTACTGACAGTGTCAACGCATGAGGAGAAACGAGTTCCACTTGGCTTTGCAGAGCTGTCAATTTGACCACCTCCCCAAAACTAACAGGATTTGTTAGCGGCATATTTGATTTAACGGGCACTGAGAGGCAATGAACTTGGAGCCTGGGGTCTGTTCGGTCGCTTTGGGGAGGGGTGAGCATCTTCTGGCTGCTGGCTACCCTGGTGCTGCTCTGCTTTACACAGAGGATACGGGTATTTCTGCGGGAATTCACGCATCAGGAAGGAGAGCTTCATCGCTAACACACAGCATCCCATGAGCCTATGGGAGATCGGATTTTTATAGATCGGCACATCCTGAGTTTGGTTCAGGGCATTACTGTATTGGATTTGTTGTTTCAGCATTGATCCGACTTGCTTATCTAAGGCAGACTTTTTGTCTCCAAATGCTTTAATGCCACATTTGGCTGATGTTATTTGCTTCTGTAGTTCTTAAAGAGCTCCCAAACTCTTAGGGGGAGATCTGTTGTCTGCTAATTGCAATGGCTTATCTTAACATGCACTATGGGATGAATATTTTTGAGAGATACCTTCGGTCTGTCATTGGCCGGTCTGTTTGGCGTATTTTTACTGGATGCAGTTATCCAACAAAATCTGTTTACCAACGGCAAGATTTTAACAAAGTGCTGTAGTGAAAGAAGTCAGGTTGCTTCATACCTTTTGCYACTGATATCTGAAATTATTCCAATTAGAAGTTACTCATATGCTGTTTATAGAGCACAACCATCTGTAATGAACTTTGTTTATTTTGCTTTCTTTTAAAATGAAAGACGTACACTGGTTAGCCAGTTTAATGTAGTCTGATCTATAGTGATGATAAAAAGCCTGTTAGCCCGGTATCTGGTAATATCTGTTTTTACTTTTTGCAAACAATGTGCAAATATGAAATGAAAAGAAAAAAAAAAAGGTTGCCTTTCCACAGAAATCTGCAGTTTTCTCCCCTGAACCCGTTTTATGGGTCTACCCGCTGACTGTACCCACAGTTATACAGAATTGAAGCATATATAAAGTAAGGTTGGAACATGCTTTAAACTAGTAAGAGAAGATGAAAATAATCTGAACAAATTCACAAAGGCAGTATTATCAGTATTTGTAACATTAATGCATTCATCCAGAACTGTACTGTTTGTAAGAGAAATACTGCCTTTAAAATATGTTTTAGTACAGTGTGTAATTTTCAGGATATGTGTTAGACACATGAGATTTTGCATTATTATTCCTGAGGAAGGAAACAAACTGCATGTCAACTTCAAGGAAGAAATGAACTAATTTAATGTGAGCTCTACTTTGAATAGTTTCTGCTCCTTTAATTTTGTTCAGATACATATTTTTAAATGTTTACATGAATAGAAGACTGTTTTCCTCCTTACCATTTCTCCACAGTTTGCTATTATAGAAAAAGTGTAATCATTGCCAGGCAGATAAACGCAGCAGTACGTACATATATTCTGAACACTGTATATTCATTAATCACACGGTGTTTTGCTTTATTTTTCTGAAACTCGGTGTATATCTATTTTCATTATCCTCTTGCGTTATTTGCAATGGATTCTCTGGCTTGGCAGAGCCACTTCAAATACCAGACATGATAAATGGTAATAGATTTCCCATTATACAAATGCTTTTTTATCCTCTTAGTTTAATTGCTGCATTTCTCACTCCTTCTATTGTGCACTCTTGATGACCAGTGTCCCCACAGTCATTTCCTTAGCTGAAATGAGGATTAGATTTATATGCGGGAGAACTGAAAACACGCTTGTTTCAGTATCAAAGAGAAACAGCTGTGTTTTGTTTGCAACTGGAATTTCCTCTGAGGTAAAACCAATTGTCTTGGGACATCCAGGCAATTCCCCCGGCTAAAGTTGTTCTGTGAGCCTCTCAGAGGAGGGTAAACTGGATGTTAATATTCAGGTTTATGTCTGAATGTGCTTAAATCCCAGTGATGAACCCAGAGAGAAGACAAAATGGCACGGTTCCTCTAGTCTTATGCGTAGCCTGGTACTTCAGCATCATGAAAGCAGGCAAAATCTGGTGCAAAATTATATTTTGATTGGGAAAACTGTATAAATTGCTCTGCTACAGCTCCAGCAAAATTAATTGGAGATCCACGTGCTCAGTAGTGGTGAGAGAAGAAAAAGCAACCTGGACAGAGCAAGCAACTGTGCGTGGGGAGCTGGGGATCAGCTCTCAGGCTGTCTCAGAAATTGAACATTTGGGGCTCTGTGTGATCTGATCGGCCCCCTTGGGCTCTCGCAGCCGTGGCAGAAGCAGGAGGAGAAGCTCTGTTGCCTGGCCCCATTCCTCAACCCATGGTCAGCCCCACATGCAGGTTTCTCATGCAATGCAAACATGCTCAGGCTTTTCGTCTTCTGTATGAGGCTTTAAATACATACATTACCTCTAAATTTATCTGTACTTAATATACATGTACACACCTATCAACGTTTTCAACTCTATATTTTAAAAAAAACAAGATTGAGTCAAGAAGGAAATCTCTCGTGCTGTTATGTAAAGATTGATCTCTAAAGCACTAAGGGTTTATTGAGTTTTGAGGGTCTGTAAGTGGAATTCTTGATTTTGAAATTCGGTGTTAGCTCCTCTGGGATTGCTGTTTGTGCTGTGCCGCTAACGCTGCCATGTGTTCAAAGCAGCTCTCTTTTAGTCCTTTCCTTGCTGGAAAGCTTTCTGGGCCAGCCTGTGTTACATTTTCCTTTGGTTCCAAACTTAACACCTTTTGAGTTTGAATTTACCAAACTGTGCATGTGTCCTTCCAGCCTGAACAGTGGGAGGATGACCCTGGTAATTAAGTGCAAAGACTCAGTGGCAGAKCACTGCTGAGATCAGGTATCAGAGATGAGTTATTCTGTGTCATGTCTCTTGGGGGCCTCCTAAAAAGATGCAGYGTGTTGCTGCCTGCAGCAGTTGGTCTGTGGAAACAATTTGCGACCCCCTAAGTCATCTGTGGGATCAGCAGAAATGTTGGCTAGAGAAGGTGCTCAGAGATTTTGTGTTGGTAAACTCCCAAATGTCCATCTGTTGTGATGGACTTTTAAACTGCCTTTAACCCTCGGGTATTGACTTGGTCATGGGGTTTTCTTCCATAAATCCGGATTTTCCCCATGGGTTCCTGGAAGGCACCTTTGAGCTCCCCTGGGACCATTGTAAGAAGCAGTTGAGAACCACTTCTGCCATCGTCTGAATTCCCATAGAGAGAGTGAAGAATACTTTGCTGCTTCAGCTGCTAAAAAGCACTGGGAGAGGCTCAGCTCAGTAGAAAAGGCCAACCAAAGTGCTATTCCCGGTGTGATTTGGGTCTAAAAGTCAAATGAAAGGGAGTAGTAACATACTGGTCAGGCAGAGTCCTCAGCAAGTGTCCTTCTCCCAGAAGAGTGTGGGGATGAGCAGGGCTGGGCCAGGAAGGATGTGCCATCACGAACCCTTTCTGAGGCCCCTCCACCCAAAGAGAGTGGGAAGAGTCCACGCTTCTCTATGCGATCCTCCCTGACTTGGGAAGCGTGCTGTGAGGAGATGGAGAAGAGCAAGAGGGGTGTTGGGGGCAGAGTGTATGGGTGTATGATCACTAACACGTGTGGCTCAGACCTAAAAAGCGCTGCTGTGGAGGGGCAAAGTACACCCTGTTACCTCTGATGCCTCTCTGGCCCAGGGAAGCAAGTAGGGGACTGTGCGGTCACAGGATGGTTTGTGGAACGGGGGGCACACAAACCACAGTCCTAATCTTTGTTGAACACAGAGAAAATTGTACCTATGGAAGCTCTGCAGATTATCGTTTTGGGGCACTATCGGGTCATTCAAGTCTGTGTTTACCCCGGCTTGAAAAGACAAATGAATGTGACCAAGCTCTGTAAACACTTAGGGGTAAACCTCTGCTGTTGTTCTCTCCCAGGCATTGAAAAGTCCAGAAAATTATTCCTTTGGAAATCTGATTTTCGGTGACCGCATGTGAGAAAAGTGAGATTGATATCAGAATAGTAAGCTGAATAAAACCAGGTAGCGCTGTATCTTCTCAGCTAGTATCTCAAATGACTATTCTTTGGGTAGATTTATTACACTGTGTCTAATATATTGTCTATGTATTTCACCCTATTGTGCTTGCCTGTATTTGACAGGGGGTAACTTGGGGACTGTGAACTGTGTCTTGTCACTGTGTAACGCACAGGCTTTTGGTTTTTCATGTCCCCTTAGTCACCAGACCTGGCTGGACAAAGGAACCTCTTTCCTTTTAGGTGCACCAAATCCTGTGTCATGCTGGCTTTGAGTCCTCGTACAGGTCCCTCGAACTCCTTTTTATCCCACAAAGTTGGCCCCCTTGAACATTGCTGGTCCCTCCAGGTGGGTGCATTGGGTCTCACCAACACCCCAACCCACGCAGACCCTCCGGTAGTACAGCTGGTAAGAAACCTCTGCTGTCTCCCGCAGCATGAGTTCCTGGTGAGGGTTTGTATGGGGCTGACTTCTTGTGGGGACCGAGAGTAGTCTTGCCAAGAGTGAGGCATCCATTTTGCCTTCCCCTAAATTCCTTGGTACTTCTGCCCAAAATAAGCCTGGCGTTTTCTATTCTCAGTAACCCTTGCTGAGAACCAGCCATGTCCTGGGATGCTGTCTGGGGCTGCCCACCATCCTCTGCTATATGTAACAGCTTATAAAGACAAAAGCTCTCTAGCAGTTTTGAAGGTGGAGCCCTGAACTGCCCCAAGGCTGCTCCATCCCAGCACATATCTCCAGGATGATCCATCATCCCACTTCTGCAAGTAGGAGGTGGGACTCGRGATACATCAGGTGTGTTGTTCAGGGAGCTGATGTTCAACAGGTGACCTGTGTGTCCCTGGGGTGGTGGCTTCGCTCTCAGGTCTGTGGGACATTGTCAATGGTTTCTGCAGACACAGAAAGTTTTTTTGCAGAAAAGTTTCTTTAGCAGGACTTAACGCTGCCAGGGCCGTTGCCAGTACATAGCCCCACGGCATGTGCACTGGTGCTGGGTTTCTGGTGAAGTGATYCCATAAAATCAAGGGCTTTTATCTCCTTTGCTTTGGTAAGCTCTGGATTAGCTTTCTGATGAAGTGCAAGCATGCACCCATATGTGCTAAGGAATAATGTCACTTTGCAAATTAATATGTTAATGTAGTACCAGATTCCCAGCCCTTAACAGCAGGAGACTGGTGATAGATTTATAAACATAAATGAGTTGATTTTATTCGTCTGGACAAGATAACAAGACAAAAGAGCCCCACACTGAAAGTATTGTTGGAAATGGTCTGTGCCCCCTCTAGCTCTGTTTTTGCCATCCTCCACCCCAAAACCCTTCCCTCTCACTCCCTCTGCCACTACATAAAGCATGACTCTGTTTCACAGTAATCATAAATTAATTTCGAGCCGGCAGAGCCGAGCAGAGGTGTGGAGGGAGAAGCGGCACAGAGCCATGTGAGTGGAGCGCTGGAGGCTGCGGTCGGGGAAGATGTTTGCTGTTTCGCTCAAGTGCCGGCTCGGGGTGGTGAGACGGAGGAATAAAGGTACGGTGAGAGTGGAGTGGCTYGCTCCTGCCTGTGAGAGGGATTTGGAGGGGACTCACTTGAACGTTTACTTTTCCTTAGCTGGGCAGGAGGAAAAAAGCTACATGGTCTGTGATTGATTTTTCACCCTCGGTGTGCGTTGGCAGGGGGGAGTAGGATTATTTTATTTTCTTGCATGTCATATATTTTTCAAAAGTTGATTCCCCCCCCCCCCCCATTGACTCTCTGGATTTTTATTCTATCCGTCTGCCACGGTTATTACTGCAGTAAAGCAGATTTAGGTGTGCCTCAGTCTCACAAGGTTTCCCTCCTCCCATGCGGGAGCTGTTACTTTGCAGGGAGAGGCACTTGGGTGTTTGCCGGACTCCACCAGACTGTTTCGGGGTCCTGATGTCTGTCCCAGCCCTGTGCTCCTTCCAGGAGGAGAGTGGGTTGAAAGGATGAGAAACCTGGGAGGATAACAGGGAGAAAATCAACTTTGAAAAGATTTGAGAAGCAGTAATGTTTTAAGTATATCTCAGAGCAAGTTAATCTGAGACAGGACAGAGTTTCTCATCTCACAGTCCTCTAGTGTTGCAGGTGATGAGAAGTAAAGAAGTTTTTTGTGCCAGACTGTGATCCCCGAGTCCCTCGCCCCGGATTTAGTTGTGTGAGCGTGAGATGGGTCTCTGAACCTGCGTGGTGGAGGTTGCTGTGGCTGCAGAGCTCCTGGCTCTCGGGGCACTCTGCAGCTGGTGCTCAGTCCTGTCACCGTTGCCTTTGATTTCTGAAAGGTTTGCATTTTAATGGGGCCTGGAGCCATTGCTAACTACTGGGAGCTCTGCTCTCGTGTGCAAGCCCTTACTGCTGGCGGCACTCCTGCAGCAGATCAAGGTCCTTTGGCGTAAAGGAAGATGACCTGCATTTGTATAGGGACCTCTAAAGGACAGCAGCTTTTAGGAGCTTGGTATAACTTGGATATTACTGATTTCAGGCTTCACCGAATGCATAAACTCAGCTGTTAGCCTCACTTAAGGGGAGAGGGACTTCTTGCTGGTGCAGGGATCTGTGCGTTGACGCACGGGAACTCTGTCAGGACACCGGCAGGTACAAAACTTTGATAGCAAAGGGAAGCAATGCCTATGTTCCTGAGGTGGGCTAGACATTAAGTCTGGGGTGAAATTCCTGTGTGTGACTTACCTAGTAAGTAAAAAAGGATTTGCAGAGATCAAGGTTGCAATTCTATGGGACAGACCCGAGTATAGAGCAGGAGCCTGAGGACTGCTACACTTGACATGGGTTATTGGGGTGCTAAGAGAGCAAGGGAGCACGTGGGTTATGATGGCCTCACCGTGCCGCTTCCTCCGGTGAGCGCGCAGGCAGCGCCGGGCATGCAGAGGCATCAGCGAGACGGTCTCTGTGCTCTTTGCCGCGCACAAGGGCATGTTCACCCTGGGGTTACCGTCCTCGGAGCTGAGCTTATTTCAGATGTATGAATTTGTATTTGGCATCATTTGCCTTTGACGGTTTACGCTGATGCTTCTTTGTTTCTCCTCCCTGGTTTAGAGGCTTCATGGGCTTCTCTCTGCACTGGAAGGAGTTTCATGTTCTCAATCAAACAGGGTGGCACAGGCAGGATTTCTGCCTTCTAGAGTGACGCCTGGAAATGCTTGGATCAAACACAGCCCTGGGGTCCTTTTTAGTGGGGAGATGCCAGGAGAAGATTTGGTGCCCTGTTAGTTTTTCCAGTTCTTTTTCCCTGGCGTGCTTTTTTTGCTCAAGAATCCTAAAGGAATTGGCAATAGTGTTGTAACATGAGGGTCTTTTTCTTACGCAGTTTTCCAGGGAAGTTAGGAAAGACTGTTCGGACACAAGGAGAGTAAGTGCATTTGTGCCTGCAAAACACTGTGAAAATGCAGCCTGAGATTGTAATGAAGGTTAAAAAATGTTATCCCTGTACTACCTGATAAAGTTTCAGTGGCTTTGGTTGAAATATTTAGAATTGACTTAAATCACCTGCATTTCTTAGTGACAGATTTAAATGAGAGAATCACTAATCCAATGCTAAATTGTACTGCTTTGATCAAGGATTAAACTGAGCTGGAATTGGCTTTTGGGACTAGAGCTTTGAAATGAACAGCCGGAGAGAGACGTTGTTACTTGTCTTCTGTATTTTGGGACAGCTGATGTTTAAAGTATATCCCCAAAAGATTGAGCAAAAATAAATGATGCCTAGGCACTGTTGCTACCAGAATGAGCCCATCGTGACTGGGCAGCAACCAAAGATGGGAGCTGGTATGAGTTATGCTAGCGAGTAATGAACTCTGCTGCATTTCCCATCTTAAATGCTCAAAAACTAACTACCTGTTGCATCCTAGGAGATGGTCAGGCCTAGTAAAAACATTTGTTAATTTGGCACTAAAAATCGCCACCACCTTTGTTTCAAAGAGAGAAGGGAAGACGTAGTGAAGGGCTCTGCAGAGGGATGTGTGAAAGAGAGTGGCAGATACCCCAGCCCAGGTATCTGTCTGTCCTCTGGTCCAGGCATTTATGTGACCCTGTGTCCCAAAAACATGTGCTCTACCTGGCTCTGCAGCTGGATGCTTGCTAAGGGAGATACCCCTTCTGCTCAAAGTTGATTGTAATTTAATTGTAAGGTAATGTGTTCAAATCCTAGCTATGGTGGCTGCTGTTAGTTTTATGTAGTTTTAAGTTTAAGCATCCTCATGGAAATGAGGATTGATCTCCCTGTACTAATTGCTACACTCTGCTTCATAACAGACCCCTTCCCACAGGCTGGCACTTCTTAGGCAAGCTTTCCCCCAACTCCCTGCTTTCTGCTGTATTTTCTTCTCCTTCCCTCAAACTCTGGCTGCTCCTCCCCAGCTAATCCCCTCACTTCAGAGAGAAATTCTTGGGGTCGGTCCTCTTGGATTCCTGCTTTCCTTCTCTTGCTGAGCCCTTGAGCTTTTCCTGGCRTGGGGAACATTCACAGTTAATCCGGCAGGCATTCATTCGGCAGCGCTTCCCTGCCTGCAGCTCAGCAGCTGCCTTTGGCCAACACCAGCTCATACAGCTGTAGGGCTCCTCCGTGCTCTTCAAGGTCCCTTGATCCTCCGCAGAAGGTGCTATTGGAAACCCCAAGGAACAAACAGTCACTTRTCCCATATAATAATTAAGCTTTCCTCAATATTAGTGGGTTTTTTCCATTGGAAAAGCTAAATGACATTAGCAAATGCTGCGGATGTCATGTAGCAAATGTCTGTTTGAAGGGATGTTCCCCCCGCCCATGCCTGTGGTTACTGCCATGTATCCCGCTGCTGTGATTTCTATACGGCCCTGCCTGATGTTCAGCTGAGCTCAAATTGGACTATTTGGAGAGTGGTGCTTGGTGGTTGGCTTCCCTACTAGCCCCCAATTACTGCAGCAAATCAATTGTATTTTATAAATAAGTAAACAGAAGTGGTGGAGATCCAAAATCGTTAACCAGATACATGTGTTGGCCTGAAAAGTAGCAAATGAGGCAATTTAAAGGTGCCCTCACTGTTTCTTCTGCTTCCCAAAGCCTGCAGYCCAAGGGAGGGGAAGCTCTGCAAGAGCTGGTGAGACCAGGAGATGCCTGAGCCACCAGCAGCACACACCGAGGGGCCTGGACCCCACTGCTGTGGCAGAAGAAAAAACTTGCTTACTTGGTAACATGCTAAAACATGTTTATTTTTGTCCACTCTAACTCCTCCCAGTGTGTGGTGTGAATGATGTTAGAGTAATAAAATTCATTTTGCTGTTCCTTTGTCAAAAGTTGTCATTTAGAACATGCCAGACATCAAMATTTGTAAAAGAAAATATACGTTCTGCTTTCCTTTTACTTACCACTGTGTTTTTCTGCCTTTTAAGCTTCACYGAGCCACGTTTACTACCTTTTTTCTTTTTTGTTTGGACGAGATGCTTCCTTTTACTTTTTGTTCTTCCTCTCTTGTGTTTGACTGGGAACTGAGTAAATAGGTAAGCAAAGAAAAAACACCTCCAAAACACCAGGAACAAACTAGAAGAATGTGTTCTGAAAAACTGTCAAATAGCGTGAGACTTGCAATAAAATTATCAGTTTTAGCACAGCAGCTTTTATACTGAGATCCAGATTTTCAAAGACACCACATTTGTGCTTGTAGGTGTCCTGACTTGTCCTTTAGACAGAAGTTACGGTGTCCTGTTCAGTGTAGAAAGATGCTCGGTTTTATTTCCACGTTTTTGTTGTGAACAGTGTCAYGGAAATCAATCCCAGGAATCAGCAACAAGCTCTCGTGCCACGTCGCCTTGTTTGTTGTACAGCAGTATCACGCCATAAAGCATCCTGGCTGTGTTTCATAGCAGGGAGCGTTTCTGCGACTGGGTTTCTGTTGCCAAAAGATTTGCTCGCTGCGGAAAAACAAGAAATGTTTTGGATCTCTTGTTGGCAAGGAACAAAAAAAAAAAAAAAAAAAAAAAGGGTAATCAGGTAAACTGTTTCCATCCTGTGGCGTGGTGCCAAGACCAGGGCACCACACAGCGAAGTGTTAGAGTGAAAAGTCCTATGGAGCATCTATTCCTGGAGAAGGCAGCAGTCATTATTACTGCATTTATTTTCCAGGCCTGGAGTAGCCAGTAAAAAAAAAAAAAAGCAGTTTTTATTTAGCAGATGGGCAACCAGCACACAGAGAAGCCAGACTTCTCCCCAAAATGCAGCCATGCTGCAGAGGTTGAGCCCATGATCTCAGAAACCTAAGGCTGAGTGCAATGCTATAGCCCTTGCTTGGCCACCTTTTCTTTAGAATGATCGTTGCCTCCTAGGATTTATCCTCACCCGCATGTTTCATAGTGGAAGACATCTCGGAGGCTGCTGCGGTGAATATTTATGGGGTTGTTCCTTCTGCAGCAACGAAAGCCGGGCGGTGGTGAACACAGGAAAGCTCTCTAAGCCCAAACCACTGAGCTGGCGATGGCTGTGATTCCTCTTCTGTCAGCATGGCTATGCTTCAGCCCTTTCCGTATCTCATTAATAACTCATGCTTAGGCATGTTTTATTTATGTCTCCTAATGAAGCCCATTTTTCAGCCTGATGCCATAGCATCCCAGGTGACTGTCACCTGCTCTGAGCGCTGTGCGGCTCCTTCGGCCCCAGCTCATCCCTCATCTTCCTCTGGGCTCCAGTGGCAGAGAGGATATTGGTCTCTTAGGGTGGTAATTGAATAAAAAAGGGCCCTTGCAGCCCAGAGGCAGGYGATAAATCCTTGCAGGGAAGCCGGTGTGCAGGACAGCATGTCCAAGGTGGCATTAACCCTTCCTGCCAGAAAGGTACAGTATGTGCTGGTATCCCGAGGGCAAATCCTGCCCAGCTCCCACATGGGTGCTTTGATTGCAACAGGAATGAAAGCCCACCCTGCCTTGCTGTGAATACATTAAACAAGTACAGTCGCGCTGGCCCATGCGACAGGCGCGCCGTCCCTTTGCTGCGATGCACAGCAAGTCCCGGGCTGCTTGTGGAGTGGTTTGGAAAATTTGGGCTTTGTTGTCCCTAGCTGTAAACTACTGCAAAAAAGGTGTGAATTCCTTGTCCTTCTTGTGCATGCCCATGCATCCTTTCTGTTTTGCGTATAAAACCATGTGGGKTTTTTTTTTGTGTGTGTTATTAAAGCTAGAAACAGGGGCTGGTGACTCTTCGTCCAACACCTTCCATTTATGTTATTGCGATGAACAATTTGTGCGTGCCAGGGGTTTTAATGGGCATTTATTTTCTCTGTAACAACTACCCCAGCTGCGCCAGTTGAGACTCTCGGGAAAAAGCCCAGGATGGCAAGAGCAAGCGCTGGGACATGACAGGGCTAATGCACGCTGGCATCGTTCAAGAGGGCCCCGGGACAGGAACAGCGAGGGGACACTGCGAGTCAGTGTTGGAGCGGCTCTGGCAGAGCCACAGCAGACTGCAAAATTAGCTTTTTAGGCTGACCTGATTCTTCTTTGCATGGTGGGGAATGGGGTTTTTCAAGAGGTGGCTGGTATTTAAGTGGCTAAAGGTGTAGATATGTGCTTATTGGAAAAAAAACCAAAAGAAACCAGAAAAAACTAAAGAAAAAAATACCCAAGTTCCCTAAATATTTTCATTGCCTGATCCCTTTTGATTTCACAGCCTCTTGGTAAGACAAATGGACTTGCAGCCTGAAGAGGCAGGAGGTGTTGTTTCCAGTGAGGCTGTATGAAGCTGACGGAGGGGTTTCTGTGCCTTGGACAAGGATATTTCCCACCATGTCCTGATGACCAGCAGTTTCAAGAATTGGGAGGGAGATTTCTAAAGGTAGCTAGGAATTAACACCACCTTAATTCCAGTAGAAGCTAGGAGCCTAGGACTTGGAAAGCTGTTCCTTGATGCCCAAGACACTTAAAAACATCCCACCCACATATGCCTGTTTCTTTAAACATCTCACTAAATGGGAAAATCCAACTCGTTAGCTTTTTTCCCCCCTTTATCCCAACCAAGAACTTTCTGGTTGAACTGGTTGAAGGAATGGAGGAATGGCTTTCAAAATCAGAAGAAAGGCAGCTTCTGCTTTCTCCAGGAAATACGTAGATAATGGAATTTTTTTTTTTTTTTTTTTTTTTTTTTTTTTTTTTTTTTTTTTTTTTTTTTTTTTTGGAAATAAAACTAGTTGTTGGGTTTTTGACACTCTCTCTAGTGCTTCTGAGGCAGGGGAGTGATCTGCACATGCTCTTGCTGTGGTGAGTAAATGGCATGAGACAGCAACTCTTGTTGGCAAGGGGTGACCTATAGTTCCCAAACGATGTGGAGAACCCCTTGCCAAGATAACCTGGCCCTTTGCTGCTGCGTGATGAGACTGCCAGATGTGTTACCCAGCTGTAATTAGGAAGCAGAGAGCCTGCTCAGGAGTTGAGAGAAGCCCATTAACGAGGATGGGGTAAATGAAGAGCAATGAGCTAATGGCAGAGTGGAGTGGTAAGAGGTGCTAGTTGAAGGAGGATTGCTGCTATGGGTGATGCGCCGTCTCATGGGGTGGCACTGGGAGGACAGACATACCTCCCAATTCCCACTCCATCACTAGCTTTTGCTATTTAATTAAGAGCCCCATGATGTTCTTGGTTTTACGCGCTGGGGTCGTTGGGTGAGGGGAAACAACATTTCCATCTCTTGTGGTAGCAAGGAAGAAATTTGAAAACATGTTTTTTACAGCCCCAAAAGATAAATGCTTACCTGTCTTATGCGGGCAGACTGTGATTTAATGCTAAGCTAAAGATGGGAGGGAGGGCAGGAAGACTTGACTCCTTCTGAGCACTGATTTTGACTTTATACTTGTCTTCATCTCAGCCCCTTCCACCCTTCAGGTCTCTCGTAACTCACCTCCAGGCACATCCTCCCTCTGTCCTTGGGCAATGGGTTTTTTATTGATCCTGGACTGTGCACGATTGGCAGCCTTGCAAATGAAAGGCAGAACTTGACAGGAGGACAAGGCGGGCGTAGAGGCCACGCTGAATGCCATTGGGAGCATTTGCCGTGGCTCCAGTTGATGGGCTCCCTGTGAAGGGATGCAGTGCGGCAGCAGTGGGCAGCCTAGACAACGGAATCAAGACCTTCAAAAGTAGTCTTGAGGAATAATTTTAATAGTACTGACTGTAGCCTGGTCATAAATTTGTTCTTAAGCTTCTCTCTTGCTGACTTTAGAAATATGCTTGGGGCATGGCGTGTGGGAATTCATTTGCTGCTGTATTGCTGGCAGGTCTTGAAAGGTGTTGTAGATCCTGTTATCAGTCAAGGCTTGTTTAAGCGGATGGGTTTGCCCATCAGATGCAGGGCCTTGAACATCACCCTCTGTCCCATGTGTCCCCTGGCGCAAGGGCATGTCATGGTGACGCACAGGCACCCTTGAGGCTGGGAAGTGCTGCTGATTTGCATCTCTGGCTTGCAAGCTCAGCCAGGCGTTTTTGGAGAATGAAGCAAAATTTCCTTGACTCAGATGGTATTTAGTCTGCTGTATCATACAGAGAAAAATCAGGCCTTGAATTTGGAAAGCTGTAGGAGGTCCACGAGGTCACCACTGGCTAATGTGCAGAGTGTGTGAGAGAARGAAAGGCAAATTCAGATGATAGTGTGGTTTAATAATTGCCATTTAACTATTTTTTAAATAAAASATAGTTCTCCAAGGTTTGTAAGATGCAGTGAGCTCAGGGTCAGTATAAACAATATTGTTTTGATATTATTTCAGAATTAGCATTATTCTGCTTATTAACTGTCTGAGGTTTCTTTGTTTCCATTGTGCACATGTCACCAGAGAAGGTTTGGATGTTAAAACCATGGATCTAAAGAAAGTTGATTTCCCTGTTTAGTAATTGAGATACTTTCCTCCTGACTCYGTTCCTTACATACAGCTATGTGAGATTTTTGCCTACTCCTTCTAAGTCAGTGAATAACACAAAGCAGCCTGGAAGCCAGCATTTAAAACAGGTGAGGAAATACCTTGATCTCCTATTCCCCTGGGCCTGTAGAGCTTTTTATCTGTGGCATCTCTTCCCTCGTGTACAGGCTGACTTTGCATACTCACGGGGATGTGCCAAATCACACTTCTTCATTTATTTTGGAACTGACAGGGGATCTGCAGTAGGTCGGTCTGGAGGCCAATCTGCTCCTGTGCCCCAGGGCTATGTCAAGGAAATTGGTGGGRTTTTTGACTCTATTAGCTGCTCAGTTGCTCTGCGCTCTCAGTTTGGCAGGAAGTACTTTTGTTTTAGTTGCGAAAATCCACCCAAATTTGACAGAATTGAAAGTCTAAAATCACCCCATGGGCACCCCCAGTAAATTTTATATAATGCTGTTCTCCCTCCTTGTGTAAGTCTTAAAATTCAGGGCTCCCACCAGGCTGCTCTGTGCCTCCAGTGTGACATCTGAAGCAACTAGACAAAATTATAACCCTGCATCAGTAAAAATGGATTTTTTTCTTTAACTTCTTTCTGCTATATTCACCTACAAAAATATTAAAAAAAAAAAAAAAATCCAAAAATCGGGTGCTAGAAAGGCAGGAACTCAAGTTATCTCAGACTGATGTTACTACTATGGGATGTTTTATATTCTTGCTGGCAGATCTAGGCTTTCTATCCTGTCTCAGTGTAAATACCTAGTAAGGAACTAGGTTTTCATTTCATACTTTGATGGAATTACTTTGAATGGTAATGGATAAAATGAAGTGGCTTTATTAACTAACAAAATATTTTAACAGTGCATTGCAGAAGTGTAAGAGAACAAAAATAATGTGAAGTGAGGTTTCAGCGTTCTGGCTCTGGTGGAATCCTGAGATGGTAACAAGGCAATAATTATAAGCAAGGTATAAAGGTCTGTATTTTAATTTATATTTTTGTAATCTGGCAAAAAAAAAGATGTTTTTATGAGTTACAGATACAACCAGAAAGCTAAACAACATTGGCTCTTGCTGTAGGCTAAAATTAGGGTCATTTTTCAATTAGTTCCAACAGATCTGGTGGTCACCAGCTGCTCTCCTAATGCAACAGTTAGCTAATAGCAAGAAGTGCTTCTCTAGCTTTCTGCTCCCTCCCTGGTATGTTATGGTGGCTCATTTAGCTTGGGTAAAAGGAGCGATCTGTCTCCTTGCAGAGTATCGGGGTGGGATCTGGACAGGATCCCTCTGTTCACTTTTGTCTGTTGTATGAGCTAGTTGCATCCCACCATACTCAGGGGAAGGAAAATAGCACCATGTGCCTCATCCTCGGGTCTAAGTCCTGGGGAAAAAAAAAAAAAAAAATCTGTTGTTTTCTTTTAATAAGGCTTTTTAAAAACTGTTCTCTGAATGTGCTGTGTTGTGCATTTGAGGCTTAGTGGGTCCGACGTGCTGGACTCGGGGTTGTGTCCTTGCCCAGGCTGGCAGCCCTAGTGCTGAACTTTTCTCCTCTTCCTGGTTTCACTCGGATCCTGAGGGTTGTTGTAACCTAGTTTTCTGTGAGCGATTTCCTTTTCTCTCTCTCCCTCTTGCTCTTTTTGCTTTATGGAGTATAGCCAGATTAATCGCACAAAGCCGTGGAAATCAACAGCAGTGTGTAATTCAGGGCTTGATAACTGATGGTGGGAGGGTGCAGGGGAAAGGTGGTGCTCCTTACAAAATCGCCACATGATTTATCAATCCCCGAGACATCTGTCTGCATTTCCTTTTTTACAATCTATTTCAGGAAACACAAAACCAAAAGGAAACTAACTGCCTTTTCAAATAAATGGTCTACCTTCACAAGCAATACGCCCCTTCTCATCTGAGTGCATTGGGCTGTAGAGGAACAGCCGTGAGRTAATGTTTTCTCCTCATACACGCTCTTTTTTTTCCACTGAGAAAACATGCCTGAGCAGAAAACGAGTGCTTTGGACATTTGTCCAGAATCTTGCAGCAGTTTGCTTCGTACTATTGCTATTGCTGTGACTGTGCTGCCTCGGATAGATCAGCATCCATTGCACTGGGGCCAAACACCAAATAAAAGAATAAAAGCAATTAAAAACCAATACTTGCTGAGATATCTGTGTGTGAGCATGCTTTTCACCAAAGGTACCTCAGCCTAAATGTGAAGTTACCAGAGACTCAGCTTTTTCTATGAGAAGATGTAGTCTTTTCTCTGCTGACTGGCATGTAACCAAGAGGAAATATCATCCTTTTTCAGTCAAAGGCTTTGCACATAACTCTTGGGTTTTTTTCTTTCCCCTCTCTGCTTGCTTATATCTTGTTTTGCTTAAAATATGTTTGCATATCTTTAAAAGTTTTGGGAAATTAGGAACGTAACCGATACGTCCGGCAGTGAGGAAGGCAGAGTCTTTCTCCCCATCTAATTTCTTCCCAGGTCTATTGCAACCCATGTGAGTGGTCCAGGAAATGGAGGTAGTTGGGAGTTTTTTAGTTAAAAGGGAGAGTCAGAACCCAGAGATCCATGGGACCTGTAGAGTTTTGATGTACCTGCCATTAAAAACTCCTTCCTGAGTCCAGGATGAGCTTTCTAACCATAGTCAGACTAACGAGAAAGAGACATTTCCCTGAGAAGTAGGCAATGACTGGGTGGTCAGGACATTCACGTGAGCAGAGAGATCCCAGCTCAGATCCCTGATGTGCCTGATTTAGATCTGGAGCTGGAATTGGCATCTTAAATTATTTTAAGTTATCAGCTATGATATGTACAGCCTCTGTATCATCACAGAAAAAAAAAAAAATAGTAGTTCAGTTTTTGCAAGACAGAAAAATACTTCCCCACTCAGATCTGCTGCCAGTGCAACAAGAAATGCACATAGAGATGTGAATCCAATAACACAGGTCTCTCTTCCTGAAGTAATTCTTCCTCTGCCTGTAAGTGAGGGCTCCAAGGCTGAGCGTCAGTTTATCCAATATCTCTTCAGTGATCCCAGCTGGAAAATAAAATAGTGGCCAGTTAGTTTACTTATAAGCCGCTGTCCCCGTATGTTAGCAACACCTAAGGTCTTATATCCCAGAGGTACTGGCAAGGTCTTTTCTTTGACAAAGTGATCCCAGATTGGTAAAGCAGGAAGAAATAACTCCTTTTTGTTTCTGTGATATGTAGCTGAATGTTCATGAAAATGAGACGTTTTCAGAAAGCAAGGAATTTAAATAGTAATAATACAGTGTCTGTGTTCCTCCCGTAAAGCAAGCATTGCTTCCCTGAGCAGTTCTTTTCTTATGCATTTTCTTTCTTTGAATCTATTCTCGTGTTTTCTTATGAACTCCCTTCCTGCCCTGGAAAGAGCTATTGCTTACAGTTTTGTCTTCAAGCAATGATCATAATAGATATTAAAATGACTCAAGAAATGAAGGTACTAGAGCACCCGCATTTATACATTGCTTTCTGGGAAGAAAACCCAAAGAAATATAGAGGAGGGGATAAAACAGACTGATTTGAATAACAAAAATCTATTCTAACATCCCTCACAGGGTAAATTAAAATGATTGTAGTGTTTCTGATATATTTTGCTTGGAAAACAGTCAAGATCTGAGCTTTTGTTGAGTAAGTTCAGGCTTTGTCTGTGTGTCTGTCTAGCTAAGGTGGTATCATTTGGCGCAGCGGAGTAGGCTGGTTTCAGGTTGCAAGCAGCACAGGAGATGTGCTGATGGTTGAAGCCTCAGTGGCCAGGTCCACCCTGATTTTGGGAACCTCAGGGGGTGAAGTAAACCCCGCACAGCCCCTGACCCTACAGCATATCCATATTACTGCTGGTAAATGCAGATGGATTAGCTGCAGTCTTGGGCTTGTGCTCCCTGTACTGCACAGGGACATACCCAATGAGAGAACAAGAGCTTGGTCCCTTTCCCATTTCTAGGCATCAGATGAAGTTCAAGCTAAGGACTGAATATCATCAGCCTTTAAAAGCTGTTGGGGGTRCACATGAAGAGACCTGGAGATGTTACCGGTGGGAAAAAAAAGCCCATTGCCGTGTTTGTTTTGCTGTCATGTTGCACAGCCCTGCTTCATGCAGGGTGGGTGTGCTGAGGAGCTTCTTTTTGGGCAGAGCGTATGTGGCTCACGTGTCTGTCTGTGGAGACAGGAGCCAGGCCCCCGGTGCCCTGGGGTGGAGCACTTGCATCCAAGAAGATTGAGACGAACAAAACCCGGGAGGTGGATGGGGACACAAAGTCATCAGGCGGCTGGTGTGAGCTTGTGTCGTGGTACTGAATTCAAGGACACTGTAACTGTGTTGGCCTGGGATTTGCTCCAAGACCTGTTTTGTTTAGGGGTGTCTTTGCAAACCCTGTATTGGATGCCCATAATTTGGCTTGGGCCTTTTGAAGCCTTAAAGTATCGAGCTGGGTCTAAGTAAGGTTGTCCATCCAATGCTGCCTTCCCCAAAGGGAGCTGTGAAATCCCGTTGAAGCTGAAGGTCTCCAGAGGCGGCCTTGGGTCATAGGAAGAAATTTGTTCATGCATGTCCCACTCATGTATGGGTCAGAGCCTGGATCCTCTGTGGTCACTCCTTGGGGACCCGTTTCAGGTCCATGCTGAGTTGTCTCTCCACCACTGCCGCAAGGAATGTGACTTAGAGCCATGCTGCCTGGAGGGAGCCCAGCGTGACCAGTCTGACCAGTGGGTTGGCGTGATGGGACAGTGGGACAATCTCCGTCACTGGCTTTAGCCATGTTCTTGGGAGATGTTGGAGTTACAAACGCCGGGTTGCCAGAACCCTGCCGCACCCAGAATATTTGCCAAAACCCCGCCTTTATCTGCCACTTCTACTGTAGCTTGGGGTAACATGATATTTTCATTTTCCAACAGTTGCACTGCTTTTTTCCCCTGTACATAAGCATCAAATGCTGTTTGCTGAATATTTCACTTGTTCTTATTTGGACTGAAGGTTTCTGTTACCACTGGCCCTTAGGGGACCAATTTAGCTGCACTGAACCAGTTTTGGTGTTCAATTCCTTCTTTTCAAAGAGCTGCATTTCCACACCAGTTGAACCCTTCGTATGCTGGCATCTTCCACACTTCCAGCTCAATGAATGTTTAAAAAAGATATTTCTCCCTCCTGTCTGTCCTCACACATACATATGCCTCTGCTATCTAAATGGTGGGGGGACATGAAAGTCATGCTGAGAAGCAGGGGAGATTTTAATGTAAATGATGTACCACAAGGGACACAACCTCATTCTGTCTGAGTGAGGTTTTATGCACAGAAGTGCAAAATATTCAGCCCATGTATCATTAAAGTGTTGCAGCAAAGCCTCTCCAAGCCAGCAAGTGCCTGAGTAAGTTCTGAATTGCTGACCGTGTCTCAGCTCTCTGCCCCAACCTGCGCTACGATACCGTCTTTTGCAATTGCAAACACGTCCTGCAGCATCCCGTTGTTTGCAGAGTTCTTGTTCCGGAGTAAATGACCCTGTTGGTGTCTTGTGGCTTTCATACCTTGATGGGGAAGCCTGCAAAATTCACTTTGTCTTCCAGTCTTAGTAAGAGATGCAGGCGGAGGAGGTAATTTCATAGTCTGTTGTGTTTTTCTGATAAAATACACAGGGTTAAAGATAATATGGGTGTTTTGGTGCCCATAGTATTATGAAATAATGCTTGGAGATTGGAAATGCAATAAGCGTGAGTATTGTTTTAGGTTATGACTTTGCTTAATTTAACCAAAGTTTGTGATGTTGATGTCATGGTGGAAGAGAGAGGGCTTTGTGTTTTCTTACAGGGAATTTTCAGAAGCATCATTCTGACTTCAGCACATGGGTCTTTTCATGAGGCTGGTGCCCTGCAATCACACAGATGCTTTAGAAAAGCCCGTCTCACTGTCTTATTTGAATCATCTTCCTACACTCAGCTGCATAGGAATCAGCCTATTCAGACTTCACAGGATAAAGATACTAGAGCYGAAACAAACTCCTGGAGAGGATCCCTGAAGGTGGTGTGTGCATGTATCCTGCACTGAGTGTGCAAATACCCCTAAATCCTATATATTCCTTCTGGGCCATTAAGCAGGATCCTTATTTCCCTTCAGATTGTAGCATCTGAGCGATGGATTGCAGAACTCCGCCTACCCGCCTATCAGTTTAACTTCTCAAAGGTCTTTTGGAAGCCATGGTGCTGTATAAGCAGAAGAAATAATTATTTAGAGGTCTTTTTGCTGTAGCTATTGGCACAAGGGAGTCCAAATGGTCTTTTTCACCCTAGTTGGCACAACCCTTTCTTGCTGTAGGATGGAAAAAGCCTTATGAAAACAGGTCAAGTTAGTACTTAAGATCTCCAACACAAGCTGGTGTAACACAGCATCTGTGCTGGGTTGGCTGGATCTGGTGTGTGGTGTGCTGGGGAGGTATGTGTTTTAATGCTGGTACTGTGTAAATTGCATTATACTAGTTGTGTGTTAGTAGTATATTATAGCCCTGTAGCCTGCACAGGGATATACCTTGTGCAGGGTAATACAAAATTTGAATGATTGAAATCTCTGTCCTCAGCATGGCTGACTCAATAGAGCATCCAGGAGAGGCATTAGGCATGTTCAGGTATTTCCCTTCCCATCTTGTGCATAGGCTGTTATCCCTGCTGGCTCCTGTTTACTGGATGCTGCTGCTCAATTCTGCATAGTCAGACTCTGCTATTTAGGGATGGCACCGAAGCAGCATTATTTGTTTGCTTTTCCCGTTCCATATGCATGTCTCCCCTTCCCTTAAAGCCACAAAGAGAGTGGGGCGACACATGCAGAAGACCCCTGCCTGAGTGCTTGGACTTGCGGTGATCACCCAAAGCCCAGGACACCTTGCTCTCCCAGTTCTTCCCCATGCAAAACACGGCTCTGAACTGGTTCCATGCTTGGTGGCAAAGGAGATGTCAAGCTGGTCCCCAGCACAAGCCCAAGTCATCGAGGGCTGGGATCCATTTATTTATTTGTGGCATATCCTCTCTGCTCTGGTAGTTGAGTTATTAAAATGAGGCTTGTCAGCACACCAAAGAGGGTTGGGGGGGCTTTGCATCTTTCATGCGGTTTGATCCTGCTCGGCTTGTTAACACTCAGTTACTTTTGTGATTAATTATTTAGTCCTCTCCCTCGGTACTGGGGTATAATAGCACAACCCCCATTTCTGCTGAGATTCACAGTTCTCTGCTTTTCCCTGCAAGCACCACCTCGAAGCACAGAGCAGAGAGGTCTGGGCTGCGGCACTTAAAGAGCCCATCAGCCGCCCGAGCCTGCTGCTYGCCCTGCGGCACGGCTGTGGCAGCCGGGCAAGGACTGGGGCTCTGCCTGCGGGCAGCCATCAATCTCAGCTAGTGCACGTACCAAAGTCAGCAGGGAGAGCTGTCCCTGAGTGCCCTGTCCCTCCAAACACGGCCTCTCAGTCCAACAGGTACTTGCTTGATGGGGAGACATCGGATGGGGCCGGCGTTGACTCCAGGTGTAGTCAGACACAAGAATCACAAATCGGAGGTGAACTTGTCAGTAGAGAGACTTTATTTGGGGAGTCAGGCTTGGCAGCCCTCTTCCCTTTCTTTTTTGGATGCCTTTTGAACAGCTTTCAGTTCAAGTTTTTGTAATCGCTCGGGCATAGCTTCTTCAGCCATTTGTTTTCGGGGGTGTTGTTTGTTGTCTTGATTTGCTCTCTAAGGCCACATGTGCAAAAAATTTTGCTAGTTCTCTGCACGCAGTGCTCAGGTACCCGCTTGCACGTAGCAGGGGCTTGTGCCCGTGGTGGGGCAGGTGTGGGGTGTCCCCCGAGTGTGCTGCTGTGGTTAGGTGCTGGTGTGTGTTCACACACTGCATGTGTGTGGACAGGCGTAGGGTGAATTTGTGCCCAGTGGGTGCTGGGGTTGTGTTTTGAAATGGGTGAGCTGAGTGCTTGTAACATCCAAGCCATCGCCTACCCTCTGGGGCTGCAGGGCCCATGGACCACATGCAACTGGTGGCAGGTGGGGCGTCCTCTGGGGCTGGCAGGTCCCCCGGCTCTGGAAGGCACCTTCCTCCCTCCCCGAGCATCCTTGGCTGTGCTTCCTGCTTCAAGCCCTAACTGCTGGATAAGGCAAGGCCTGAGGTCTGAATAACTAGCAAGGAATTAGCTGTATTTTCTTTATGATGCGGTCTCCCCGGTTCCTCTGATGTTTGCATCCTTCTCCTTTCATCTCGCACCTCTGTGGCAGGCGCCCTGCACAGCCGTGGGACGCGTTGGAGGCTCTGCCGAGGGGCGGGCAGGAGCGTCCCAGTGCGTCAGGGTCAGGAGCCGGTGCTCGTGCCCCAACCCTGCAGATGTGACTCGGAGGGTGTGAGTCTGTCCTTCGTCCCGCTGCAAACTCCCGTCTGCTGCTGGATAAGCCACCCTTCCTTCAGGTCTCTAAGATAGTAAAGTGCCAACTCCCCTCCCCACCAAAGGTGTTGGAAAAGCTGATTGCTTTATGCTTAGGAAGCTGATGAAGCATTAGCCTGGGTTTCTTTATGTTTTATTGGGGTCCATAAATTACATGGAAACTCACAATGATGAGGAAAGGAGCCAGGGAGACCAATTATTTGTCGAGAAGACATCATGACTAATGGTTTTGCTACATGTTAATTGAAAGCGTTGGAAATTTTAGCAAAGTAACACCCGAAGGCAGCTGGTACTGAGTGTATAGAGCAGACTACAGCAGGCTGCATCGCTCACTCGCTGTGTAGGAAGCTCAGTAGTAACCAAAAGGTGTTAATCAAATAGCATCTTTAAGACTTTGAGCCAGACGATGGAGCCACAAAGCCCCAATCCTCTGAACGTCCCCATGTCTCTGTTTTTAAAGCTCAGGCCCCTGCCTGCAGACCAATTTACTGGCTCCAAATGTTGTCTGTGCTGCAGCTTCCCTATAGGTTATAGTTTTTGAATGGCTCGTCCCTGCCAGATCCATTGGGGATGTTTTGCTTGACCTCCCAGGGCTGTACTTTGGTGTAAATCTGTGCAAAATTTTCTTTGGGGCTCCCTATGCAGATGTGGAGTGCAGAGGCATGTGTGCTCATGGTCTCTACCCACATGCCTTCACCATAAAACTTTCAACATGCAGGTCCAAGACCTCAGACACCTCCCAGGCGAGCAGCAGTGGGTCCCTGGGAGCCCTGGCTGCCCACCGCGCATGATGGGGACTGTCACCTCGTGGTGCGGAGTACCACTGAGGCCCTCCCCGTCCCTGGGGCCAGATCCAGCTTGCGGGAATGACGTCTTGTTTCTGATCGGAGAATCATAGTGTGTGCCTCCATCTCCAGTGTCCCATTAATAGCACAAAAATAACCTGCTTGGGTCAGAGATGCTGAGGGAAAGAATCCAGGGTGGAGGCTGGACTTGCTGCCCTGGCAATTAGATCATAGTAAAAATAAAATTCAAGCCCAAAATGCCCTTTTGTTTTTTAAACTCAACCAACCCTTGAAATTACATTGGGCCACACCATAAGTGTAAGTACCCCAGGTGTAGTTTTTTCACAACAAAGCAGCATTTTAAGACCCCAATATCATAACCATTGAGCCACATTGGTCATATTATTTATTAATAGTTACCATTTCAAGGGCTGGGTCTTGATATATAAGCTTCATTTTATACCGTTGCTTAGTCTACTTAATGCTCATGGAACTATTCATGTTACAGGGAAACTAACGTACATAATAACTTATGGGATTCAGACTGTCTATAAGAATATGTTTACCTTCTCATTTTTCAAGAAATTAGCAAAAAAATATAGTTCTGTACTAAAAGAGTATATGAAGTAAGGAAGTTTAAAATACACATTATATACAACATCTTGGTAAAGTCCCACTTACAAAATCATTAAATCTCTCAAATTATTATCTAAATAAAGATTTTATTGTATTTTAATGTGCTTTATTATATTCTGCAGTGCCCTGAGCACCTTGACTTCATAAATAAAAGAATTATTATGTAGAGTCTTTGCAATATGAAAATTAATGCTTAAAYGCTTGGAGACTTATAAAAATTTCAGCGGGTTTTCTAAGGCTAGTGATAAGGGTTCATAAACACGCTAATTTTTTCCACACTTAAACATTTCAGGTCAATGGAGTACAAGAGGAGATGTTAACAAAACCTGTGCTCTTTTAATAAGAGACTGGAGTCTTTGGAGGGCAGCGTACCCAGCTGTTACACTGCAGCACTCTCTAATAACATCTCCAGACGCTGCAATAGCAATAAAGCATGACAAGATTGTATAATAACTCTATTAATCACTTTTTCCGGTAACATGAAGAGAGCGTGTTATAGCAACCATCTAACCCCTGCCCCCTTTCAGTGCCTCAGGAAATTTGGGGCAATTACTGCAGAGGACCACCATCTGTTGTTTTAGGCTCTAAACTCACTTTAACTCATTTTTTTGGGTGGTGCATGTAGCATGTTTTGCTTCTTGGAAGGAACTGGGAGCAGGACATGCACGTGTCTCACCTGCCTGCCAGGAGAGGCTTTGGGAAGGGAACAAAGCCAGTTTGATGCAAAGGCACATTAAACATCTTCACCCCAGCTTTCCTCCTCACTTGCATTATTTATGTGTTTTTCCCCTAATTTTGCGACCAGGAAGAAAGCTCTGGGGTGGGAGTGCCTTTGTGCTGGGTTAATGGTAGGAGCCCATTGCAGGGTGGGCATTTGTGCCCTCTCCAGCCTGGGGTCGGGTCTCCTGGGCCCTGGGCAGGGTTGGTGGCAGCATCCCTCCCGCTGGTGCGGCTCAGCATCATGCACAGGAGGATCTGCACATGGCCACAGCATGTTCCCTGGTGGGGGAACTGCTCCAAAGTCCTCAGTGGCCAAAGATTAAACGCTGCAGGTGGTCTCTGGATGGATGACACATTGCTGATTAAGCACACAACGGGGAAACTGTGGGTTCTTTTCCCCTTGTGTAAATTTGCACATCTAGTGACTGCTTGGGTAGCAGACACATAAAATTGGTTTGGATGGAGGGGTTTCCAAAAGGATGCTACTTGACCTCTGCCACCCCCTCTTTCCAGAGCTCCTCAGTAGCCAGGAGGTGTCCCAGAAGAAGATAATTAGGCTTGTCCTATTTCAGCCTCCTCTGATCCCTAAGAAAGAGTTAATTACAGTCTTTTCCCTCTTGCTCAAAGGTGGCTGGGTATTATCATCAGAGCTGTAATTATTCATACTAATTGCTTATTTGGAGAGGGAGAGAGAATGAGAGAGAGGAGCCCCAGACTCCACATCAGTGATTAGCCGAACAGACCAGGTGCACTTCGTTAAGGTTGGACCGAGGTAGTGGTAGGGGGTGGCAGGAGGTTGGGGATGCCGGAGTGCTTGTGAGCGAGTGGTGGAGCACACCCGGTCCTGCTAATGCTGCCACCTCCTCTGGGACTGAGAAAAAAGAGCATGCACTTTTTGCAGACCTTCCTCCGATGGAGGGCACTCCGAGGTAATTGTACTCCTGGMTGGAGTTTTCATTTGTTTTGTGCCTTAATTAACCTTTCATCTTTTTTGTTTGTTTGTTTGTTTTATTTTAAATCTCCCTACAAGGGAGCAGGGTGGGTTGTGAGATGCTTGTCTGAGGTTTGTGTTTAAGCTCCTCTACAGATCTTGTGGCTGATACTTCATTAACTGAACAAAAACTTCTATGATCCCCTGACAGCCTCGGTGTTGGTGTGTTGTTTGAGTTGGGAAGGGGAAAAGGAGGTGGTGTGTCTGTTCCCTTCCCTAGCTATGTGCTTTTAATAATCRGGCTGATTTCCTTTGGAGGCTTATTCCTGTAACGAGATCTGGGGCTTGCCTGTTAAAAGCAATGGATTTAAGCTTTATTTTTTGGTGGCTGAGGGTATCTGAAGTGTGATGGTCCTGATCAGATGCTTTGAAGGCAGTAGCATGGTAAAATTTAGCATGCTGCAGAAGCTGGGACTTGGTGGGAAAACGCTGTGGGAAGCTGTCTCCTTGGGCGTACCTGGAGTGGTTTGGGGATGGTGGTGTGCTGTGAGCGTGATGGCACACGCTGGCTTCTTCTGAAGTGACTGAATTGTTGGTGAGGTAGGAGCTTGTTGTGAGGACTTGAGTCATCCCTAGAAGTAATTATTTTATTTTACTTTATTTTTTTCCTGGAATAGAAGGACCATGTGTCCTGCTTGACTAGGGTTACAAACTGTTCCTGGTATCTAATCTTTGCATGTGTCAGCGCGGTGATGAGCGGTCCACTGTGGCGTGGGTTGTTTTCTGTTGATCTTTCTGTTTTCTCTTAAGCCTTTGATTCCCGCTGTTCTTAAGGCTGAGAAAAACAACCTTAAGAATCACACTTATAGGTGACATGAACTATGCGGGTTTTAACAAAATACCTGGAAGGAGCTGCCCCCTGCTAAATACCTTTGAATGTTCCTCTATCCTTTTTATAAAGGTGTCTCTGCTGTCACCCTTATGGACAGCATCCACATACTGTGCTGAAAGCCAAACCAGACTGCTCTCTCTTCTGGAGATCTAATATTATTATCCTTGTGCTTTAACTTCCTAACTGGCCGTAATTATGTTTTAATGTACTGAATAATCTTTTCATCTGGATGTTTTACTACTTACTTAAATTACACAGGCTTTCCATGTTCATATCCTCTTCCTGACAGAGGAATTAGCTCAAGTACAGTGAGGTAGGGACCAAGGACTGCTGCTGCAGGGACTGCAGTCGTCCCCATCCTCTGGGGTGGGAGGCAGGGACAGGGATGGGGAGATGTCTCCTTGTAAGTATCGGGGAAGTTTGGATTTACAAAGAGGTCGGAGGCTTGGATCGCGATTCTAACAGGTATTGCATTGCTGAACCCAAGCTGAAGGTTTATTTGTAGTTTTCTAAGCTTTTTGCACGCTGGTTATTTGGAACGCTAGACATCTCCAAGAAGGCAAGGAATCCCAATTTACAGAGGTGGTACAATAGAAATAACCTTTAGTAAAGCCACCATAGTGCATCTAAATCTGGATCCTCTAAAGGTAGCAAATTTTTTACTTCTCTTGAACTCTGTGAGAATTAAGAGCCTATGTGCTTCCTAAGGTAGCTGGCCAAAGTGTGGTGTGGTTTTTTTTTTTTCTTCTTCTTTCCTTTTTTCTCCCTGTATCTTCGGAGAATTACCACCTCATCCTTTGCTGTTCTGTTCTAAAACAGTGTAAGTGCATGTTGTCCAGCTAATTGCTACTTACTGCTTTCCTATGGACCTTAGATTTCCCAAACACCTCCTATATAATGCTGTTGTAGAGCACTAATATACCTTTGCGTGCTCCTATAGTAAGCTTCCCATGCACTGCCAGCAGCACTTGCTTCCTCTCTGCCTACAGTTTATTCTTCGTGGTGGGGTTGCAGTATTATGAATGAGTGTTGACCTTCTTGTACCTGTGTCACTCAATAGTTCAATTCCATGTGCAAATTGCATGGGGAGGTCAGAAATCTTTGGGCTGTAGACCTGATCTTTGCTTTACAGGGGTTAAAGTAGTGGGTGCTGGTGCCATCGAGGAGAGCAATATCCAAGAGGAATGTGCTCTGGAGGCTACCAAAGCCCCTGGGAAACTGTGGGCTCTCTAACATGGATGCAAGGCATGAGGAAAACGCATCCTTCTGTGGAGGAACTACGTATGGCAAACAGCGCATAGCTCTCATTGAGCTCCACTGTTTCTGGGGCTCTGCAGGAGCAGAATTTACTTTGAAAGTCTCCATGGGCCATGTCCTTTTCAAGTCATAAAGGGATTCCTTGATGGATTCTTGTCTCCCCTATTTCTGCTTTGAGATCAAAGTTAGAGTATGTGGGTAGGGGAGAACTGTTAACTATTATTGGATTTTCCCATTAAGCTGTTGCTGGTAGGGAAACAATTAAAAAGACCATCAGATGCCGTGCTCAGAATGTCTCAGTGGGATTGGGTTATTGCTGGCTCAGACTGGGGCTAAGCTATTGCACTGCCATGGTGTTCATTCCTGTCCCCCAGGAAGGGAAGTGACAAGGCTGCCAAGAGCAACTTGTCCACTCGGTGCTTGATACTGGGAGCTGATGCTGTTGTGTGTGTTCAGTGACCAACATGCATCCTAGGGATGTTAACCACTGTTTTGGTAATAATAATAATACTAATAATAATACTAAATAAATAAAAAAATAATACAGCCTCTCTAAGTGACCTGGAGTGCCTTGTGCAACTAGCTGACCTTGTGCGCCATARGAAAAAGGATGCATGATTACTGTTTAATATCTTCATCAATGACAGACGGTGGGATTGAGTGCACCCTCAGAAACTTTGCTGATGACACCAAGCTGAGTGGTGCAGTCGACACGCCTGAGGGACGGGATGCCATCCAGAGGGACCTGGACAAGCTCGAGAAGTGGGCCCGTGTGAACCTCAT
>JAYKAV010000556.1:4938985-4982594 GCA_035582835.1 Phoebastria nigripes | reverse complement strand
TTTTGCTGTCCAGCAGCTATTTGCTCTGGTAGGTCAGCTTATGTGGACACCAAAGCAAGAAATAATCAGCTGTGCATCGCAGCAGCACCTTCTTTCTTGCAGGGTGATGTTGTGACCCTGTATATGTGCATGTGAGAATAAAAACATTAAAGTGCATCCCTTTCTGTCTCTGTTCTCCGCCCCCAGCCCTGCGTTAGCCATTTTAAAAGGAGTTTTAGAGTCCAACACTCTCAATTGAAAGTACATGCTGCTCTCTTGTGGAGCACCACGCGTTGCAGGCGAGGCCAGGAGTGTAGCACTGCTTTGCCTTGCAGCCTTAGGCAGATCGCTGTGTCTAAAGGAGTTGGTCCAGCAGCCTCTGAAACAAGTGATGTTCCTTTTAGGAAGGGAAAATAGGATTTTGCAGGTGATGAAATGAGGGTTTTTCCTGTCTTTGTTTTCCAGCCAGTCCCTGTCTTGGGATGGAACATGTTGGAATAGTTTGGGGAGCCAGGTTGGCTTTGGAGGGTGGATGAGAAGGAAGGATGAGGACGTGGTGGTAGGGAGAGGTTTCTCCAGCCTTTTTTAGAGATGAGTTGACCTGAACAGCCTGACTGCCCAGGATATTAGAGGCTTGCCTGCATGTCCAGTATGCTCCCTGCAGGCAACGCTGTGTCTGGAGTGCCGCAGCCTAAGGCAAAGGCAAGGTGCCTGGGCACTGCYAAGCTGGGTTAAATCCTTCTCTCAAGAGATGGAGCAAACTTGAGATCTGGGCTGTTTCCAGAGAGGAGCAGAAATTGCCCCAAGTGCCTCTTGATCTGCTGAGGAATCTGCTAAATCCTACCGTCATCCAGCAGCTTCTGATTCTTAGAGAGCTCAATAAATAAATGGTCCTTATCACATCTGCTGGAAGTAGGTACCTTTCTGGAGAAAAGCCCTCTTCCCTTCTGATGCACAGGGAGGGGGGAGAGGTTTGAAGCCTGGCTGTAATCGCAAGAGGGCAGAGTTGGCTCATGGCTCCTGAGCCCCTCCAGCTCATGGACCCACCAAGGGGCAGCGGGATCTGGCCTTGCCCTTGGCACTGGTGGCAGCCGGAGCTGCGGCAGTTGCTGGGCTGTCAGCACAAATGTGACTCCATCCCTCTGACTGAGCCCTTCAGCACCAATACTACCTGGGCGAATATATAAATAAGACAAGAATATCTCTTGTGACCCTTCTCTAGTTGCTTTGAAAGGTCGCTTATACCAGTGCTATGCTTGTGGGTGTCTTGCTATGGCGTTAATAAAAGCTTCATATTAATATTGATGTTAGAATTGAAAACATAAATTGATTGTTAATTAGCAGCTGAACAGTGGCTTGAGCAGTGCTGGTAATGATACGTGAGGGTCGGCTTCCCGAGTAGTGTCTGCTCTAAACTACACAAATGGCATAAATGTGCATCACAGGTCCTGTTTGCATTTAAAATAGCAGAGGTGTCATTGCTAATGAACACATCTTCTCAGCAGATAATCAGCAGGCTACTAGTACAGGCACATTTTGAGAGTATCTTTTGTGACATTGCCTGGAAGGAGCTGGAATGATCACGGTGGGAGACTGCCTCCTGGTCACCTGTTGGTGGTTGCTCTTGGCACTTTCAAGTAATGCAGAAATGCGGAGTTTGAGACTTTTAAACAAATTAAAGATTCAGATGATGGGAGGAGACAGTCTTGCATCATCTCTTTCAATTCTAGGGGAAAACAGTTACCTGGATTAGTTCAGCCACTGCCTCTGGGAACCTGCCTGGAGACTGAAGTGTAACGCAGTGCAGGTACTTTTTGGAAGTCCTCCTTGCTGAGGAATGAGCTTCTTGTCTGCCTCTGAGGTGCACTGGCTCTCTGCAGAGTATCCTGGGATGGTGGAGACTTGTGCTTTAACTTCAGCAGATCTGCCAATACACGTGAGTGCCCACACATGAAACATTGAGGTCCCTGTGTCGTGGCCGCTTGGATCCTAGACTGGAGACAAAGCCAGCGCTGGGTATCTGGGCTGCAAACACAGCCCAGATGCTGAAGTCAGTTCTTCAGAGAGATAAAGTAATTTGAAATTGAAAATTTGAAATAGCCCGAGGCTATGTCATATCTCTGAGCGTGGACAGTGTTGTTTGGCTGAAGAAAACCTACAGATCGTCTCCCCCTGCCTGCGCTGCTGACTCTCTCAGCCCGTGCRTATGGACATCTGTCCCGTGGAGTGGCATCCCAGGCTGCTGGGCTCCCAAGTGCTTCCCAGGAGGGATCTGTGAAGGTAAGAGATAACGTACAAGCTGTCTGCTGATATCAACCTCAAGATGAGGGAATCTGTAGGCTGTCCCTAGGGCAAATGAAGTAGTGTTGCTCACTTCTGCTGGTTTTCGCTCACAGAAACCTGTCACGGGGAGAGGTATGGCCGGCCGGTGGTCCTGGGGCTGTGCGGGGCCGTGGTGGAAGATCGCCCCTGTCTCCCACACCATGAGTCCAATTAGATCAAAGTTTTAAAAGATGGCTGATGCCCAGCAGAAACATCTTGTCCCTGGGAGCTTAGTGACTGAGTCACGCTGCCTGTGCTCCTCTCTAGCTTGGGAGCTTCTCTTCCTCAGAGGCTTTTTTTTTTTTTTTCTTCTTTAAACTTGGAGGATTTTTGCAGCCACATGGCAGAGAAACAGCTGGCAGGGATGGATTGCTGTACTTCAGCTCTTCTCACAGCTGCAAGTTAACAATCCAAAGATCATTTGCTTGTTATCATTAGCTTTTCCTGTTGGTTGTTTCAGTCTCCATGCCAAAGAAACACAGGTTTCTCAGTCATGGATTTAGGAAGCGGACTAGCTTACTGGGAAACAACCAGTGACAACTAGTCAGGCTTAGTTGGGGTTGGAGGCTTTCTTTCACTCTCTGTTTTTGTTTTTTTTTTTTCCTTCTTTTTTTCTTCCTAACTGGAGAATCTTGAACATAGTGCATTGTCTGGAAGTAGTGTTATCTTTCTGAAATGTAACTGAACTGTAGTGTACTCACCGAAGAGGTGTTTGCTGCGTTGTGGGAGGGTGTTGTGCTTGATGTTCTGGATAAGGAGTTATCAGGAGGAAATCTTTAAGTGTGCTCTTGATGCTGGTTTGCGTCAAAATAGAAATCCATTGCACAACTCTACTGAACAGTTTGAAATGTGGAAATCCATGTAAGCGTGACCTGTGTGATTTTTAGGTAAGACCATGTGTAACCTTCGCTAGAGCTTTCTGGGTCTCATTGATGCCATCAAGTCCAGTAGTGACGTTATCTTGAATGGACAACTCCACATTCTGTGGGATTTCTCCTGGGGTGGGGGAGCAGGGTCGCATTTTTGGTCCCCTCCTCCAATTTAATTTCCTGGAAAGAAAAATTGGAGTTGTAAAACTGAAGACAGAGCCACGCCACCATCCAAAGCATGCTGGCATCTCCCATAGCCCTCCCCCTGCTGTGAACAGGATTGAAGAGTAGCTCTCCTGTGCAGCTTCATTAGGGTTCGTAGTTAGCTCTGCCGTCTGTCAACCTATTGAGCATCTCCAGTGTTAGTCTGTGCTAATCAGGTGCAATACTGGTGTCCGTATTAGGGATCTCCTCTAATGAGGTGATAGTAGATGGCGCATACCATTAACCTTCCAGGCTACTCTAATTACTCAGTTTCTGATCAGACACAGCTTGTGTATTAGTACGTGATGGCTAAACTCAGTAGAGTGTTGTCGGAGCTGCATAGGTTCCGCTCTCCAGCAGATTCCTCTCTTCCCTTCCCTCATTCCCCTGCTCCATGCATGAGCAAAGTAAGACTGAAGCACAGTCTCACCTTGGAAAACGGGTTGGGGGAAGGAATCTGGGCCAAAAATAACCAATAAAGCAAAAGCAAACCACCAGAACCTCCCAGGTTTTGTGTGTKTTTGCACTCAGCCATTTTCTATATCTTCTCAGCCTTTGTATTTTTCCCCAAATCTTTACCTCATCAGTCTTAGGAGTTGCTTTGAAATGGGACTTCCCTAATTTACACTCCCCCCATCCCTCCTCACTTATTTAATTGAAACACTGCTTTAATCCTCCTCCAACCCTACCTGCGCCCAGCATTTTCACAGGAAAAAAACCTTAGTTCACTGGTTAGTTGTGTTTGCTCTCTGGTTTGCTGACTGGGTGACTAACTCCTTGGTTTTGTAGTCCATAAAGAGGTGGTGTCTGGTTGCACGCAAAAGTGGTGCTTAGGGTAGGCTGTGCTAGCGCAGGCAGGTGAACGTGTCTCAATAGCTCCCGGAGAAGAGCTAGCTCCCAGCAGCAGCCTCCGGGGCCAAGGGTGACAGGGTGTGCTTGTCTAAATGAGCAAACGTTTTCCTCCAGAGCTGATGGGTGCTTATGGTGATGCAGGAGGGACCAGTGGTGGGGCTGCCAGCCACGGACTCTGAGCTGGAGCAGCACGAGAGGGATCCCAAACCCTGGGCACTGGGGTAGCTCTTCAGGATGCTGTGCAGAAGCAAGAAGAAGTGATGCTAACTTCTCTGTTGATCCAACTTTCATTGTAAAGCCTGAAGAGAGATTTCCCAAGGTACCACAGATGAGGTGACTAAGTAGTCCTTTTCCTTCTGTGTCTTCCCAATTGAAGTAGATGCAGTGGGAGGTATTCAATTAGCAAGGGAGCTAACATTGCCCTCATCTTGATGGGAATGTATAGGGAACATGTGTTGGCACGCTTGGCTTAACAGGTCTGAAGAGCCTCGTCTAAGATGTAGAGTAATGCATCTGAAGTTGCTTAGATCTGAACTTGTCCCTAGGCAATGACATTTGCCTCAGTGAAGGCTCATCTTGTGCTGTATGCTCATTATAGCTGAATTCTGTTTAAGGATGCTCGTGGTAGAGCATCCCATAAAATAAAATCAATTATGCTTCAGCCATCTTATCTCTACTAAGTGTAAAATGGGGATTGATTGTGCCTCTGAGAAGAAAATGCTGTGTAACACATCTCATCTATGTCTAGATGTGTTTCTGGTAGACCAAAGCCACTTAGAAACAGCTGTAGCAAGAGTAAGATGCTGGGGCTGGATGGGAGCTGGCGCTGTCTTGTCCTATCCTCAAAGATGATATGGGAAGAGCCCTATATTGCCTTAATACAGCATCCTTTTTGCAAATGCACTTGAACAACAGTCTAGGGAACAGCCGCAAATGTAGTACCTGATCAAATCGTGCTCTTGGTGTGTCAGATTAGCTGCAGATGCAATGCTAAAGCAATCTTGTTTAACAGATTTTTATCTTCTGTACCAGTGGATTCAAAGGGATGAAAAAGATCCGGAGTGCTGGGCCACAGCGTGTGGGAGGAAAGCAGCCTCTGAGTCACTGGTGGTTATTAAATGACAGCAGAATTGAAATGCCTCGAAAGCCCCAGCCGTGCACTCATGTAGGCTGCTAATTGTTGATGATCTGCAAAGGCAAAGCCCTGACCGGACTTCCAAGAGAGCCCTGTTTCCCTGAAGAAAAAGAGGATTAAAACAGCCTTTTCGCTGGCTTCTCAGCTGAGCTATGAGAGCTCATATGACGCAGAAGGCACAGCCTCCACTTGGGCTGCTGGCTGAGATAGGATGGCATCGCTGCCCTGGGCTCCCCGTCTCCCCCCGCCTCTCCTGTGGCACCAAGCGGAGCCTAGCGTGCTGCCACGTGGGTGGTCTGCAGCTCTCACGGTGCCTCGTGGTGGTTCATGGTGCCTCCATAGATGCAAGAACTAGGGTGTAAAGGATAGTTGTCCCCCTTTTATTCTGGGGGGAAATGAGTCCCAGGGAGTGGTGCTGGAGGGGCGAAGGACTGGATGCAGAACTGCTCCTGCTAGTGCTGAGAGCCCCTTTTCTTTCCCAAAAGGGTGGAGTGCTCTTCTAGGATATCAAGCTCCAGGCTCAACTGCCCAGTTGAGAGCAGTCTTCTCCGTCCTGTGGTTCCCTCATTCACCAGCAATCTTGCTTGCACCTGGGTTGCTTTTAATTCTCTCCAGACAGTGCTGGAAAGCTTTCTGGTCAAGGCTGAGGAACATCAGGTTTAACTGGAATGAAGTATTTCCACCACATAACAGCTCTCCCTGGAGGATTTTCTTGGAAAAATTTCTCAACCTGTTCAATTCTCCTACAAAGCTGGTGCCATGAGTCCACGAGGACCCGAGCACTCACAGCTCTGTGAATCACTCCTGGGCTGGCAGTGGTGGCCTCAGGGATCCGATGGAGAGGAGCTGCGTCATGGAGGTGGCGCGTAGGGCACTCCTTCACTGCAGCATGCTGTCAGCAGGCTCCCCCAACAAAAACAGCTGTGCATGCCTTGGGCTGAGGTGCTGCATAATGCAAGCTTTGCGTGATGAGAACATAGGAATTAAGAGCTTACGGCTCACTTTAAAGTCAGTAGAAGAAGGACCAACTTGATCCTCCCTGCTGACAGTCCCAAGAGATCATGACTCTCATATCTGTGGTTTAACATGACTTTTTGCCCCTAAAACTGGTGCTGACTAATTCTGCAAAAAGACACATCGGAGCTATAGCTCAGTGCCTGGGGAGATGCTGGAGGTATTAGTAGGTCACTGGTTAAAAGCTATACAAAACTTGCCAGGGCTTAGTTTGAGGTCAGAGCCTTGTCCCCAGATGTAAGACCTGCTCGCTCGTGGTGGGGCTCAGACACAAATATGTACCTGCCCCCCGGCTCCTTCGGGCTCGCAGTAATGCTGGCTCCTTCCTTGCTGTCCTCATCGACTTGTTCATCTGTAAGAAAACACAATGCTTTCCTAAATTTAGCTGCATAAGTACTGTGGGTGTTGTCTCTTCTCCCCCCTTCCCCTGTTTCGAAAGCCATCTTAAAATCTGCACAGCGATTTAAATGGCAGCTTGATGGGAATCCATAGCAAATGACTCTGCAATTAGTAAATCTCTCCTATTGTGACAGCTCTATTATTAAACTGCCATAAATGCCAGACTATTAATCTGCTGTCTCCTCAATCCCCATGTTTCCCCTTCCTTGCCTGTCCTTTTCACCATTTGATTTTTTTTTGCCTTTTTTTTTTTTTCTTTAAAGTTTTGACTGCCTTCCAGCAAGTGTTTCTAGGGAGGGGGTGCGAGGTGGCACTTGCAGGGGGGGAAGGCTTTGTGGCACTGTCCTTTAGGAGTTTTTTGTCTGTAAGGCAGATGAGAGAAAGCCCCGAACGGTTGCCTCTCATTTGCTTTGAATCTTTTGCTACTTCAAAACCGAAGAATGTGAAATTTGCAAAAGCCGAAGTTTAGCCCTTAAGGAAGCCCCTTTTTGCAGGAAGTCAGAGGTAGGGAGGGAAGCTGTGACAGCAAATGGGTGGCAATATCATCTTAGCAGAGACGAGGGCCTGGAAAAGTCATAGCTGTCCTGACGGCAGGGTGAACTTTGCAGCTGCCGTTTTCTCCATCCCGTGATATAGGTGTGCATCTCATTTCTTAGCCCATAAATCTGCTCTGTCACCCCAGGGCTGGGGCACAGGCGGTGCTGTAGGCAATGTGGTGGGGCGGGAGCATGCAGGGCTGCAAACAGCAATGAAATCAGAGCCTCAAATTTTACCCCAGATGGTGCCTCCGTAGCGCAGGTGTGTTGTGTGTTGGCAGCGCACACTTGCACACGCTCATCCCTCCTGAAATAGCAGAGGCTGCCTCGCCGGGGGCAGAGGGAGCGGTAGCCTGCAGAGGAGCGGCTGCTGTAGCGTAGGACTGGGGTGACAGGATGGTTTTGCCTTTAATCTGAGCGTTGAGATTGGCCCATTGAGGAGGCAGTGCTGGCCCCTCTGTCCTGGGGTTTCGGCTAGGAAAGAAAATTGTGTCCTCCTAGCAGTGTGAGGATGGGCTTATTACAGGGAGGTGTCTGCTGGCTGGCAAGAAAACACTCGGGAAGGTCCTCACCAGCCTTAAATCTGTGACCTCTTGGCTTCCAGCTGCTGCTTGGGTTGGTGCTGGTCTCAGTAGAGAAGTCTGCCACCCCTGCAGCTCCCCTGGCACCACGGTGCCCTGTGGAGGAAGAGCTGATGATGGTGCTGCCTGCTGCGGCCTGGCAGCCTTGCAGAAAATCTGGATGTGTATTTAGAAAACTGTCCTGTTCTTCTCCACTTCGATAAAAAGTGATACTGCCCTGTAACCACCATTTTTTCACCTGCTGCTTGGAGAAGAGTGTATCTTGCAGATACTGTCTGGACTAGATCTTTCTAAAAGCTTGGAAATTTGGGGTTGTATGGACTTTTAACAGCTGGAGTATAAAGAAAGCCTTCACCCTACTCCTTGGCAGAACTAACAGGGAAATGACCTATCAACCCAAAATCTGAGACTTAAAAACTGTTGTGGGGATGAAGTGAAAAGCAGCAAAACTCCGACAGGGAATTGCACCTTATTTTTTCAGGCTTTTTCCTCAGCCTCAATGACTTAAACATAGCCACGCTGGTGTAAATCAGCTATGCCATGTAAACACCTAAATTCTCTTTGCATCCCGTTGCTATAGAAACTTCCCCGAAGCCTGGGTACCTGCACAGCTGCTTTGCTGCTCTGGGAACATCGGATGCCTCCAAGCCAGGGCATCTGGTCAAGGAGATCTGCTGTGGACTTGGTCTGTTCTGGGAAGGACTTGTGTCTGCCGCTGCTTTTGGGCTGCTGAGGTATTAAATAAAATGAAGATCTGCATCCACCTAGTGCCAGCCTTAGTCCCTTGTGACAAGAGATGGGCTTCTGCCGAGGACGCTGCCCTCTGTTAACTGTGGGTATTTAGGAGGCTCTTAAATACAGTATTATACTCCTAATTATGCAGAAATCCTTCAGTCTGGCCTGTTTCATCTGGAATTACGCTCAACCGTCAAATCCTGCCAAATACCTTCTCCTTAGAGCAAGGGAGGCTGGTGCACTTGGATTGTCCTCTGCGGAGAGGCGAATCCCGGCCAGAAGGCCAAGCCGTCTGGCCCCAGGCAGGATGAGCAGATGCAGGGGCTGCTAGCGTGGATGTGTCCACCTCCCTTCTCCTCGCAGCGGTGAGCAGCCGTGGCCGTGGGCACCCACCTTCCCTAGGCCTTCGCCCTGTGGGGTCCCAGTAAATGCTTATGTTGTCAGATGCCTCTTGAGTAAGGGGAATATTTTTGTGTTTGTCTGTGGGGTTCCTTCGTGGCAGCACTTCCAGAGGAGGCTGGACAGAGGCTTTCACAGAGAAGATGGGAGAGGAGAGAGTGGCTTTGGTAGAGGACTGATGTGGCAGCTACAGGAATAATTTGTGAAGAGCATTTGCGCCCTCCTCCTCCAGCACCTTCTTCCTCTGGCTAAAATCACTTTACACCAGGAGTGAGTCATCCTAGGGATAACTAAGGCTACATGACGCTTTGTATATTTAATAGCGTAATTCAGACCACAAACATCCTTTGTGATGGTGCAACTGCTGCCTAAAAAACCACCCCTGCGGGCTTGAGACAAATGCTGTTTCTAAAGGAATCCAGTTCTTAATTACCTCAGAAAATCATAGAAAATGTCAGTAATTGTAAGCCAGTTATGCCTGGGCCACCATCTGCCCAGCACGTGATGCTCTCCAGGAGTGTGCAGTTACTGTAGGGGTGCACCTGAAATCTTGCAAGGAAGCTTTAATGCCCCCTTTGTGATCTGTCCCCCAGGCATTGCTTGTTGGTTCAGAGCACCTGTAAGCTTTATTGTTTTGTCTGATCATTTTGATCAAGACTTATTTTCTTGTTGTCTCCTCCCCACCCAACATACATGCATCAATTCTCAGCTATATAGAGAGCAACCCCATAATTTTCACTCAAATCTCCACTTCCTATTAAGTCTTGCGCTGCTTCATAGCAACGAATTAATAGTTGAGTGAAAGGGTTTTATAGTACAATATATTTTAGAGAATAAATATTCTTAAATTACCATTCTGTAAGTGATTGGAGAGAATATTTCTGTTACGAAAAACTTTTTCTAGGGAGCTCTCTTAAACCCGTAACGCTAGTTCCTGTTCTGCAGTAGGTCTGGTTATTACTGTGTGTTAAGGATGTCAGCTAATATGAAGGCGGGAGATAGCAAAACTAGGTTTTCATAGCTCTTCTTACAGCTTTCAGAAAATAATTTTCTCTCTATGCTTCTTTCTTCTTTTTTGCTTTGGAAAAAAAGGGGGCAGTCAAACCATCTTTTTGCCAAGTGTACAGCTTCAAAACTTGGTTTTCTTGGCAATAATTCATCTAGTGTTGATTCTGGCCTGGATTCTGTGTGTTCGCCTTCGTGGAGTAATAAGGTTTGCAACTGTGAGCCTTTCAATATTGTTCCCAGTGGCCCTTGCACAGAAGTATGTTCTTGGAGTAGGTGGTGTAGCTCTGGAGAGTGAACTTCTACTGCAGTTCCTGTGCCTTTAAGTAGCAGAAACAATGTCCAGGAAAGCACAGGGAAATAAGATATTGAGGGAACAGCTCTGCTCTAAACTTTATGGCAAAAATGAATAAATCTCTAACTTTTAATGCCTTATTGCACATGTAACTACTGTGTTTCAGCATGCAAATGGCTGCTGAGGTAGCAGAGAGTATTACACTTCTCATGTGTAATCAAAAGGTACAAATGAGAAGGCGTCTTTCTCATAAACTGGGTCACTGGGTTAATAGAGTTTTGAAAATATCCCCTCCTAACCCGTGCTGTTAATATCTCAGCATCCATCTAGATTTTAATACTGTCATATGCCCGTGATACGCGTGTCTGTCATCTGCTTGCTCTGAAGGTTTTCTCCCTTAGTCGAAGAAATACTCTGCGTGATAGAGATCGCTGCTGAATGCAATGCGATGCTTTGACTGGCAACAATTCATCTTCATTTGAACACTAAATATTCCATTTCTCTAGCTAGTGAAAGGCTTGATTTAGGATAGTGGCTTAGTGATTATTCCAGGCAAGGGTTTGAAAAGGCAGATATTCAGCTGAACTATACACAAATTCACTGTTTGAAAACTAGTTGAGCTTTTGATGTTTCTGTGTCTGGTACCTGTTCCCTGGACTCTTGTGTCTCCTGCTGCCATGGGTTTGACTGAGACACTCTTGTATGGGTGGTGTTTGCACTGCTTTCTTGCTGGGTTTTGATATGTTCCCTTTGATAGTGATTCAGCAGGAGGTTCTAGATTTTGGGGGAGGAGGAATAGGGGAAGCAGTTAATGAGCTGTATTTGCTGTTCTGTTAAGAGAGATGAATCTTCTCTCCAGTTTACAGATTGCTGAAGTTAGGAACTTAATCAAGGGACTTGAGATGAACTATTCTCTAGGAAAAGATGTCTTTCTCCTTGGCTATCCTAGAGGAAGCTCAGGTGATGCTCTCCTGTTTGTTAGACAGCTCATGTAGGTGGGGATGGATCCCTTCCCTAGCGCCTTCCTGAAAGGTGCTGCTCTTGTTCTGAACAGCTGAGCTTTTATGATATAAAACATTAGCTTTACTTTCCTTCCGATTCAAACGCCAAATGCTTCAGCCTTCTCCCCGTTCCTTTTGGCCCCAGGTGCTCTGTTGCTTTTCTGAGCTACAGTCTGGGTAGAGTGGGTTGGCACACTGTTACTCCCGATGGTGTGGTCTTCCCTGATCTGATAAAGGGAATATGAAAAAATGCTTTGCTAACAGGTGTGTTACCCCTTTTGGACTGGTAGTCAGGATCTTGCAAGGAAGTGCCAGATGCCTGGTTTTCTGAGCAGCGTGGGTGCAGATTCATGTGAAGGAGGACTCCTTGCCCTGTAGCATCAAGAGCTGAATGGCCATGACCTGATTGTATTCATTTTCAGATGTCTTTGAATGCACTTTTTCTCCCCCTTCCCTCTTTCTGAGAATTAGGGGTCACTCTGCCTTTGCTATTAGGGATCCTCCTCTCTCTCCTTAAGTGCATCTCTCCCAGAGAGATCACACAACCAAGCCAAGCCCTTTTTCTCACGTAATGCAAATCCCATCTACCCCAGGTAGTTAAGATTACCAAGTAACTTTGCACCCTGTGAGAGCGATAGGTTGTAGTTGCCATTGTGGTTCACAAAACAAAAGCAATTTCTCTCCACTTAAATGGAAGGCAGTTGTTCTCCCCACCAGCTCCTGTAAATCTTCTCCCAGCCTAGAGCTTAGCAGCCAGGTCCTGGCCACAGTGAAGTTTGTGGGATCATGCTCTGACTTCTGTGGGATAATGACTTTTCTGCCCACGTCCAAATGACACCGGCTACCAGTTACAAAAGGAGAATGGTAAATTCATCTGTTAGCTGCTCTCTCTCCTGCAAGATTTACTTCCATCAGGGATTTTTATAGGCTAATGCTGTGTCTTTCGTGATGGGGATGTGTGGTGGAGGAAATTTATTGTTCCCTTCCTAATAGATAGCTGTAATTTCATTTCGGAACAACCACTTTATGTGCGAGAAAGCGATTCCATTATGCCACTGCACAGCGTTGGGAGCATCTGTGGCAGTGGGGGCATTTGGATTGAAGAGAGTAAAGGCTGCACATCTGCTGCCCTCCACCCCTATTCGCAGAACACAGTGTTAATCCTAAAGAAAAGAGAGCAATTAGCTTGTAAACCCTTCCTGAACCCACTGGAAGATTAGCCATTTTCAATTAAAGCTTTTCAGCTGGAAAGATAATGGRCTAAAATTTCCAGCTTTTAAAAAAAACTATTATTGACCATGTGGTTTTATTTCTGTCAATTTACATCCTTTATAATTAGCTACCCTGGGATAATTAGGACTGCCCTGCACCATACTCTGTTCCCTACTCTTTCCCCTTATAACGCAAATGGCAAACTGACTTCGTGGTCTGTCTTCTGGCCTGTTGCAACTAGCACAAATCCACTTGTTGTTTGGACCCACGCTGGTGATGAGCCGTAAGCAGTACTTTTGTAGGTTCCTGTAACTCACAAGGGAAAGGATAAACCTTTACATGCCACCATGTGTGTGCTGTAACTGTTCCCGGGGAGTCCGGATGGGAGGAGGGAAGCTGATCCCATCTTGCAAGCCTGCAATAACAAGCAATTTGCAGTCCCTCGGGGAGCTCCACACACTCTAAAGCCAAAATACTTCTTTATGTATCACTGGTCCCAGCACTTGGGGGTTACCTGGAGCTGTGTGTGGCTTCGCTTTGTCCCAGCTTGGGAGGTAAAACTTCACAAGCCAGAGCTGGAGCCAAACTAGCAGATGGAAACGCCTCGCCCCAGAACACATGGCTGATAGACTCTGTCCGAAGGTGTCTGCGTGTTTGAGCACTTCTGAAAGCTGCATCGCTCCTTAGGGCATCTGGGTAGAGCTGGGAGCCTTCCTGCAGCAGCAAGGGAGTCTGACCTGGTTTCACCCTGTGTCAGAAAGCTGCACGCTGACCGCTGCATTGTTGCAGTGCCTTTTGGGTCATCTCTGTTTGCTGAGCGTGATCTGCTCCCCCCGTGTTTCCTGCAGCTAATGCACAAGTGCAGCGCTGACATCGCTCAGCATGGTCTCTGCTGTAGACCCAGTGTGGGTGGCAGGCTTGGACTGGAGCCGACAGCAGCTCGTGGCCTCATCCAGCGCTGACGACTGCGGTGTCTCCCCAAAGCCAGGTATCCCTGTCCGCACCGCACGTGCAGCCTTGCATCCCATAGTACTGCAAGCTAATGTGTTTCAGGGGGCTTGTGGCTTTGGTCACTACGTGYGACTCTGAAACACAGCTGTTCCTGTGCTGCTGGTAGTGGCTGGGCTACATCTAAGGGAAAAAAAGAGAAGAAAGGCTGATCTTTCAGGGGACTGTTCGGCTGTGTAGGCTGAGGTATCTGACGTGGAAATTAGCCCTCAGGCCACGGCCAAGGACTTCTGAATGAGGTAAGCTCTATGAGCTATCTGAATGCAAAACCACCTGGAGCTCTGACTCCAGGGTGCAACGTGGGCTGTGCTTTTTCTGAGTCACCAAAATTATTGGTATTGCTCCTAGTTCTTGGCTGTCTCCCTTGCAGACCTTGGCCAGGTCCCACCTAGCTTTGCTCTTCTAGAAGAGTTGCACAGTGTAGATACTGCATGGTAACGCGTAAGAGTGGATATAAAAGCCACATAAGGAATATGGCTTGTTGCTCTTGGGATCTCGCTAGCCTTATCATGCTACTGATGCTAACGTAGTCTTTTGCAGTCAGCACTTTTCCTGCTATTTTTTTGTTGAAATGCATATGAAAATATGCCTTGGAAAATATTTTACATCTGAACTAGTTAATACAGCACCTTGGAGAGAAGGTATCTGATGCAACAGAGTACAAATGAAGCCTCATTAAGCAGGAATTCAGTGATTCTGCTGAATGCCCCAGCAATTAAATTTCATCTCGATTCATATGCAGGTCAGGAGAATTTGGAAGGAGAATAGAGGAAGCAAAGCACTGTGGCTCTGTACTATGCAAATTAGTGTTAACATGGCATTTCATTTATTGTTAATGCATTGTTACACTGCTACTCATTGAAAAGAAACTGTGTGACAACTGCTAAGACTGATGACCCACTTGCTTATTTTACCATCTGCGTTGGCAGCGTTGCCTCTGAAAAGACCAGTGCCAAGGTAAATCTTTTAAGGGGAAGATGTGGAGGTTTTTCTTCCCACAGAGAGGAGTGGAGTTGGATGCTGACTAAATGCTAAGACCTGTCCTTCAGGCTGCAGTAAGCTGTAGCGTTGCCTCTCTCTCTCTCCTTTGGGGTGAGATGTGGCATGGCCCACATCCCTGCTACTGGAAGGAGCCTTTGTTTGGGCTCAAGCGCCGGGTCCTTTTGGAGCAAGAGGAGCAAGTCTTCAGTCCCTACTATTATAAAGACCTGAGCTCTTGAAGCATGTAAAAGAGGGTTCAGGGRTGCTGACATGCTTTACAGCCCCATCAGTGTGTTCACACCTCTGCTCCCACGGGGCAGTTCCCTGCTGTTGCTTGGGCTGATTGAGCTGAGGAGCTGGGGCTGCTGTCCTGTTTTTGGAGGGATGAAGTGCCAGTTCCCCATTTTCTCTCTGTAGCCAAAGGTCCACAGCAGGATATGTTTCCTCTCTTCTGTTTTTGATTAACGTGGTCTATGTGATGGAGCTTTTTTCATCTAAACTGCCTACCCATAGTGGGGAAGGAGGGTGGATACTGGCCAGCTGCTAATACAGACTCATCACTATTTTCATTCTTGGCGATAGTAATAAAATATAAAGAAGAAACAGCATTTCTGCTGAAGAGGAGAGATCATGAACAGGCCCTGCTAGGGCAGCACTGGTGCTGATACTGAGGTGCCAAGTGCAGCTGCCACGTACTCGCTGTAAATTGGAGTGGTTTAATGACCTTAAAACTGGGAACCAGTCCTGTCACTGAAGAACTTGGACACTTATTTCCCTCCAGTTTTTTAGCTGTAAACAACTTGCTATCGTTCCAGCGCATTGATCACTAAAAGCTGAGAAGGTGGAAGCTATCAGGCATTTTGGTTTCCCCCAGTTGCGTGGCGCTGCTCTTGGTCTCTGTTTCTGCATGGTTCACACATAGTTTTTTGCTGAGCTGGTTCAGTGCATGTTCAAGAGGATTTTGCTTGTGTCCCAAGGCTGTTTGATATCTGCTAGCTACGTTGCTATGAAAAATTGGGGGGGGGGGGGGAGTAGGGCCAATTAGGAGCACCCCCAAATGAGGGTGTGTGTTTTGCCCAGAAAAAGTGCTTGTTCTGTACAATACAGCCAAAGAGGTAGAGATAAATGGGAGAAATATGGTCTGTCTAGCTGAAAGTGATGGACCCACTTTCAGATGCTGTGCATACAGCTTCCAGAGCTCTGCTTCTTTTGGAGCAAGTCATAAACTCCCACCTTGCTCTGGCATGGCTGGTGGTTGCCGATAGATCAGTAACCTCCTGCTGCATTGCTTATTGCTGTGTCTTGTCAAGCTCATCTCCATTTGGCTTAAAAAAACGTCGGAAAGCTGAGATTCACTTTTGTTGGGATGACCTCTGCTAACAAGGTCCCTGAAAGAGCTCTTTTGTATCATTAGAGCTGGATGGGGAATAAAGGATCTTGTACTTTGCAGCCTATTTGTCTTCCACTGTTTATCTTACCAGCACTGGAGTCCCCAACCCTGTAGTGTCCTACTCTGATTACCCAGATCCAGAAATCCAGAGCTTGGGGTAAACTGTGGGATTTCTCCTAATGTTCAGTGACTAAGAAAAAAATGGCATAGCATATATACAGTATTAAGGGAGAAAGACGTGCTCCATGCTGCCCTGAGGACCAACTCTTTATGGCCTCAGCTAGGGCAATGGGGCTGGGGCTTCTCTTTGCATAACCTGAAGTACAACTGAAGGATCCGTAAATGMGATTGCTCCCCAGAGTTCAGAGCACTTTCTTCCTCCCACGCAGACTGAGCATTACAAGTCCTCTTACCAGGGTTTTGGACCTGTTTTCACAACTTCAGATCACTGACTTGGGTATTAGCTAAAAGGATGAAGTAAGGAGGAGCTGCCTGGAGGAGGCAGGTTAACCATTGAGGTTAAACCCAGAAATGCTGGAAAACGCTTTGAAGCGGTGTGAGACCATGCCTTGGTGGGGGCATGGCTTGCAGGCATGATTCTGGTGATGGTGCCTGTTATTTATGGCTCTTGACTCCTGTTTGAAATGCCTGTTTTACCCAGCAGTATGATGTCCTCTGGCAGGTGGTTGCAGAAAGCACAGACCTGACCCTGTGGTTCGCTCAGAAAAGCCCCAGTAGCAAGACAGACCATGGGGGAAGGGAGGCCAGGAGAAGGATGAGAGGTGTGCATGAAGTCACCATTGGGATCGTAGTGATGAATATTTTTGTGGACCTGAAAGGATGTTGTACCTAAAATTGTTAAAAGAAACACCTGTGACTACTGAAAATGGCAGCATGCTCTTCTCATTTGGGTTTTGGGTTAGAATTTTTTAATTGCTAAATCTGTGTAGCTATTTTTCTTCTGTGACAGTCCCTCTCATGTAGTCCAGTCCCTTAAATTTGCTGTTTTTAGTAATGATGCTGGTACATCCCGTCTCATTCGTTAGTCTAGTGACTTGACCCTTGAGCTTTACTCATGGGCGTGTTCTTTCGCATTTATTCCACAAAAGAGTTTTTGCTAGGAACACACATGGAGAAACCAAATGTAAAGCCACAGTGAACATGTATTTGCAAGGTGAACATACAGACCCTTAAAGTTCAGAGGACCACTGTGCTCTGTCATCTGACTGAGACCAGCTAGTGAAGTTCTTCAAGAGAGTTAAATGTAGTTCATTGTTCATTTTGGTGGAGTATGGTGACTGCTTTCCACATGAAGTTGAGACAAGATGTTTTCTCTCCTCCATTTAGCTAAAAATCTTCTAGGTAACTCACTTGGCTTTTAGTCGCTTGCAAAAGGAAAGGGCTGAGCCATTGCAGGTTATAATTTCTTGCCAGGGGTCCGATTGAGAAGACTAGACTGATTTGGAGAGAAGGGACCAGTGCTGTCCCAGACACAGGCTCACTGGCTTCTTTGTAAATTTAGCAAGTGAAAATTCAAGTGCCTGGGCTTGCATCTGCATGGAATAGGGAAGGAAATGTCCCCCGCTGTTAGGAGGGAGTGAAATCTGCTGAGGTTGGCCAGGGGACTTGACCAAAAGTTTGAGTTTTTCAACCTGGAACTTCCCAGTTACTACAGTTCTGAGCTTTGTTTCTTTCCTGAACTAAAAGTCTATTACTTTGGTGTGCATTTCACCCCAGTTAGGGATGCTGACTTACAGGCAAAATGCGTAATTGGGGAACGCTGAAGCGCCGGTGTCACATGGCGAAGGGGTCACTGCAGCGCTTCCTTCTTCCCATTAATCACAGCTCCGGGAGGCATCCTGCATTCCCCACCGCTCCCCCGCAGTGCTGTCAGGCGATGACAGATGCGGATGTCTCTTTCTGAAATGGTTAAACAGAAAAACATAGAGCAACCGTTTTATTGTGCTGTGGTGGTGGAGGGAGTGGATGGGGGTCTTGGAAGTACCTCTAGCAGCGCTCTCCATCTCGGTGCTCTGTGTGTGTGCATGCRGCAAGGGCTCTAATCGCCTACTGGATGGGTCAATTTATCTTTCAGTGTTCATTACCTGTAATAAATTAACATTGAGGACTGGCTGGTAGAATTTGCACTTAAAGGAAAGAATAATCAAGGACTTCTTCCTCTGGCTCCATTATTAAACTGTTTAAATACTCCTTTCTTTAAAGATTTTTTTTTTTTTTAAGTCCTTTCTCCCTTTCCCATAAAAATATATCAATAACATAGTGTGTTGCATTTTGGGTCTGTGTGTGAAAAACAGGGCATCTGCTTAGACCAAAGATGAGCCCCGCTGCAGGCCTCAGGCTGGCATGCCGTTATCTGGGGTTTCTAAATAAGCACAACTACATAAAATTGGAGCAGATGAAATGGAGCAAATATGCAGCCAGTGGATAGCTGGGTAATCAGCTGTGAAGTCCCTTCCACCAARAGAGTGATGAGTCTTCCTCTTGTCCCTCCTCCTCCCTGTCCGCTGCAACCAAAAATCAAGTAAGGAAGGGCGTAGGCTCTCCAAACCTCTTGATTTTGTGCAGAGATGAGTTGGAGTTCCCAGTAAAAACCAGCTTTCCCAGTAAGACATCTGGAAGCACTGGGTATGATGTGCTAGAAACAAGCCTTGACAGGGTGGATGAGCAGGAAGAGGGGTCCCCAGCCCCAGGCAGACCCCTGATGTGCAGGTGTGATTTTTAAATGGAAGAAATAGGATGGGGAGAAGGAGATGGCAATGTAAAATCTTAATTTAAGATCTGAATTTAAAAGAAATAGAAAGCTTCTGCATCAGTCTCTTCTGAACCTTCTCTAACGCAAAGCAATTTCTGTTGCTATAAATACGATTTTTATATGCGGTTAGAACTTCGGTGTTTCTCTGTGCGCTGTAAGCGCATGTGGTTGGGTGTTTTTCCTCATCGTTTTCCCGTGGCTGACTGTTCATTATGTTCATTCAGCTGTCTTCAGAGAGTCTCCTGAGACTTCCTAATGCGGAGTGATGTAAGATCCTCTCCATGTTTTCCCGGGCTCAGAGCATGTTCAACACTAAATGGTCCATTTCAGGATCTTGCTGGAGTGTTCCACGGTCCTGTGACTTCTGACGAGGATGCTTTTGGATGTGATTAAATAAGTAATGGTTTAAATTGCAGCAACAAATACCTGTCAAGCAGTGGACTAAATCATTGATATTCTGCATAGCCTGTGATCTTCTCTCTGCTGTCCTCCCTGTCTTGTTTGCATAAAAGTATGTTCTGTAAATGTCATCCCAACCAATTTAGGCCATGTAAGGTTTGCAGCTTCGCTCCCACCGAGGTTCTGGGAGGATTTGTAAGTTAGCTCTGGGGAAAGATATATTAAGTTCAAGAGCAGGACAGTATGTGTCGGGTACAAGAAATGATAAACCAAGTGCTAGTACATGTGTGTGCATGTAAGGGTAGCTACTCCTTACTTAGAACAAATTAATCTTGCTCAAAGGTCAGCCTGTTCCTGAGAAGAATAAATACCCTTTTTTCTAGACTGGTGGCCTGTTGACTGGTGTTGCCTCTTTAGTTGTGTGGATGAGAGCCAAGAGCCTGTGCGGACGGATGTTTGCAGTAGGAACCACCCAGAAGCTGTTCTAGCCATGCACTGTCCTCAGCCTGTGCTGTCTTCAGACTCAGCATTTCATGCTGAAGGGGGGCCCAAGAAAGTGTTCCCTACACCCTCTTCTTTCCTAGGATGGTAATAGGAGATCAGTATATGCTAAGAAAGCAGAACTAAGATTTTTTTTTTTTTCTTTCTTTCTTTTTCTTTTCCTTTTTTCCTGTGGAAAGACTTTTTTAACATCCTCCCCATCCCCTGCCCCGAATTAACTTMTTTTTCCAGTGGGCAGTGTGTGGGTAAAAACCAGACATTCTTAGGTGAGGCTTATATATAGTTGATATTGCCAGAGCATTTTTGGATAGCTGTTAATTCCGAGCACGCAAGCATAAAGTTAATGTCAAGAGGTACAGGAGTATGTACAGACTGTTCATGAAAAATCAAAGCTCTACGTATTGTTCCTCAAGTTTGTCAAGCCGTAGTTTAGGTTGATGCCTCACCCTCTTTTATGACATCTATATATTTTGATGTCATAACATATCTTTTTGGGCTGCCTAATTTTGTTGGTGTGTGTGGTGTACCCTTTTCCTTCCCCATTAGAAACTCAAGCTGTTCACTTCAACTGGTTTTAATACAATGYCACCTGAAACGTGAAGAAAGTGTTATGTGTATAGGTTTTGGTCAGAAACCATAAACATCTTTATCCTCTCCAGGCTCCTGGCATACTGGGCCCTTGCCAACCAGCTCAACAAATGCCACAAGCAATTCTGTGTTTGAAATGCCAAAATGTCTCCTCTTTTTCCACCAGTACCAGAGGAAATGGGCAGCTCCATCCAGTTCTTGCCCACAAAAACAAGCAGCTTCAACTATGTAGTAGACCTGCCCTCATACCCTTTCTCAATGCAGCAGATATTCTGGGAAGAATTTTATGGTGGTGTAAACATAAACAATTGCTTTTAGCATTTCTTTAAAACATCCTATTGGAGATATCCATTTCATGGCATCCAAAGCAATGGGCTATTCTCAAATTAGCAGCTTCTTGTTGTATTTGTGGTGCAACTGGAGATGTTTTTTTCCTTTAAGATGAGATTTCTCTGCAGCAAAAGCATTAATAGCTGTGTGAAAAGATTTCTAATTACAAATTTCGGCTCAATTACTAATTAAGTCTGTTGTCAGACTGAACAACTTCTTAAAAACAAATTATGGACCAAAATATCTCTTTTGTAAGTAGGTTTTTCTTACTTAGTAATTTTATTGCTTTTGTATAAGTTGTCTGCGCATGAAACAGCTGAGTTTGAACCAAAATAGAGATGTTGCTGCATTTCAATCCAAGCAAGAACTCTGATGTTAGGCTGAAACCCAGTTCTCCTTCTCCACATGGGCCACACAGATCTGCAAAATTTCCTGCTGGCACATCCAGATGTGTTTAGGGCCTTTTGATTTATCCTGATTTGTTTCCTACGGAAACAAGACTTAACCTTGCTGCCTCTCCATGAGCATCCTTCTAAATTTATAACCTCTTGACCACTTTCAGCCAAATCTAGTAGGAGTCTCAAACACAACTGGACCCTCCTACAAAAATGTAGATGGCTTTTGTGCCTTTGTGCCTTTGTGCCTTGGACCATGCTTGTCTTGCTCTCTCCTCACCATTTGTGGGTATAGTCTTGCCGTTATAGATGATACCAGTTCCCAAGGGAATACAGCGACTATGGAGAAAACTGCCTTTCGGATGTAAGCCGTGGGCTGGTTGGTACAAACAGGGTTTGTGTCTCACAGCTTGACTGAAATGGGGACCTGCATGGTGCTGCAGGCGGGACGCGAGCCTTGTGCACACCCTTGCTGCCTCCCCTGCCATGTACCCCAGGGCCAGGACGGTAGCATCACCTGCATGCTCTGTATCTCCAACACAAGTCAGCCTACTTTGTTTTTCATTTTAATAGCCAAGGAAGCAGACACTGGTTTATTACAACAATTTCTTTCTAGTCCAGCACCCTATCTCCACCCACGGTGCAGGACCAGCTGTTTTGGGGGAAGCCACAAAGCATCCCGTCCTGGAGGGCAGGACTCCCTGTGACCCAGCTGGTGACCAGCATTGCCCCCAAAGCCTCCCCTCGCTGCAGTCCGTTGCTCGCCCAAATCCTAGCACAGGACTTGCATGCGTTTTGCCAGTGCTGGTTCCTCTGCCCTTCCTAAGAAAGGGTTAAACCGAGTTTTCAGAAAACGCTGTAGGCAGGACATAAGACTGCAGCTTCATGCTCCCTTACGAGCACTGTGTGTGTGTGTTTGGGAGGCAGTGTAATGCTTTGACAGCAGCTTGACATTGCCTTGAAAGGTGCTGGAGGCTCTGCAAGCACTTGCCAAGAGGGGGTGGGGGAGAGGAAAGTGTGTCAGGCAATACTGCAGTCGCAGCCTCTTGCGCTCAGCCCCGCTGCTGCTGCAACTTGGAGGTTTGCGTGAGGCTCCGCTGCTGGCCAACTTCTGCATCTGGCTCTGAGCACGGCGCGGAGGGCAGCGGTACCTCTGCCGCAGCACCGGCTGCCCGCGTTTCCTTTTATTTATTCTTTTTTTTTTTTTTCCNCCCCCCCCAATCTGAAATCCCCATGAAAGCCACAGAAGGGTTCAGGGAGGAAAGGGCCAGCACATCTCAATGGGATGATGTCCGCTCTCGACCGGCGGGGCAYGAGGTGGAATACCGCTGGGAATGAAGTGCACGCTCAACATTTGCTGCATCTGCCGGAGAGTCAGGGTTCAGTGGCTGCCTCCCCTTCAATCAGCTGTTCCGTTTAATCACTGCGCTTCTAACTTTTGCTTTGCAATGCCTGATGGCCAGTCGAGCCGGGAGAACTAGCACGGGATTTTTAGGACCAGCTAAAAAAAAAAACCTATACCCTTCATTTTCCTATTTCAGCACAGGACTGGCGAGTCGCACATTAAAGAGCCATGTAACGATATTTCTTTCTAAAGGATTGCTACGTTTTTGAGTCCTCGCAAACTGGAGTGCCCAGGACGATTTCTTTTTTATTTTCCTGCCGTGAAGTGAGGAGCAGTGTGTGCGTTGCAGCCCCGCTCGGCTGTGGGAGGCAGCCTGAAAGTGAGCCTGAGCTGGCTGGAAAGTGATTCCAGTGCAGGCAGGGAGAGAGAAAGGAGTGGCTGTTGCAATTAGTTGAATGATTTAATAGATAACAGCAGACATGCTTTGTGGACTGAAAAAGGATTTGCAGTCAGACTTTGGTGAGTGAGCCTGTCTGTATTTTTTTTTCCTCCCTCCTCCAGTAGTTTACTTTCGTTTACTCTGATTTCCTTTAACCACCTTAAATATTATTAACAATTTCATGTGCTACTTTGAGGGGCGTTTTACAAATCCAAACCGTTGCATACAAACTGTGACTTAATTGCTTTGATTTGCAAAATATATCTCTGCTTCTCTGGAAGGAATTTCTCCCTGTGACCATTGGAGATTACCCTTCAGGCTGCCTCCCTCCTTCCCCTTCTCCAGCTGGAAGACTGGCAGACACAGGGGCTGTTCTTAAGGCACCCCAGATATTGCGGAGCCTTTACAGCTTTTTTTTTTTTTTTTTTTTTTTTTTAAAAAAACAACAACAACAAACAAACAAACAAAAAACCAAAAAACAACAAACCAAAATCTAAATGTAGCTCTCTTATTTTTCAAGATCAGCATGTGAATGGGCTGGGCATTCAGCAATGGTGAATAGAGGGCCGGGGGGAAGACGGGGGTAAGGGACTCTGCTGAACAAGGTGGGATCATTACCATCACCCCCACCTCCAGTGTAATCTACTAAATTGTCTAATAAATATTTCAGCTCCTGCTAGAAATCTGCCATTTCAATGAGCGCTAACCCCTGTTTTAGAAACCTGGGGTAAGAAATTCACTATAACTGTGGAGTATAAAAAAAAAAAAAAATCTATTTCATTTCTGCAAAAGAGTGGGGAGATGAGCGTAGAAGGGCACCTTTACAGAGGGCACAGTCATCAAATCCTGGCCCCCATCTTTCCAGGATGGACAGGCTCTGATATTTCTAACGGGGTGCAATATTCAGGTACTTTGTTGCATGCTGTAGCTCTGCTTGTTGCAGCTAAATATACTGCATGGAGCTTGCTCTACTGCTCTGATGCAAGCGTTTCCCTTCTGAAAGCAAAGACATTGGAGTTGGAAGTACAGAGGTAATTTACGGTTTCTGAATCATTTTACATTGCCTGAAGTGATGTAGTGGGTCTGACTTTGTCCTCTCCTTGGCCCCAAGATGCCCTAAAGCATGAACCTAACTTTAGAAAATTATTTTGCTCCCTAAATCTGAGAGGTAAAATAAACCAGGTGTAAAGCAGCTTAGCCTGGCTGTGTTGCTTAATCCCATGGATGGTGACTAGATGCAGTGTCCCCTTACTGTAGCAGCATGGCAAGGAGTGGTTTGGGGGCTGGGGCTTATTTTGAAGCTGCCTGAGACATGGCGATGAATCCTGGTAGGCAGAGGGAGTCTGGGCGCGTGATTTAACAGGGCAGGAATGCAGCTGTTCCATGAAAAGATCAAAAGGCAACTTGGCAGGAGCTCCCATCGCTCTTGGGGCTGAGCCATAAGCTGGGCTCCTAGCTCAGAGGTGGCTGATGCTGACTGTGCTGGAGGAGTCTCCTGGATGCCACCAGCCAGAGGGGGGATCATTCGTTCAGTTCCTCAAACATGTCACCAGATGCATCTGGTGCTTCATTCCTGCAAGTCCCAATGATCTCTGTGTTGCTGCAAATGGTGATGTTGTCTGGGTGTTGGGTGACCAAATGAGAAATATTCCTGATATCAGCCCCAAACCTTTCTCGGAGAACCTTGGGTCAATGTGGTATGTAGCTCTGTCACGTACAAGGGAATGGTGCAGTCATTGAGCTGGTAAGGAAGCCTTCTTCACCCTGGTATCGGACCCTTACAGCTCGTGCTGGTGGTGCTCCTGAGGACCAAGCCCATGCTGTCATCACCCAGCAGGTACTGGTTTCCTCAGCATCCCACAGATGAGGCCATCCTTTGCACCAGCCACAGAGCAAAGACAGAGATGAGGGTGACCATCTCATTTCATGTCTGCCATCCCTTTTCTTCTTAGCTATTTTAGTGCATTGAGAAAAGCTTTGAGGGGGACTGATTACAATGCATTGGGTTTGCTTTTGCTGAGGCTCAGTGAAGCTCTCTTTTGGTCACTCAGCTGGGTTCCTAATGTGGTTTTTCTCCTGTGAACCTGACTTTTTCATGAGACTCATCTGGAAATCATCTGAGATGGAAGCAATAAAGTGAATTGCTATCATATCACTTATTTTTTTAAGTGCAATGGGCAAAAACGGAAACCAGATGGATTGTTTCAAAGAGACATCCAGATGTTTCAGAAGCGCTTCCTGGGCCCACCACCATTAGGGTCTTGGTGATTTCTTTCCTCTCCACCAGCCACTCTCAAAAGTGTTCCGATGGGACATTTTAATAATACAGAGCTTTTGTCTGTCCTTCAGAATGGAAGGGTCAGAAAATGCAAACTTGCAGTGATGTTTTGTGGAAGGTGGGGGAAGCGTTTATCTTCTGGTTAGAGCAAGCTTGCGTGTGGCTCTGCTGATACCAGTATGATAGCGTGTTTCTGCAAGACACCTTGCAATCGGAGGACTTCCCTGAAATGCTTTATGGCCTTTCTGAAGTCTAGGAGGACCCTATATATTTTGGTCTAGCAAACTTGATGTTCAGTTAGTCCTTACTGCAGGATGACTGCAGGAGTGGGCAGAATGACAGAGCTCATTGAATCTCCTTCATGCTGCTCCAAGTGACCAGCTGAGGATCCCATCGCAAACCAGCCCAAGTTAAATGGTTAATTGACTACAGCACAGGCAACTTCAGAAGACCTTTTGTATTTCAGATGTATGCGTTTGGGTGACTTCATTATTTTTTATTTTTTTAAAATATGGTTTGTATAGAAGGCAAAGGAAAAATGAAGATAGTAGATGAGGATGTTCAGTGCTTTTCTGTTCAGGTTTGTTGTTTGGTTTTAGGGTTTTTTTTTGTTGCCATTAGAAGCCATGCTTTTAGCATGAGATGGACCCTCTGCAGACCAAGAAGAGCAGTGTGAAGTCATGGTCTTCTAGATGTCTGACCAGATTGCACTGATTCAATCTGAATGAACTCCAGCTGGACCACAGGTTTCTTGAACTGTGGTACCCAAACCTGGGCACTGCATTCAAGCTGAGGCTTTTATTGGTGCTGAGTAAAATGAAAGGATGACTTCACATGTCTTGCAGACTATACCCACCTTTATATGTACCAGGGTGTTAGCTTTTCTTGCATATGATATGGCACTGTGAATTACATTTGGTTTGCAATCCACAGTATCTGAAGAGTCCTTCCTCAACTGTCACTTAGATAGTTTTTCTCCATCCTTCATTCATTTGATTATTCCTGCCGAGGTCTGGTAGCTTGCGTGCACGTCTACTGAATTGTATATTTGTTTTTTCAAACAGGTATGAATCATTCTGGATTCAAAATTTACTTTCCAGCCTACTTCCAGTCCCTCATAGCTGGTGGCTGYCAGTAAACTTAATAAGAGCAATCTCTCTGCAATCATTCAGGTCGTTTAATGAAAACCTGGAGTTTTACCAGACTGGGGATGGGCCCCCACAGAATTTCATTTAATACATCTATCCCTTCTGACTGTGAACAACTGATGAATTTTCTCAGTGCGTAGTTTTCCAATCAGTTTTGCGTACACTTCATAATCATCTGTATCCTGCTTTCCAAACATACTTATAAAAATAGCATGTGAAACAGTGTCGGAAGCATTTCTAAAAGTGAGATATAACAACTTGCGTTTTCCGTCTACCCAGAAGTGTTGCTTTGTCATAGAAAGAAATTGAGTGGGCATGACTTATTTGTGGTAGATCCAGGTTTGTGGTTAGTCCTCCTTGTTTTCTGTTAGCAGCTTACACACAGATGATCAGTTCCAGGAACTGAAAGATAAGGTGATAGATTTGTCATTCTCTCGTGCCCACTCTGATATCACCTCTATTTGTTTTGGTTTGGTTTTTCAAGTTGAACATTGATTTTGCTGTTCTGCAGTCTTGTGATGTCTTACCCAACCTCCACAAAGTCTTAAGGATACCTCTGATGGCTTTAGGACTTTGGTGGCCAGGTCTTTAAAGTTTTGTTGACTATGTTAAGTATAAATGAGCTGATCTACACAGTGGAAATGAGTTCTTGCTCTTTTCTAGAGGTGACCCATTCCACCAAAATTGCTTTGTGTAGAAGAAAAAAGACTGAAGTAATTTCCTACAACTTTTCATGGCCTATAGAAATGAATTATCTTTTTATTCAGTTTTTCCCTTCTAGTATGGAGGAGGTTACAGAGGTTTTCTTCTTAAAAGATTGTGCTCATGCACGTCTCATTAGTACGCATTTGTTAGTAGAAGGATGTTTTTTGATGCAAAGGCCAGGCAGATTTAATAAAAATGCCAGTCCATAGTGTCAATTGAACAACTGCTATTTAGGTTTTCTCTCTAAAACAGCACTAACTGTTGGGAGTCCAGTTTCCAGCCCATATGTTTACCTCCCTGCCAACCTGCTTAAGAAAATCTCATTACTGCTGGAAGAGGTGCACTCTGGCTTTGAGTGACCCGTAGTAAGGGACTGAATTTCACGTGGTGTGTTAAGTCTTGCTTTTGGCTTTATGTTCAGGTTCATTATTCTTTATAATATTTGTTCTGTTTTGTTAATCCATATAAGCCAAGAATAACTGCACTGCCAAAGTGTTTGTATATGTTAGGGCATGTAGGATTTGATTTATTTTGAAAATAGACTATTAAAATTGATACTTGTATGTGGATGCCAACGTTTATTGCTTGTGATATTGTCTACTTAACTCAAGGATGGAAATCGTATGCAATTTTACGCAGAAGGTCAGAAAAAGTTGCCCAACACCTTGGAGGGAAGGGTGCCTATGCTTTTGTGTTTAGGCACGCGTAGGTGTTGCAAACAAGAGAAATAATTAAATAATAAATTAAATATTAATATTAAATAAATAATTAGAAAGAGGTGTTGGTGCAGAACTGGAGGAGAGAAAGTAGAGCAAAAATAAATATTTAGCAATGTTCATCAATTGAATGCTACCAGGCATAAGAACATTTAAGGCTCTTTTCAGCTGTCAGTTCAGCTACTGCATAATTTTTAGCATGTGAGTAATCCCATCAGGGTAGGCATGGTCTTAAGCCTTGATAGGATAGGACCCCCAGGTCATTGTACGGCTGTCTGTTCAAGGTGGCAGAATACTGTTTCAAGACAAGTGTGCTTATGTGGGAGTTAGGAAATTCTGGTTCTGTGACAGTCTGACTGCCAGTCTGCTTCTGATTTTTTTTTTTAATATTATTATTATTCCATTCATAACAAAAAAAATTACTAACCGAGCTTGATGTTCTCAGCTGCTAAATTTATTAATCTGTGGATTTACAAATCTGTCTGGTAACTTGAGACATGCAAATTCACATAGGATGAAGAATTTCTCTCCTTCCATTCCCAACAATTGCCATCCCCGATTTTTTTTATTTCAATGAAAGTTTTTTTTTTTTTCTTTTTTTTTTTTTTTTTTCTTCTTCCCCCTTTTTTTTTTTTTTTTTTTTTCTTTTTTTTGATAATTACATGCTTGGAGATGATGGCTTTTCAAAAGCATCTTTCCGAGCAATTTTCAACTGGAGATGTGGATAAAAATATCTCCCCAGTTTTTTTATCAGAAATGTTTTCAGTAATGTGCAATTATGAGCTCTGCCTTCATTCAATTCATCCTGGAAGAATTTGCTTCACAGGGAAATTCGTTTCCTAGCTGCTGTAGATGCCAGCATAGTTGGCAGCTGCAGGTTTTTGTGGGGAGGAGGGGAAAAAAAGGCCCAGAAATGAAAATTGCTGTGAAGTAAATTGGTCCCAACACCTGGAAACCATGAAAGGATGGAATATCATACTTTTTTGTTAAATCACTGTTAAACTGCTTTGCATGTCAGTCCCAATACGGCCTTGTAAATTATTTAGTATAGCTGAGAGACGAAGAGATGATCCCACTTAATCATGCCTCACAACTGGTCTGTTTCTTATTGTGGAGGTTCATGAAATCATGTTAGAAAGGTGGAAGGAGTTGTGGTTTTCTTCCCAGCAGTACTCTAGCTTCCAATCTCAATGTATAGTTAACACTTGCGTGGTATATCCTAATGAAGCTGTAAGTTAGGAGCTGGCTCAGATTTGGGGAGAACAATGTTGGCGTTAAGGCGAGAAGGGCTATGAAGCAGTTACAAAGAGAATAAATATGCTTTTGTCCTGGGAGGCAGGAACTTGTGCTGGTAAGAGTAAGATCTGGCTCCCTGCTGCCCTGGCGTATGGATGAAAATGGGATTTGCTGCATCCTTCTTCTTTGTTGCATCCTCCTCTTTCCCAAAGGAGGGAAGGTAGGTCCCTGATCTGGTGTCTGCTGCTGTTTTGGAGGTCGTACGCCAAGATGTTTGCAGCTATTGAGCAAAATGACTTGCTCAATATCCCAAATAACTCTTCCCTCCCAGCTTCTGCTCCCTCCTCCGAGCCCTCTCGGTGCCCCTGGAGTCCACAGGTCCAGCGCACCCATCCCCTGCCCTGCAGGAGCTCTCACCGTAGCAAGAGTGGGATGGCACAGCTCCAGTCAGCTGCTTTTCCCAGCCAAATAGCCGAGCTAAGTCATGGATCTGCTCCTCTGTCTTTGAGCAACCATGTGTACGACTGTACAAATGATGAAGGTCTGAGTCAAACCTCTAACAGGTCCCCATTTTTGTGCTGCCAGCCTTGGTGGAGTTGTCCCAGCAATAAATCTGCTTCTCCATGCGGTCGCAGTGGAGATCCGCTCCTTTCCCGCTGTCGGCACGATGGCTGATCCGTACGGGGTCGTTAGTGCAGTGGATGGTTCAGCCTGAAATGCGAGGGACGTGGCCTGCTCCTGCCCCGGTGATTTATAGAGGATAATTTCTTTGTGGAATGCAGTGCCGTTTGGGTAGGATTAAACTCTTGGCATAAGATGAATGTACGTGTTTTGCTAAAGGTTTTTTTTTCAATAATGTAATGCATTTCCCATATAACCTACTGTGTAAACAGATCGTGTTCCTTCCTGCCGTGAAAGGCTGCGCTCTGTTGCTCATGCTGCAAGAGTGCTTTGAACCTGCAGCCCAGCAGCTCCCCGGGTGCGGGGCCGGGATCTCTGGGCAGATTCTCTGCAGGTCCATCCTCAGCCGACTCCTCTGCAGCATGCAATGAAGCCACACGTGGGGATCAAGTGTTTGTGTGTGAGGTAGGAATGGACTATACGGGGTCCTGCGATAGAGCCACAAAGATATGCCTGAATTCTGGGGAAATCAGTGGGAAGATGTTCAGGTACGTATAGATCTGGATCAAACAGCCCAGGTGACTTGTAAACCTTGTACCTGTGGAGTTAAAATCAGGGTGAAGTTAGAAAAGCTCTGAGACAGAGGGCACATCCCTCATTGCTTCCTATTTTGCTCCAAAACCAGGTTTCACCCTGTGGTCTATTGCTCCCTCGCCTGCCCTTGCTGTGTAGCATGCGGCTCTTTTCCCTGACGTTCCCCCCTCCTTGCTGCTGTAGCCGGGCTGCGCAAGGCGACCGCTGCCGTCAAGGCGGTGGCAAATGTCACCCAGCTCCAGGCTGGCTCCAGGGACAGTACAGATAGCTGCCATGATTTGTGAGGCTGGGCAAGAAGCATGAGACAACAGAGAGAAGTTTGTTATTAATAATAATAACTTAAAAAAAAGAATCAAAGCAACTCCCCTTCCCCCTTGTGTTTCAATTTACCCCCTACCTTCCCACTCAAGCGAGCTTTGCAGGACCCCATCACTTCAGCATTCACCTTGCAGGAACTGGAAGACAAAATGTTTTGGAGGCTGCAGTGGAGGTGAGCAAGCGAAGCTTCGCTGGCTTTCTCTCCTTTCTAAAAGTCCCTTTATCATTCAGCAGCCGACTCGAGCAGTACCACTAGCAATAATAGGCAATTAGCTCCTAGCAGATTTATGTGACACTGCGTTTTATAAGCAAACAATCGTGTGTTTAATCATTAACTGGATCTGTTGTATCTCAYGTTCACAGAGCCGATCTTTTCTCTCTCGTCTCCCTGTGCGCACACTCAGCTCTCTTGCACCCATTTTGCACCAATATAGACCCGTGACATTCATACTTGTGCAAAACTGGTGGGAATGTATTACTTGGCAGCTGCCTTTGGTTCTGGCAGGCAGTGGCAAGAGGTAAGTACTTGGCAATATCTGCTCTCAGAGACATCCAGACTCCATCTAGAGGTTAGCACAGTGGGAATGGGAGATGCCTGGTGCAGGGATGTTCCCTCCTCTAACCCTGCAGACCCTGGGTGTGGTGAGGGGCTGGGCAGGCACCCGCACAGCACCCTGCCGAGTGCACACGTACAGTGCTTGCAGCATTCCCCAGACTTCTTGAGGTTTGGAAAGTAGTTAGTTTTAGTATTCATAGTTAATTTTAGAAATACCTGCACACGCTGCTCTTCCACACATCTATTACACACTCGACAGAATCTGCTAGTTTTAATTTTTATTAGCACAAGTGCCTTGTTGAATCAAAATTAAGTGGGTATTTGGGAAGCATAATGTGAAGCATTACACTTAATGGTCTGTGTTCCTGAGTGGAGAAAGGCTATCACATGAATCTCCTCTCTCCCCGAGACTCTGTGGTCTTCAGCTACACTGAGCTTTCCCTGAGCTCACTCCCGCTTCCTATCCTCTGTAAGCTGTAAAACTCCCAGCTGTGCCTTTTCAGGTGTGTGTTGCGTCTTTTCAGACATATGCCCTCATTTGGATATAAACATGCTGGGCCTCGGGTTGCAGTGCGTGGGGAGAAGGCAGGTCTGTGGGGTGCAGGTGGAGCTGTGCTGCTGGGGGCTGCTCAACCCAGCCCCAGGAGGTGTGCTGTGCCCTCTTCTCATCCAGGTTCAACTTGAGACCCCCCCTTTGTTCAAAGGGGGAGCAGGTATCTGCCTAGAGCAGTGCAAAAATGACTTGTTCCCAGACCCGGGAAGAGTCTGCCAAGAGCCAGTCCCTCTGGCTTTTTGTGATGCTCAGGAGAGCTTGGGCTCTCACCAAATTGCAAGCACTGTTTTAACCAGTGTCCCTGTTCCCCAGCCTGTGGCTCCTGCAGCTGGCGCGCCGCTCCTGGCTAATCCTTTAGCTGGGGCAATTTTGGATTTTAAACATATAAAAAAACCCAAAGGGAAAATTAACCCACAGAACTGTGAGGCTCAAATTCTGCACAGAGCAGGATTTCCATGTGAAAATCCCAAGGCTGTCCCTGTTTGCTCACAGGTGCTCACAAGAGTGAGCATCTCTTGTGAGCCTTTCAGAGTGTGGCAGAGCCCAGCTTGCAGCAATTTGTTCTGATTTTCACCAGGAGTTTCCCTGCCTTTTGGGAATTTTTGTKCTGGCTGTAGTTGAGACCAAGTTAATCCGCCTGCTTTACATCACCCATGCAATGTGAAGCAACTGGAAACCAGCACAACTGTTTGCATGAAGGCAGCTACATAAAACAGCTGGAGTGCATTAATAACCCTGCTGGAGCAGGGTCTTATCCATCTTTCATACTAAACAGATGTTTGCTTTCACTGTGGTGGTGCTGTGCTGATCTTTGGACACCAGCCTGGTTGGAGGATGGGATGTTGGCAGAGCCTGCAGCCAAGGCAAGGCTTGATGGGAAGCAAGAAGTGGGGCAAAAACAGGAGCTGGGCTTGTTGGAAGCAAGATTTAATGGGCAATTCAGGCAAATTTTTAACAGCTGGTTTGATGGGGTCAGACCACGCCAGTTCCAACATCAAATAACTTTGAGCTTTGAAACTTTCTTATTTCATCTTGTTGTCCTGCTAAATCTGATATTCCCTGGCTCTTTGATTTCTCTCCTTCTCTCTCCCTCCTTTCATTTTAAGCAAGGCTCTTGCTTAAACTTTCTTTAGTCTTTAAGTATAAGCTTATTCCATCTCTCACACAGCTCCTGTGAATCCTCCTGACACAGTCGAGGATAAAAGCAGCCTAGCCGTGTACATGGGCCATTGCATAATGGATGGTTTGTGTGTCAGAATCTAAAATCTACATATGTTTAGATCAGTCATGAAGTAGGAACATCTGTATATATTCATATATAATGGCTTTTACCACATGAATGAATAATCGAACTCACACGATTTGGTATTTACTTTTTTTGAAACATTGCTACTTAGCTAAACACTGAGGGGAGAATCACATTTATGGGAATTAAGTCTTAGTAAGGTTTAGGGGAGCTTCATGGATAAGCTCAAAACAAGTCTAAATGGGGTGCCAGAAATCTTTCTTTTTAAAAAGTTAATGCTGTTTGGAACGTCTTCCTTATTTCTTGACTCCCACTGGTTTTTAAGCACTTTGCATCAGAATGCAGTGCAAATCCAGGATAAAGCACCTGATTTGCAACCTACTGCATTGAATGTCTTCTCATACGATGCCATCTTCCAGCAGTACTAGCTGTGTTTGCAGTCCTCCTAAAAGGGGTTCCCAAACCTTGGGGGTTGCATTGCGAGCTGGAGGCTCCAGCTGGGGGATTGCTCCATTGCAGTGTCGCTGGCAAACCTGGCTGTGAGATGCTTTGGTGCACTGGCCCACGGGATGATGGAAAAAGCTGTTGGAGATATAGGGCCCCCTTGCTTCAAAGCAAGCTGGGGACTTGCTACATCTGCTCTCTGCTGGGTCAGGCTGGTTTATTCTCTCCCTGCAGTCAGTGAAGCCTCTGAGCCTTGTGCCTGCCCTGCCCTTGCCGCAGCTGGGGCTGAGGACGCACCCAGCTATAGGCTATGGTTAGCCAGGGTTGTCCTGGTTCRCCAGACTGCTCTGATTTTTCATAGCTCCTTTTGAAGCTGTAGCCTAGTTGAGATGAGAAGATCAGTGCAGTAGCAAATGAGGTCACGGACAGCTTTGACATCTCCTTCTCATAGTTTATTTGACTTTTTTATGCTAGCGCTGATGGCATCCTTTAGGTTTTATATAAATCTGTTTTCTCACTTCACCCCTTGATCCCTGGCTCATGCTTTTATTAAATGTTACTGCACTGAAGTGCATCTCTTCTGTTGCCTGATTTGTCTGGGTTGTTTTTTGTTTTGTTGGTTTTGTTTTCTTGTGGTTTGCATGGATTTTCTTATTGCTGTTGGCACTGAGATTGATTCACACCAAGCATGGACCTATATCAATCTCAGCCACCTCTTGAACTGGCACGGCAAATCTCCCAGATTTGATTCCTCATTTCATTTTCTGGCCCTTTTCCCTGAGCAAGAGCAGGCTTGTAACTGGGGGCAGAGAGAGGGTGCTAACCTGGACAATTGGCGGGGTGACCTTCCTTGCAGCAGCTCTGCTGGGCTCTCCTTGCCCACCTCTTGTTAAATCTTGCTGGTGCAGGGGTTGCCCATGTCAAACTGATGTGGCTCCTGGAGATCAGCAGGGAAGAGGATGTGATTCACTGTAAGAGGGGGTTTCCCCAACTCCTTGTCTAAGGAGTTATATTTTCTAGAAGGTTTCCTTGAGATTGGTTTACCACTCTTAGTTGCTCTCCACAGTGCATGCTGTAAGTTTAGCACAGGTGCTACAATTTTATGTATGCTCTTGGGAGCACTTAATTTACTTGGGTAACATGGGATTTCTTGGAAGTGCTATAGGAGTAAAACAAAAAAAAAAAAAGGTATTACAACTGTGGTGAGTCCCTCTTCAAAAAGGATTAGCAGGCTGAACTTTGGCACGGTGTCTAGTTGCTACCTTGTCTTCCATCTCTGCTGAATCCAGTGGGTTTTCCTCTGCCCTATCTACTGCCTGCTACAAGAGATTTGCTCTTGGCTGTGTCCCTGCTGAACTGGGAGAAGTTATCCAGCTGTAGCAAAGCCCTGAAGAAAAAACCCATCTCAACCYACTAATTTACAAACTCAAGGATATCCAATCATAGTTTTTGTTACTCCCACTTTTATTTCTAAACTCATGCTCTATGTCTTTACTTCCCATCTGTGTGTATGTTGGGGAGTGGGTATTCCAGTTTTCCTCTGTTTGAAATTGAGCATCTTTCAGCAGAAAAAGCTAGTGCAGAGAACGTGGGCACTCAGTGCTTTTTGGCTCTGTTGGAGAAATACTGATGTATCCTCCGGCTTCATGTGAGGGTGGGATCTCAAGATTTGAGCTGGCCAGAATCACAGAAAAGACTTATTATGGACAAAAATGACCTTTTCACTGAACTGTGATTTTTCTTTTCAGCCAGCTTCTGCCCAAATGGCATGTTCACCTTTTTTTTTTTTTTTTTTTTTAAGCCTGGGCTGTTTTCAGCCCAAATGAGCCATTCACAATCCAGTCTCACCCCCTGCATAATACAGGTCAAAGAGCTTAGCCCAATTACTGTGAATCATGCCCCGAATCCCCTGTCTAAGGGGTGCTGAATGATTTTTAGAATGATCTTTTAGAAAGATGCCCATCCGTYGTGACAAGACATCTGGTAACACAATGTCCAGGAGGTTAATTCTTCTCATGGGGTAGAAAGGGAGGACACAGACATGTTCCCACATATAGGATGAATCTCTACAGCTTTTCTTCCCACATTCTGGCTCTCTGCCTCCCCGTTGAAGTTATGTGCTCTGCTGCCATGCTCGTGCACCAGATCAGATTGCCTTCTCCCCTTCTCTTCAGTGCAGCACTACCTTGTGCTTCTGAAGCTCCCTCCCTAGCTGGGAAGTTAAGAACCTCTTGATTTGACAGTTCTTTTATAAGACCTTGGAGGATGGAAGACGACAGGTACCATTTTTAAAGCAAAGATCATAGGGACCAAAAGGGAGTTTGTAAAATAGGTCAAAGAATTTACTATCACTATTACTGCAGCAAATTGATCTCCATTTCAAAAGGTGGAAGTCCTGACTTCTACCTGTTCTGTTGTCCCCAAGCTGCTGACTTGTRCTGCATATTCACACCCAGGCTGTGCATGAGGGTGCTCAGTTCTTGGCACTGCCAATGGCATCTGAATCCTGTCACCCCATCTCCTCCCTGGACCTCCGTGAGTCCATGCCCAGAAAAAAAAACAACAGAAAATATTTTGTAATATGGACATTGATACATTTTTTTGGCTTTAACTATTGCTATGTCAAAAATAAAAGCTTTTGCCTGCTTGGGTGGTGTACCTTTTGACAAACCTTCCCAGCTTAGTGCCAAACCCTGTGCAGTGAAAGCGGTCGTGGTGGCTTTCATTAAAACAAAGCTTGTTTTCGCTTTTTGACTAACTGCAGGGTTTTTAAACCAGCAGGTAATAGTGGCCCCTAGGTTTAGGTGGCACCAGTGATTTGAGTGCTAAAGTCTAATAAACTGTCAGTATTTAATTTCATTTGATTGAAAAGCCACAACAGAGCTGTCTTTTTTTATTTGATTCACTCCACAGTCACTTAGCATGGCATTTGTTGCTTGAAAGAAGGAAAGTCACCAGGGTTTGGATTCAGCAGGCTGCGTTTCTTATCCATCTCCATATTCAAGAGAAATATTTGGAAGCTTGCGTGGAGTTAATAATGGGAATTGTATTCCCTTGCCAGCTAGGATTTACTGCTGCCTGCTGCATAGATTAATAAACCCAGTTGTATCTAGAGAGGCATTCTTCCCTGGGAATGGCGTTAGACTTTATTGGTCATTTCTCACCATATTAGAATTGCTCACTTGGATAACTTTTGCAAAAGATCCGTCTGAAAATGTGTCTTATTCCTCTTTAATTTTTACTCTTGAAAGGTAGTTTCTTCAGATAAAACAATCAGTATATCAGCAATATTTCATCTTCCTAGCTTATTGTTGGACTCTCCCCAGTACAGTCTACACTGCTTAATAAGAGAAATTGCCAGATTGACTGGAAAACGTAACTTTAATAACATCATTTCAGGCACTAGAACCATTGAGAAATAATAATCTCATTGAGTTGGTTTCTGCACTATTCTTGTCCCTCATGCAAAAAATTACCGCATATAATGTGTGTGTGTCTCTGCGTGCAAATGTGACCTGCAAGGGGGTGAGAAACTGCCTAGTTTCCCCTGCTACCGGGTCGTTCATAAATATAAACTGATGAAGCTGTCTGAAAATACCTGGGAAGATTAGAGGGATTACGAGAAGGGAGGTCTCTCTCCTTTTCTCTCTTTATTCTTTAACACTAGAAATTCAAATCTTGCTGGGGAGCGCTTAAGAAAAGCGACTGGAGAGGGCTCACTGAGTGAAAAGGGACCTTTTTGGTATGGATGTTTTTAGAGGATGCTTTGGAAGAGGTGGATAAAAGTGAAGATGTTTGGGAAAAGCTATCTGTGCTGAAGACCCAGCCTATGCTATCCTTTAAGAAGCTCTTAATAGGCCTAACTTAATGCACAAAAGCATATCTTCACCAGAATGGGGAAAGAGTTGTCCCTGATATTTTTAAATTAAAGAAAGAAAAGAAATCACAGAAGAACAACATAAGCTCCTCTGTGAGCAGAAGAGCAAAATAACCCTTATTTTCAACAGTTTTGCATCCAATATCCCTTCTCCTCCTCCCTACCATGCCAAGGAAAATGAGTGGTGAAGCTGATCTAGAGCTGGTTTGCACAACAGCTCTTTGCTTTGCTGAGAGCAATAATTTCAGTCTTTCCAACTCAAAACACAATTTTAACGACAGTTACAGGACTATAATCCTCTTTCAGGCTGCTCTCTCTCCCCCGCCAGGTTGATGGATATTGGCCACTGGGTTCCAGAGGTGCAAAGGGACAGTAGATGGATGGATGTACAGACAGCATGTGAAGTTAATTTTTGCAGAAAACCAAGCAAAAAATTGGAGCTAGATTTAATAAAAAATTCTAGTCACTTTTTCAAGTATTTTTTTCCTCCATCTCTCAGTACAGCTTGAGTGGAAATTAAGAACTGCTTCCAGGTCCTCTATCACACGCTCCCTCGGATGCGCTGATTATATAAATAAAGTTACTCTGCACTGGCTTCTAAAGCAATAATGGGTGACAGACAATGCATTGTAGCAATGTCTCTGGTATATAAAAGACATGACTGTAATGGCAGGTTGACTGCAGATTCTTAAATCATGTCTTTTTCATTTCTTCCCCTTTTATGCTTTTTTTATGGAATGTCATGTATCTAAAGAAAGCATGAGGAGTACCAGATCTTGGCATTGCAGGCCGGGTCCAGCATTCGTTCTTATCAGATGGGACTTGGATCAGTCCTTGGGAGGTATTTAATATCCTGTGGAAGTTGATGTGAGTTAAATCTTTCCAAAGCCTGGCTTCTCTGCAGAGCCACCTTAAATGGGCTTTGTGTGCACACAKGTGTGCACACACACACACACACAAATTAGGTCTTCTACTCGTTTACTAAATGCTGAAGCTCTCTTCACTTCTTCATGAGAAGCAGGAGTCTTCTTCCATCAGTGTTATGTATCTGCTGAGGGCTTGCAGCGGGGAAGAAACATGCTCTGGTATCCCTTGGAAGCCGACCTGCTTGATAACAGAGGCATGTTCTGGCTCATATCTTGGTCTCATAAAGGCTACTGCTATGCAAATAACTATCTACATCGTTTTGGTTGAAAATGGTTGTTTGAAACAAATTGTTCCTTTAAAAGTAATTTTGGTTTCTTATTAAAAAGAAAAAAATAGAAGAACAAAGCACGGAGTTTTCTGTTGAACAATAGGCTATTGTATCTTTTATAGATCTGTTTCCTGTGAATAAAGCAGCAGGTGGTTATGAAATTATACGTGCTTTAGAAGGGTTGGTAGATAAATGAATACAGGCTTTAGAAGAAAAGAAGGGGAGACGTGGAGGGTGTGGGGAGATGAATTTCATGCTGTGTGTATCGGGGAGAGGAAATTAAGAAGTATAACTTCCTCTTGGAATAACCTCAAAGTTTGGACAAGTTCTCCCTGGCTCAGATGCCAGGAGCAACGACTGCACAAATGGATAGAGGAGATGCCACAAAAACCTCTGACGGCACAAGAAGCTGCAGTCGGTGGAGCACATTCCCAGCCCGGGGAAGGGATCACGGCATCGTTGCAGGGGGGCCGGCACAGGTACTGGCAGCGGGTTGATAATGCTCCTCGGATGGTTTTTTTTCCACCAGAAGTAGCTGGGAAAATGGGAGAAAGTTCTGTCATTGTCTCTGGGGCAAAGACTTTGTTCCAGCAAGCACGGTTCTTGTACGGCRTGGCCGTCCTCTCTGGCTGTGCTCTCAGAAAATTTGTGATAAGAGAAGTTGAAGAGAAATCATTTCCCCAAGCCCTCATTTGTCTTCCGTGTAACTCATGAATATGTGCTGTGAGGGGATTTGTTGCCAGTGAAGGGAAAAATATGAGGCTCTTCTTCGCAACAGGCAGCCTCTGCCATTTGTACCACAAATTTGTTGGTACATGTATTTGTGAAATTAGGGAGGGGCTGCTCCCAAAATAACTTGGTCCGTTCCAGTCTGAGCTCGCTGGTTAAGGAGAAAATTTTTTTGAAATATTCCTGGTGCAAAGGAGGGGAGAAGCATTTCAAAGCCCTGCTTGGGTCTGAGTGGCTGCCATGGGAGAGTCGCAGTGACGGTGCCCAGTGCTGACAGAGGTGGAGATAAGATCTGTGATGGACACTGGGTTTTTCACCGGCATACTTCCAAACGCCCCACCCCACCTCCTGGAGAATAAAAAGCCAGGAAGCATTGAGCCTTTTAAAGGTTGGGGATTTTTTTTGGTTGCAGTGAGCAAAACAGTCAGTGTCATGACAATGAAATTGTGCTGCAGAATCCTAAGGCAAAAGTGACATTTTTTTCCTTGTTTTTAAGCACTTCACAGGAGCACGGGCAGCCTTGCCTAAAGATTTAGCGTATTTGTTGCTGTGTGCTTGGGCTAGTTTTATGTAGGTCGGGATCACGAACTCTAGCTCAACTTCTGCAGTATTCTAGGAAAAGCAGTCTGGAGATCACTGGCAGATGTTTTTCATCCGTTTGTTTGGGTTCTATTTTATTTATTTTCTTTAACTTCTCTGATTCAGAGCTGGAGCARTGCATTTCTGGAGATGGGAAAAGAACTGAACATCTGTATTGAGCTTAATGAACTTATGTACAAATTTTCCAAGGGCCTAAGGAGCTTTGGATTTAGTTGAGCAGAAGAAAATTCAAGCCACCTGCTGCGGAAGGCTTGAGGTAGGTGGGATCCTTCATGGAAACAGAGTCTCTTGCCTGAAGCGGAGACATGGGAGGATCTCTTGGACTGTGGTGGACTCCGTAATTAAGTAGTTTCATGAAATTATGCAATCTGTTTGTATTCAAAATGGGCTTTTTGTTTTCCTGTTCTAGCCTCTCTAGATCTGCTTGTCTCTTGTGTTAAAGGCTAAGTGCTTTGAAGATGGGAGGCCACTGCTGTGCTGCTCTCGTGCAGAGCTGACGCAGCCATCTCCGACCTGCTGCGGCAGTGCTAAAATAACCTAGACTGCTCTTAGGGGGATGTGCTGGAGGTTCGGTTGCATAGTCTTGCAATCAAACCCAGACCCATTACTGGTGCATAAAATGCCACCGGGTGTGATGTCCYGTGGAGTGCCAGCCTGGGGAGAGGTGGGAAGGATTACGTTACTGTCCTGCTCTAACGATGGTACAGCCCCTGGCCAGGCTGTAGTGGAGCCTGTGTAATTTAGGAGCTAAACACCAATTTGAGATTCAGAATGGGTGTGTATGGATATCTTTCTYTTTCCCTCCCCTCCTTCTAGTAATATGGTAACTTTTTAAAGGTGATTAGGTGCCTAAAGATACAGATAGATAATTATAGTCTGTTTTTGAAGTACATGTCTGCATCTTCAGGCACTCAGATATCTTTAAAATCCCGGGCCTTGGAGACTAGCTCCCAGGAGGCTGCAGTTTGAATCATCACTAGTGGCCTGACCCACTCTCACATACCCCTGGCTTCTCTTTGCCTGACTACAGATGAATGCCTCCCCTGACTTACAGAAATAACTCTCCTCAAAATGGATCAAGTCGCACTTAGTTTTAGTCGTTTGGGTTCCTGCTTCCAATCTCGTGCTATTATTCTAGCAAAAAATACCGGCTTGCGTTAGCGTGAACAGCTTTTGGTTCTTAATGCTGTTTTAGTATTCATTTCTCTAAACAAGGAGTGCAATTACCCTATGGCAAAATAACTGTCTCCAACTGTCTTTTTTCCATTAAACAAATGGGAGGTTTTACCTCTTGGTCTTCCCACAAGATTAATGCACTTTCTCTGTGGGAACTGTCTTAAAGCGATCCAGGAGTCTGAACAATTTGCAGACGGCAAGCCTAATTGTCACAGAATCTTATTTAGCCAATGCCGATTTTCATTAAGAGGTGATCTCTGTTAATAACATAGACTAATACCTCTTCTAAATGAAAAAAAAAAACCTTCCTTTTTCCCCCCACAAGCAGGGATAACGAACTCCTAAATCAGTGCTCTTTCTGAGGAAGCTTTTTTTTTTTTTCCCCATTTAGCAGAGATTGGYTTGAGACCTAACTGATGTCAGGAGATCCTGGTGCCTGCGCTCACACCCCATTGGGAATTTAACGGGGAAAAGTCGTGGTGTTATTGAGATCAGTTTTGCTGCTGGTTGCCACAGAGAGAGAATTTGGCCCGGGACGTCTCCACTGGCTCCATGAAAGCTGAGGGTTGATGGGGTGTCTAAGAAAGGCATCGTCAGCCTTGGTGAGGGTTCACTGACTTGGGCAACAAATGGGTCAAACTGTTCTGGAAGCCCAGGGATCCCTAATTTAGGGAAGTTGTGGATTTCCTAGGAGTTAGGATTGATTTAAGTGTATGCAGCTGACCCCTGCAAATCAGCCAGCTGGCTGCTAGATAATTAATGGGCAAACAAGCATCTCGGTTAGAGGAGAGACTCCTGTTTGTACCCTCGGCCAGAAAGCAAGGGTGGGATGGTAAATTCAACCTTGCTRTTAGACCTAAGAGAATCCACATCGGACACAGCCATGGGAAATCGGGAGACCAAGTTCTGCTGCTCACGGAGCAACTTGTCTTTTCTATCAGTGCCCTCATCCTTAATCCAAAAAACCAATAAGATCCAACCCAAAACCACAGACTGGGTCGGTGGTGATCAGGACAGRCTGTGGGGCCTGGCAGACAGGGAGGACATTGCACAGATCCACTTCTCTCCATGCTCCCAATTAACTGGGTTTATTCCCTTTCTGTTTGGATTGCAATTATTAATGGCTGTTATTCTCCTCTCCTTTCTTGTCTTCTCCCCTAAAGTAGGGGGTAGAAGTAGATAATCCCCAAAACATTAAGTGGTGAAAAAGCAGGGAGAAGCAGTTGTGCTGGTGGCAGAGCAGGTGACAGGACATTTTTATGGCCCCGTGGCCATCGCTGGAGCTGAGGTGCCAAATGGCACGTATGAAGCAAGCAGCAGAGCTCCGGCTATACAACCCCATGCTGATTAATCACCGAGAGACTAATCTCTGGCCAGTTTTTGCTCTCCTTGCTGCTGCCGGTGCCCCTCTGGTACCTCCCAGTATGATCCGGGGAGGGAGGGGAGGATGGCTGCACCTCACAGCTGGGGAGCCTGGTTTCCCAGGCAATACATTCAGTGGTGAGATGCTAAGCCAGGGAATGGAAAAAAACCTACAAACCTGAGTAAAGCAAGAGCAGGCGATGAAACAGTTCAAATGTTCCCTCACCTTTCTTCTGCCCCCGGCTCCCCCAACTCCCTGCTTTGTCTTGTGCACAACAGGGCTCTTCTGGAAACAGATGGTTTCCTACCGAGGCTGAGCCGCCTGCTCCGCTCRGGAGGCAGACTTGGTCTGATCTGAGCCACCTCTTTTGCAGTTGCGGCGTTCCCGTGCTGGGCTCTTGCTGCGTGGCTGAGCGGTTTTGCAGGGCAGTAGCTGCTCCTCGCTGCGCTGCCCTGAATCCTGGCTGGGGTTTCCCCTGTGGGGGAGGCAGAGGAAGACTCAGTCTGCCAATTTTCTTTTATTTGGGTGAAAGTTACTGGAAAATACCCGTATTTTGCTGACCTCTCCCCCCACCTCATACTCCCTGGGAAAACCTGTGCCGCTTTCCGTGCTGCCTGTCAAGGGGAGGGTGCCTCTGATGGGGGTCTTCAGCTCCTGGGTTGTCTTGCCTGGAAACTTGGATGCTACTGGCACAATCTCAATTGAACAGGGACAGCATAAAATATTACAGTGCCCTGTCTGGAGGTGACACATTGCACTAGAGCCACTGAAGTGCCATTGACTACGGGCCATGCTGAGAGCTGCCATTAACTGTCTGGCAGCAGGGTGGGGTATTGGAGTTTCCCCTGACCTTCCCTTCCTCCTGCCCCTGGTACTTCAGGATGTTTTTCCTACTCCTCCATCTGTCAAGTTTGTTTTTAAGGGAATGAGATGGGATTATGTCTTCTTTTTTGTCACTGTATGAGATGTATACTACTGTAAGACGCTGTTGCTGCAGGGGAGGAGAGTCCAGGGCCACATGTGTAGGGGTAGGGACTTGGGAGCTCTTCTCTCCCTGGTGTTAGTAAGACATTGAAACGGCAAAAACTATTGTCAAAGAACTTACAGGAACTTTTCTATGTTGTCACAGATTCCCATCGGATCAATATTTGGAAAATGTTGTGCTCTCAGTTTCATTGAGGGTCTTGTGTACTTGGTGAGCTTTTCTGAAAGATCTAGAGGCAGCATTAACACTGCCGCTTGAAAATCACCAGTTTTTTCTTTGGAAAATTTTTGGCCTACTTGGCGTGAGAGAAAAAGCTTGAAAAATACATCTCTAGTGGCTCCAGCACTGATTGCTTGCAAAAAGAACCCATGCAGGCTTAAAAAAAAAAAAAAAAAAAAAAAAAAAGTTATTTTCCCGATTTTAGGGAGTAGAGAGATTCATGAATTTTCAGTGCTTGGGTTGGTGCTGTGATTTGGGCCGACTGAGCAATCAGGCTAGTTACCAGCCTTGCCTCTGAATCGATGCTGTGCTAGGCAGGAGAAATGACTAAGAGCATAAAGAGAAGGAATTTTTTTTTTTTTT
>JAYKAV010000556.1:4901736-4938960 GCA_035582835.1 Phoebastria nigripes | reverse complement strand
AAAAAAAAAAAAAAAAAAAAAAAAAAGCTGAGAAAAAAGTGATTCCATTAATATCAGCTTGAGTGGCAGAGCAGGAAATCACCTGAAGAATGAACAAAGAGCCACGCGGCAGGGATGCTAATGCAAGCAAATGCCAATTCACACTTTGGCAGGCGGCGTGTGGCAGCTTCCTTTCCTGTTCAAACATTTTAGCCAGATAATGAGCAAAAAACCCAAACATTTTTTGCATAATCAACTGAGTTTGGAAGGGAAAAGCAATAGAGGATGGGGAGCCGCGGTGCTAATTATTTGCTGGCTGATACGGCTGTCAACGAAGCAGTGCGGGACTGTATGGGGGGTGCGTTGCTAATTGCCGGCAGCGGCTGTAGCTCGGGTCACTGCTCTTGGCCACTTGGCTGGTGGTGGAAGCTGTTGTTAATGCACAGGCAACCTGGTTGCTTGCTGAAATGGAAGCCAAGGCACATTTGCCAACAGCTATTGGGGTAGGGAGGGTAACTGTTAGCAAACTGGGGTTTCATATCAATATTGATTGGGGTTGCGATGGGGAAATGAAGCGCAGAAGGACGCTGGAGGCTGTCTGGTCCAGAGCGGTGTGTTTATGTGAAGCAGATGGTTGACTGCTTTACCTTGCCAGCAGATTATGGAGTTGGCTTCGAACCATCTTGCATGGTTTCCCAGGAATGCAGGAATCCCGTCTGCAGCAGAACGCTGCTGCCTTGAGCACATTACCTGGGGTCAGAGCTGGCAGCAGTGCTCTCATGTGGAAGTGGTGGGGTGGGGTGGTCCTCACCATCCGTAGTGTCCTGTGTGACCGAAGGCACACTGATGCTCCAGTGGCATTGAGAGGCTCCAGCCTTGGATGTCCCAGGGTATTTTGCAGGTGCCTTCTGCAGACTTACCTCTAGTGCTGAAAAAGCAGTCTCATGCTGGGTATCCTGAGCTGCTGTTTTGGGGTTTCTCTTGGAGGTTGTAGCTGCTGGGCTGAGTGGTGTGGGCAGGGAGTAGTTGGATCAGCATTGTCCTGCTGCTCCTCTGGGAAATGCCACCTTGCTTTATGCTCCCAAACCATCCCTGTTTTCTGACTCTGCAGTTCTGCAAGGCATGGGGTGACAGAGAGAGGGTAAGGCAGGATATTCAGAAAAACCTTCCAGAGAGAGAGATTAAGATGAACATGGCCAACAGTGGCAGAGATTGAAAGCTCTGAATCTTTATCACTGTCAAACAGCTACTGAAGAAGAGATGGCACGGGGCTTTGCTTTTTTTTAAAAGAAAAAAAAATTGGATGCTGGAGCTAAACCTGTCCCAAGTAAATTAAACTTCTTTCCAGAGTCATTAAGCCTTGACCCTGGCCTCCCCATAACCCAAAGAACCATTGCTATTAAAAATGCACATTTCATTTTCAAGCCTTCTGCTCTTAGAGTTGATGCCAGGCTGTACCAGCACCTATCTGAAATCAATGGCTCGCCTTGGTGCTTGCTGTAATTCTCTAGCCAAGTGCTGCTGCTTTCACTGTCAGCATTGAGTAACACTGCAAGATCTCCATGGTCAGGACAGTGCTGTTTTACCCTATCTGTTCTTCCCTTTATTTTTTGAAAGGCAGAGCTTCATTCCCCTCTTTCACAGAGGGTATCAAGGTTCAATATGTTTTGGCAGCAATGGCTTGGCATAGCTTGGTGATGGTCTAGTGCCAGGTGCTAGTTCTTGCTTCATTAGAAATCTTCAGTTTAGTAGTGATGGAAGAGCATTCAAAGTGACGCAGGAGAAGGGTCCAGGGTCTGGATATCTACATTGTYCCTCTCTGGGCTGCAAAATTTGAGCTGAAAAAATAAATGGTGTTTATTTTTCAGCTGAAACTTTTTATGCTTGAAAGTGCAGATTTGAGTCAGCCAAAACTTTTCACTGCGTTTTGCCAACTTGTGAAGTTACTTCAGATGGGGCAACAAGAATTAAAATTAGATTTTTTTTTTTTTCTTCTTTTTTTGAAATTACTTTAGGTGGAACCTTATTTCATTTTACTTTTAAAAAATGTTCAAGCCCTTGAGGAAGATTCCCCTCCTAGTTGTTAAGTGTAACCCACGTGATTCAATTTACACCATCATTTTTCAGTTTGTGGGGAAAATGGGCTGCCAGCAAACTGAATATTGGTTTTGATTTCTCTGTGTACAGACCACTGTCTGGAATGGGGCTGAACAAAAGTCGTTGTTCCCTTTGTACGCAGCGAGACAAAAACTTCTCTGTAACTTAAATATAAGTTACTTAAGGGCTGCGGACAGGAATAAATGGATAAGGTTTTCAGTAACCCATATTTATACTATCGTGTACAACTTCTAAACCTTCACAGCTATTGAAAAATTGGGAAGGGTAATCCAGGAATGGGGTCACTGAGAATGGGAGTTATTTGATACTACATGGTTACTGGAAATTATTGACTGAAAAAGCACCAGCTTTTTAGGAAATGCCATAAAAAACAGACGTTTTAGATGGATAGCAATGAAATCTGTAGAGGCATGCTCCCTTCTCTGCAAATAACCTCTATACCATATAGAAGTCTTCCAATAGGAGAATACAAAGATATTTAAATACTTTAAATTTAAATTTAAACTTATGCCGGATGGTGCATTTACAGTGCATAATACTATTTTCTCTTTCCTCTGACTCTTTTTTTTTTAAAATCACTTAAGAGAAGGTGCTCTCTATATTGTACGGAGGCTGGAACAGCAGCAGGAAAATGTGACTTTGAAATAATGGGATCTGTAAGAATAGGCAATTTCATTCAAGTATAGTGATTTAGTGCCCTGTTAGTGTCCTGATGTATAACTCCATTTCCAAAGACCGTAAGTTTCTTCACAAGCATAATGACAGGCTTAAAACTTGTGAGACTAATGCCACAACTTTCTCTGTCCTCAGCTGTTCCACATAATTACAGGAGTAAGGGAATTTTGTTCTCTCCTAACGGATTAGCTCCAAGAGGAATAAATCAGATAATGTTATTGCCTTCTTGTTTCTTTCCCTCCCACTCTAAAAAGCAAGATAGCCCACACAGCGCAGTGCAAAGCCAGGGCTGGTAATGTTTTTTCTTGCCTGCAGTCTGGGGTACGGATGTGATCCCAATTCCGGTATCACCAGGACAAACTTTTTAAAGTGCTCTGGTTCTGTTGTTTATTGCTTTTGGTATTAATTTCAGCTTCTGTGTTTGCTCTGCTCACAGACGATGGCCCTTACTTGAAGGGGAGCAAGGACTCCGGTGGGATGGACGCAGCCCTGGTCTCCAGGAGGCAAAGCATCCCAGGTAAAGGAGGGGATCAGCTCCTGCTCCAAAACATCGGGGCATCTGTTACACTTTACCTGGCTACCCCTAAAATGGGTAAAACCCCCCAAAACATCCATTTTTGTGCATCTATCAGCAAGGCTTTTGCTGGAGGGCAGAAATGGATGGTAGTAACTGGTCTCAGTGACTGGTATGTTACTGGTGCAATCACAGTCTGGTGTGGAGCTGTTGATGGTGGTTACAGGGAACCGGGAAAGGACTGGTTCTTGCGCTGGGCTGACACCCACAAAGAGGAAAACAGCAGCAAAGGAGAGAGGGAAGAAGCGCTGCCACATCTGAGCTCGCTGGGTGGGGAGGGAGACTGGCAGTGTCTGGCAAGCTTTGTATTTCCCACGTGTGACTAAGTTTGTTTTGATATTTAGTCAGTCACAGCAGACTTTTGTGTGAGATAAACCTTCCCGTGCAGAAACACCCCCGGGGGCTGATGAGGGAGTGGAGAAACGGTAGTACATTTGCTACTGTTGGTGCTGGGCTTTGTTTCCCAGCGGCACGCCAGCAGGTTTAGATGGACTGCTCTGGACAACTCATCTCCTCTTTAATAAAGCTTAGGGCTTGATTTTGCCTTCTGRCTGTTACGACCCAGTCACAGGTTTGGTTTAGTGTGTTGTAGGGGATGGCGAGGAAACGGGGCCAATTGCTTCATCATTCGGCAATTTTTCTAGGGGATATTCTGCTTCCTCTGGGGCTCCTGCAACACGTTGCCACTGTACCACAGCCCTGATGGAGAGAGGCTGACTCCCCGCTCACGAGAGCCAGTCTGTCCAACGACCCCAGCTCAAGGCATCTCAATGGGGAGGGCAAAATTCAGGTGTGCTCTTCCTGCCCTGGGATGCTTTGAGCAGCAAAATCCGAGCATATATGCCAATAGAGGAAATCCAAGACTACGCTCATATGACACTTAAAGACTGTGTCCTGAAGGACCAGATCCTGGTTAACCAGCTCACTTTTACATCTGCGTGTGTCTGTGATAGTGGCAGTAGATTTATAGAGGCATTGGTCAAAATCCCTTATTGCCTACCTTGATAGATTGATCTCAGGGACTTGCCTTTTCTCGGAGCAGTGATTTCTCCTTGAACCCATAACAATGGGTAATTGCACTCTGGGAGTTCTCATTTTAAACCCTCATCAAGGATCAAAATTAAACCCCACTGAAGAGCTAATAATCTCCCCTTGCGGCACCATCTGTGTTGATCAGTCATGTCTGTAGTTGAGAGGAAATTTGCAGGGTAGTGCCGGATGGTGTTCCTTCCAGCACAGCGGGGAGCCCCCACAAAGTTTCTGGCAGCCCCTGGGATCCCGGGTTGGTGAATTGAAAACTAAGTTACTGTAGCTGGCAAGGGATCAAAACTGAGTTTAAAAAGCAGAAGCATTATGGACCTGACRTTTTACAACGAGCTGCCAGTGCCACGTTAAATGGGTGCCCAGCAGTGCCTGAACGCCTGCCAGACTGGCACTAGATTGCAAAGAGGTTCCCCACTCGCGTTAATCAARTGCATGGATTATTCTTGGAAGTGCTTTACAAAACAGGTAGTGCATGGCAGGACTCGAAGTGAGGTGCAATTTCTGGTGTCGTGGTGGCATTACACAAGGAGCAAAGTGCTAGTGATGAGGCACCACAGTGCCAAATGACGCTGCGTTTTCTCCCAGTAAAAGAGGATGGAGGGGGGAAGGCCTGCACCAGCATGGATCTTCTGTGTCAATATGTTATTTAAGAGTCCCTGCCTTGCTCTGGAAATCATAGTGTGCAAGAGGTTTCAAATGTTCCCTCTCCAAAGAGAGCATCTCATTTAAGCCTGATGGGGTTTGCTGTGCAAACAACCTCCTGGGCCATTTGCAGCATGGGTTTTAGTCCACAGCTGTGGGACTGCTGTTTGCCATGTGCTGCCAATGCCCATCACCACCTTCCCCTGCGTGGTCTGGGAGAAAGGCGCCCTGCGTGAGGGAGACTCTTTTCCTCCTGTAAAATTGTGGGAGATTTCAGTACACCAGAGGTAGTGGAGGTGGACAGATCATGTTGTAGACAAATTCTGCAAAAGCTTCTTAGAGGAGKCTCTGGCAAGGCATGAAAGTCATCTGATTTGTCCCAGGCCTAGTCTTCCTTTGAGCAAAGAGTGTGAGTGCCGTCACGTGGATTAACATGGAGCTGCCTTTTGCCAAGTCCGCAGAGCTCTTGGTCTTTCCTTGGGCCGGTGCTGGCTCTCCTGCTAACTTACTCTGCTCCTCCATGTCAAATCCAGAAGTTGGAATAGTTTAGGGATCCTGTTTTTGTAAAACCCGGAGATGAGYTGTAATGGGATCAAAACTGGCATCAGGTCAGGCTTATATATAGGTGCTGGACAAACAAGAGTGTCATCTTGGACTAAAGGAAGGTAAAATGTACGCTGCCTGCAGCAAATGGAGAAGTGGTACTGGTGCAGCTGGCGTGGGGTGTGCAGCCCTAAGCCTGACCCTGCCATACGTATTATGGCTTGCAGGGCATGTGGAACCAGTTATGTTTTAAAAGTGACTTGTGTCTTCAATTCCAGCTGTAGATGAGGTGGGCAATATGGAAGAAGTTTAACTTAGACCAGGTGTAGATGAGCGGGGAAACTGCTGTGAATGAACGTTCATGCCTCCCCCCTCCTTCCCCTGCTGATGGCAGGATCCCACCCCCTCTCCACGTTATGTTCTTTATCTCCCAACTGTATTGATGTCTCGTGATATTTTTTTAAGTCACAATATTTTAAGAGCCTGTTCTGTCCCTCCAGGCAGCTACTGCAGGTCCACAGCATCCTCCTACATGGTAACTGTGACTGCCTGTCGTGCAGCCCTCCTAACACCCACCCTGCTCCATACCAAACATAATTCCTGAGGTAGTGTCCCTAGACCACTGCCCAGATCCCATCACCCTGGTTTTGAGTCCTTCCACTGCCACCAGAACCTTGAAACACAAAGTTTTTATCCTCTCAGAAGCCCTCACTCCTCTGCCTTGCCCTGCTTTGTCTTGCCTGCAAGACATGCATGCAACGCTTTCCCTCCACTGCTGCAGGTCCACCAGGACACACTTCTGTTTCACAACTTCATTTTAAATAAACTGAAGCTAATTGTATAAATCATCCCAGGTCTGCTCTCCCACCACCTGTAGGAAAAGGGTGTCCTTGGGATTGGGAGGAATGTGCCTTCCACTGAGATGTATGTCTTTATTCCTGATCTTTCAGAGGAGTTCAGAGGGATCACCATTGTGGAGCTGATTAAGAAGGAAGGAAGCACGCTCGGGTTAACCATTTCAGGTGGCACAGACAAAGATGGAAAGCCAAGAGTCTCCAATCTGAGGCCGGGAGGACTGGCTGCAAGGTGAGAAACTGAAATGGGGTGCAGAGAGCACAGTAAAACTGGAGAGGAATAGTTGCATGTTCTAGCTACTGAATGAATATGGTTATAATTAAAATAGTTGGCACCCAACTCCCTTTTTTCAAGTGCCCCAGAATGCAAAGTTGTTGCTTCAATAAGTAGAATGTCTTCTATTTTGAGTTATTTCCCATGCTTTGTGCAATTATGCTCTGAAATTTTGTGTAGGGATATTTGGGATTCTGTGAAATTAGGCAGCCTTGTCAGGAGAGCTGCATGGTACAATACATCTTGATCAAGCTAAGTGGTTTAATATTGTATCTGTTTTGAATACTGAGTGTGTAAGTAACRTTATTGGCTCAGAAAAGGAATAGGAGAAGAAAGGCTCCAAGAAGCAGAGAATGGGAAGGAGCAATTGAACAATTTTGCAGAAAACAGGCAAAAGGAAAGATGTTTTCTTTTTCTGTGCTAGATTTTTTTTTCAGACAGCTCTTGGTATGCTCCTCTTTGACTGATTGCTCTATGCGAATGGGAATTGAGCAACAAAAGAGAGGTTGTGAACACGTATACCGTGATTGTTGCTGTGTGTGCAGATCTGAACACTTGCCACTGGGAAAGGTAGACTTCAGCACTTCTCTCTGATAGCAGGCACATGCAATCAGACAGCTAAGATCAGCCCAATGTTGGTGGCTTGTTCAGGAAGTCCCCCAGTTACCAAAGGTTCACCAGGCACGTCCAGGCTGAGCGTACCAGAGACTTTGTGCTACCACTGCTGCTTTTCTTTTTTTTTTTTTTTTTTTTTTTTTAATTCACAGAAGTGACCAGCTGAACGTTGGGGATTACATCAAGTCCGTGAATGGCATTAACCTGACCAAGCTGCGGCACGACGAGATCATAAGCCTGCTGAAAAACGTGGGCGAAAGAGTAGTGCTGGAAGTAGAGTATGAGCTTCCGCCAGCCGGTGGGTGCCTCTCTGATAACGCTACTCTCTTTTCTTGGCTGCTTTTTGTCCTGGCATACAGATGGGCTTGCTCGTGCATTAGCCATCATGGCCAAGGCAGTATCCAGGGGCATTTTGACGTTCTGCCTTCATCTGCTCGCAGCGCTGCGGTGGAAGCTGCAGAGCTGTGTGCAGTCGGAGCAGAGTGCTTTTTCCAGCACAGTGGGTGCCTGTTCATGCACACCGGCAGGAGATGGCTGATTAGGTCTGTCTTGCCTCCGAGTGACTTGGTAGCACAGGCCAATCTGCCTCCTGATGCTGCTTCAGCTTGTTTTTCTTCTTCCCTTTTGGAGCATGGCTACAGGAGGTTTTATTCAGTCTTAAGCATGTATTGCCAGATCCTCTTTTCTGAACTGTGGCAAGTGCTGTTAGTCCTCAAGGTGCTTTGAAACGTTATGCGTTTTCAGAAGGGAAGCTGAAGCAATCTGCTTTCCAACTCAGGGGCCCTGGCAGAAGCTGGCAAGCCCAACTCACATTAACAGGGCTTGTGTCCTGACATGGGAGACTATGCGCTCTTGCCCTCATTTGTTTGTTCTGATTAAAACAATTTCCTCGGTACAGTTTCTCATCACAGTCTTTCCGTTGTGAAAACAATTTCCCCAGTTATTACTCATTCAGTTACCCAGATCAATCAGAGGATGATTGGGCAGAAGAAATAGAACAACTAAAAATAAGACAACAGGAAAAACAAAACTAATGAAATCTAAATATTTTGCCCCAGATAGGAAGYTATCTTACACTTCATAGCTTTGCTATAGCTGCTGCCTTTACATGAAAAGTATTGAATATCTAAATGACCATGTAAAGCCTTAAGAAGAAAAAAAATATAATCTGAATTAGCTGAATCTCTATCCATCATCCCCCACTGTTCTGCTGTAAACGTTGGTTAGCTTTTGTATACAACTCTGGTAAAACAAACTGTGGCTCAAGTTTTCCATGTTCTCATGCTCACTAGAGATGACAACTTTTAACCTTTCTCCTTAGCTGTGAGCCTGGCTATCAGGAATCTGATAAGCGGTACTTATCAGCTAAGAAGCAGTGCCAATACCACAGGGCTCAATCAATAGCAGTGATGCAAAATGTCCCCACCTCTGAATGAGCAGGAAGAGCACACTGAAATAGTGACTTCTCTCCAATGAGATTAATGATGCTGTTTATGACTAATCCAAACAAAGAAGCACTGCAAAATACAGGGAATTGTCAATTATTGCCTTGCTCCAGTTCATTGTGGGCTTTTATCTGCAGCGAGGGTTTGTTATTGCTGTGTGCACCCACCTCTCTCTCTTTCCCTGGGCAAAGAGCAGAAATATAGTGCAATTCAACAGCTTGTGCTTGCGGGTTTGAATTTTTCTCCCCACTTTGTAATTTTCTGCTTTGGAAGAGACCTTGCAAGTCCAAGTCTAGTTTTCAGGCCACTGTGTCATATCATCTCTTTCATAAATAAACGAAGCCCTGTGTTAACACTAGCTTAGGTTTCCCCGCTCTTCACTGATCCTACAAAAGGCTGTTGCAGAACTTCATGCTTGGATGCTTAGGACAGAAATTGGATGGTTTCTGAACTCATTTGTGGATACTTTATACCCTTTTCTTGGTACGTGAGTATCACCCCTTAGCTGGGAGCCTTCCTGTGCCCTGAGCTTTTCCCTTCTGGAATATTTCTAGGCTGTGTCCCTGTTAGCAGTCTGTGCACAGCAGCAGAAGCAAAGCAGCTGTGTGGGGGACAGTGTTTTGGGGGTTTATTTGGCCTCGCTCTAGCCTGGTCCCCAGGGCTGCCTGCCTGCAAGGCGGTACCACGCCTCCGCTGTATGCCTTTTGGGTTAGTTTAAGGGTTAGTTTAACCCTAATTTGCAAGCCCTCAGGGTGCTTGGCAGTGAGGACCAATGTGGACAGTGGGGAGATTCGCTTCAAAAACCCTCTCCTGAGCCAAGGGGAGAGGCTAGCGCGGACGTGCCTAGGGGAGCCTTCAGCTCCAATTTGCCAGGCTGAAGTCAAGCTCTTAGTCTTTTTTCTGATTATCCTTGTGGCCATTCATTGCACTGGGTTTCAAGATCAGGATTGGTCTATTTGGAGTGGACCAGGCTGAAATGCCATGTGCAGTTCTGGATGGAGAAGACTGGGAAATTGTCCCATATTCACTGCAGTAGTTCAATAAATCATTAAATAGCAGGGGATGGCAAGGGACAGAAACAGTTTCTTTCTTTTTCTCTTTACTTTTGTACATTAAATAGTACTGTGTATTTAACATAAAATTATTGAATTGCCCCTAGGATCAGTTTAAAGGATTCACTTAATCTTTTTTTAAAGTCAAAATATGAGAGGTAAGGGAAAAAAAAACCCCAACCTTTTGCACTGAGGATTTGGGATTTTCATTTTCTTTAAGGTCAGCTGGTGACTTGATTCCTTATGCTGCTGCTGKTTTTTTTTTTAATAAGTTTCCATCTGCAGCAGAAGCTTCTGGCTTTTGAGTAATGCTGAATGTATTAAAGCCAGTTGATAAACGAGATGGTTTTACTTGAATGTCAGAGTATTAACCAAGACAAATTTGAGGGGAAATGCACAACACTGAGCTGGTGAAATCATCCTAAAACACGATGGTTGGCTCTGATGAAGGTTCCCGTGTCTGGGTTGGGCTCTTTTTGCCTCCAAACAGGGAAGATACAATATGGGTATTGGGCTGGACTTTCATTTCAATGTCATTTGGATGAGTTTTGGTATTATTTTGCAGGCTGGTGTGGAAAAGGTTTATCTGGGGGTAACTGGGTCTTCCTCTCTTTAGTGCCAGAGAGCAGTGCTGGCATTATTCCCAAGACCATCGAGGTGTCCCTCTACAAGGAAGGCAACAGCTTTGGCTTCGTGCTGAGAGGTTAGTAGCTTCTCCAGTGAAAAACAAAGAGTGGACAAGCATTGGCAGAGGTGATTTGGGAAGCGTGAAGAGAAAAGTAAGAAGACGAATGTCATAAACCTGAGCTGAGAAGTGAAAGCATGTCCTGGAGAGCATCCCATACAGCCTTCAAGGACTGCCGGCTGCCTAATCCAGGGCAGTCTTTTTGCTTTCAGGCTGTGTCAGCTGTTATGTGATAAATGTCTCTCCTTTCTCAGCACTGTCATTCAGACTTTGAAACCTCCAGTGACTTACGGCTTTCCTGGTTTGATTACAGGGGGAGCCCATGAAGACTGGCACAAGTCCAGACCGCTGGTGCTCACCTACGTGAGGCCGGGTGGCCCAGCAGACAGGTAATGCTCGTGTTGCACCTCCAACATTTGCTTTCACGAGACAGACCAGCAGCTCTCACCATGCTCTTGGATGCGTGTCCTTCTTGTCCTCCTTGCTGGTGCCTCCCCAAGGCTTCTCATGCTGGTGGTGTGGAAYGATGCAGGTGGTGTGGGACCTGTGGTGTGCGGGGAGGGTGGGTCTGGTGCTCATAGGCTGACCCGTGTGTAGATGTTATAGTTATAAGCAGAAAGTCCTCTTTCAGGGGCAGCCACTTAATTAACCCTGTGCAGATGATGAGCTGATGCTGTGTTAGAAAGCAGGAGGCAGTCTGTCTATTCTCATGCTGCTAATTTAATATGATGGGCCCGGTACTATAAATAACCCAGACTCTTGTCCCAAGGAGTGTTCAATTCCTACAGGATCAAAGTAATTGACTTTTTAATATATATATATAGACACACACACACATGTATACACACACAAAAAATATATAATGATACTAAATATATATACAAAATATAGGTAGATATATAAACATATATAGAAAATATATCTAAATATAAATAAATACATGTACATATACACAAAAAAACCTTTTGCCTGTGGCTTCCTACAGGGAAGGGTCCTTGAAAATTGGGGACAGGCTGCTGAGCGTTGATGGGATCCCTCTGCACAGCATGACCCACGCTGAYGCCCTCAACATCCTGCGGCAGTGCAGCCAGGAGGCACTCTTCCAAATCGAGTATGATGTGACCATCATGGGTAAGGCCAAGATGGTTGTGGTGGCATTTTCTCTGACTGCCTGGAAAGTATGTGAGACTAGGCACTGTAACTGGGATACTTGGTTTCAGTGGAAAAATTGCTGAGCAATGCGCTGCCAACATGTGTGTRGGGGGTAGAGTTCAAAGCTGGCTTGGTTGAACGCATTTGAAATGCCCTTATCCAATGATGTGTCTTGATGGGAATGGTGACTGGTTTTAGAGGAGGGAGAAAAAGAGGATTTTCTAATGTTCGCAAAGAGGGCATAGGAGAAGTCAGAGTTAAAGGGGCTGGAGCTGCCAGCACTGCAAATACCACTATTAAATGTGTGCAGGGGAGTGAGCTGCAAGCAGGCGGAGACTTGGTGTGGCTGTGGCTTTGGTTCTGAATTTTGACCCTGCTTAATTCTGGAGCTACTCCCTTTCTTAGAAACGTTAGTTCAGATCTGCTTCTGAAATAAATGASTGGTGATCAACTGATTGACCCCAAATAAGACAGAATTTATGGGAGGGCAGAGGATGGGTATTTCTAAAAAGTGTTCTACACAGTAGATACTAAGTTTGAGGGTTTGGAGGGTTGGTGGTTTTTTTTTCATTTGATTTTCAGTTTCAAGCCCTGGGAAAGGGTTTATTATTAGCTACTGTAAAGTCATTTTGAGCTGGCTTTGTGACACACAGCTGTTACTGCAGGGAGTGTCATTAATGAGTTTAAGGTTACCACAGAGTCCGAAGCTGTGTTGGTTCTGGAAGCTCGTTGAGCTGTGCGTTAGATTTCGATGTTGCATATACGTCTCCAGAGGGGTTTCTGCCTCCACTGGAGCCACAAGCTGGCCTAGGTTGGAGTCTTTTCTGCAAATCTCGCAAACCAGTCCAGCATGTCTCAGCCTAGGATCCAGTGAGGAATAGGAGTCCGTGATATCAGGTTGTTTTCTGATTTGTCAGTGAGGAGGGAAATAAAAAGGATCTGCAGCTGAGAGAGTTTAATACCATGCCACCCCTGAGGAAAGAGAGCTGAGAATGCCAGAACTCGCTCCATGCAATGTGCAAGAGGGTTGCACATTGCACATAAGGGAGCTCCTCATGCCAGCTCTGAGGGCTTTCTGCTTCCTTCTGAGTCCCCTTCCCCCAGGCTTTCCCCTTCCTTTTAGCAGAAACTCCACAAGCGTGGACATACTGGGTCTCCCCAGGGGGAGGAGGTTGCCAGGACCTGGGCAGCCATGTGCCACAGACACATACTCCGCTGGGAGAGCTGGAAGGAAAACCTGATGCCTCGGCAGTTGCCTGCATGCTGCCTGGCTTCTGCCATGCTACAGGAGCAGCTTCTCTTTAGAAATTGGCCGGTATTCATGAARAAGAGGAAACACTTAAATGATGGAAAACAGAAACTACCCAAACCCTATTTTCTACCTTTCTGTATGATTGTGACTGTGGTAACTCTGCAGCAGTCAGTAAGGGATGTCTGTTCCTCTCCTCACAGGCTGGCTGGACTGGCAGCCCTGCCCGGGGAGCGGGCAGGCAGAGTTAAGGAGGGATCTTGCACAGGGCTGTCAAGTCTGAACAGTAGCAAACAATTAATGGTGCGTGGGAAATGGGCTTTTTTTGGGTTTTGTTGTTTGTATGGTCCCCTGGTGCCTATGTTGCAGAAAGTTGATTGTTTTAAAACCTGACTTGGAGCAAAAATAGCCATGAAGGTGTCTTGGTATTTCTTCTTGAGTAACTCTCCCACCTAAAACTGTTAGGGTTGAGTGAACGTGGAGTGATGGCAGGGTTTTATGCAGTGATTCTCCATCTTGTGTTGCTATACAGTGGACCACAACCACTCTTAGATAATTTCTGCATAGAGAGTGCTTCTCCCCAACCCTGTAAAGGGATATACTTGTCCTGCTTTCTTTTAAGGCAAGATGATGCAGAACATGTAGCTTAAAACAATCTCTGCAGACAGTTTTGCCAGGCAACAGCTGATAACTGCAATGGGAGATGAGTGCATCATCCCCAAATCACAACTATTACAGACATTCTCTTTACCAGCCACAGGAAGATGATGAGGGGAGGGAAGAGCAGGTGCTGGAAGTAGTGTGGGGATGTTATTAGCCAGAAGGGAGCACTCTTAATTCCCATTTTGAAAACTTGGTGAAGGGGCTGAGGGGACACGTGGCCACAGAGTTCACTTGATTCGTTATAAGAGCTGGGGACACCACCATGAAGTGGTGCTTGGCCCATTCATCCCCAGGGAAAATAGAGGTTTTTACACTGCCATTGCTCTCTGCTGCAGCCGTACATGCTGGGATGGTGTGGGCTGACCCTTGAGGAGGGAAAGTTGTTTTTCCACATCTGTCCTTGGTGAGAGACCAAGGCTGCTGCGGGGGAGTGTTGAATCACGGCGTTCCCCAGCTGGCTGCATGGTTTCCCAGCCAAAATTGTGCACTGAGGGTGAGCTGCGTGGGGCCAGCCCCGCTCTCAGTGTGAGGGATGCGGCAGCTGCTTGCCATCGCCACCAAGCATCCCCTGGCTGTCGGGCTTTCACCGGGGAGGCCAGCGTAGGATGAGGCCACGGCAGGCTTTTAATCAAATTGGCTGAGATTTCTCAAGGCCACCGAAGGAATTAAATTAATCTGCCATTTCCATTTAAAAGGAGTGCGAACTGGGCATGCACCTCCCTTGGCATCGGGAAAATCTCTGCCTTTTGCCAGATGAACGTTGCAATAAACAGATGCTTTCCCGTGGTGATGCTCTATCTTATGGGCCTTTTAAAAAAGGGGGAAAAAAGTAAAAACACAACAAATAAACTGATCAGCCAGAAACTGGTGGCATTTGAATAGTTACTCTGTAAATAAGCTGTGTGTGCCATGACTCGAGGCACTGGGCTGCAAGCCTTTAGGGTTGACTCATGGAGGGGGGAAGCTCTCTGCTAGAGGTGACAAACGAGTAAAGCGATTTGCTGTGTCCTTCTCCTCCTCTCCCTTCCCCTGGCTGCCCCTCYGCCCATTCACTTTTAGGCTGAAGATTTTCAGGCCTGTGGGGCTCTCCTGCTGATGGAGTGGAGGGCTGGTAGTGTCCCACAAACGGCTGACTGCTCAGCGTCTGCTGAGCGGTGGCAGGGGGTAGGGCCTGAAGAGGGGCCCTTGAAGTCAAATGCCTCCACGTGCCCATGAAGCTGGAGGGATCACGAGCCACTGGGCTGTGTCAGGAAGGGGGCAGCTCCCTGGTTTGGTTCTTCTAGGAGGTTTTGGTTTATTTTGTTTGCATTTGCAAGGGGCATGCTTTTTCCCTTTTTCTTCCCCCCTTTTTCTTCCCCCTCCTTTTGTTTTTTCCCTTTTTCCCTTTTTTTTTCCCCTTTYTCCCTCCTGTCCCCCAAAGTGCATTACAGCAGGGAAAAAATCATCCCTACTGGCACATCTCACTTATTCCCCGGGCAAGTGCTTATAACACTTTCCAGCCTAGTTACAAGAGCCATCCCTCGTTAGGGAAGTGAGCAAAGCCAGGTGAGGCTGAAGGAAACCTAGTGCTAGAAGGAAGAAGACCCCRCAGTAGTTCCTCCAAAATCAGCTGCTGAGAGAAAGATCTTTTAGAAAACGCCTGCCAACCCCCAGCTTTGGGTGGTGGGGTAACCAGTTCTCCAGTACCTTTGGCGCTGGGGTGTCTGACTACCTGGAGCAGACTCTGTTTCCCTTGTATCCATCACGATATTGGTGAGTACCCCTCAAGCATATGGGTGTGAGCAGGTTTTGCACATCCCTTYGTGTCCTCCCTGGGTCAGCCAGGTAGACAGAGCAATGGGATTTGCTGGACTTGCTGAGCAAGTTTTGGTAGGCTTTCCTCTTTCTGTTTTGGTGGAGAAGGTTAGAGGGTTGATTAGACCTGTAGTGAGTCACCTGGTGGCTGCTGAATTTCCACCTGAACATTTCAAAATGGCTGGAATTTGGGTTTGGAAGGAAAAATGCAGGGCAGGATTTGGGGGCAGATGTTAACTGATTCAGGCCAGAGCTGCTGATACTGAATTTTAACGGGGTCCTACCCAATTCATTTATCCTATTCATTTAGTCAATGCCACCTAAAAAGAGCAGATGTCTTCAAAAAGGTGGAGGGCTTAAGGGTTTATTTGGTTACTAAAACTATTGTTTCTGAAGATGGATGAAGATAACATGCGTGCTTTCCCCCCAGCAATGTCAGGAGATGTAACATTATTCATCCAGCAAAGGGAATGGGTCTTCTGCACCCTGTCTGACTATCCACTAAACAAGCATGTATTTTTGGACGAGTTGTGTGRCAGCTGTGCCTCAGTTTCCCAATCTGTAAAATGGTACCATCCTCCTCTGGGAAGCACAATTCATTGCTTGCAAAACACTTTCAAACCCTTACATGAAAATCTGCACAGCCATGCAAGGCAGCATATGCATACATGTTTTTTCTGTTCCTTGGTAACAAAACCCTAGAGAAATGATGCAAGCTGCTGTATACATATTAAACTCAGTGATGCTTGTTCTGCAATGKTGTGATTTTTGGCCCTTAGTACATGCTGAGCAGCTTTGAGCTGATTATCTTGTGAATGCTGAGCCTCCAGAASAACTGCTTAGAGTCTCTTGGCTTGCGAGAAAGGATCTTGCTTTAAGTAAGGTGAGATTTGCTGTGAAATGCAGGAGAGCCGCGGATGCCTTTTCCACAGATGCTGGGTGAGGTTGCAGCTGTGCGTGATGGTGCAAAAACACCTCATGGTGCCAAAGCAGCGACGCAAATTGACTCCCTACAGTAAGGTTATTGCATGGCCTGCCCTGGCCTCTCCGTGTTTCTTTTTAAATTAGCTTGGGTGTAATAGCCCTGTGTTAATCATGCCTCACAAATATTGCTAAATTGCAGACTCCTGACCTTTGATTTGAGCCAAATCTTTCCCTAGAATAATTAGAGAGGCTTGGCTGGTATATCCCCAACAAATGCCTCTATAAAATGGATTTGGAGCAATTCTTACCTATGCCACTGGAGATGAGACTTAAAAGGGATGGCRGAGTGGCCTGTGTGGTGGGAGGAGGGACCATGGGCTGGAGGCAGGGCTGTGATTTCCTACGGTCTTATTGATACCTAGGTCCTGGCATGGGAGAAGGTACCCAAAGCCCTTTCCTCTCATCATTGTGCTGAGACCCACCCTGGGAAACACTTGGCAAAGCCGAGAAGCTTGGATGCTGGGTAAAACTGAGAGGAGTAGGTATTTTCCTTGCAAAGAAAGGTCTACCACTCCAGCAAGCTTTTTTCCATGATTTTTTTTTTTTCCTATCTCCTTCCSTTCAGCTGGAGAAACATAAGTTTCTGTCCCTTTTCAGAGGATATGTGCTGGACACACACGGGCTGCAAAACCAACGTATAGCTGGTGTTTGCTGTTGGAAGAGATTCTCGGTCTCTTGGTGCTTCCTTTGCTAACGAAGGCTTCAGTGCACGTTCCGCAGGCTTTAGCTGGGTGCTTTGTGTATCTTTTGATTGAACGGGGCTGTGCTTTTTGCCAGGCCCTGCAGGTCTCCCCAGTGGTCCTTTTCAACAGAGGATAAACAGTGTTTTATTTGAAGCCTGCATAACTTTTAACATGGCTTGTTCCTCCTCCTTCCTCCCCTGGGAGAAAGGGCACTGCGAGTTGACCAGAGCCTGACCATCCCCTGGCTGATCCCCAGGGGAAATTTCCGAGGGAAATTTCTGTCTCCAGAGACTCAGCATCTTCAACAAATCTCAGGAAAGACCTCRCTGCAGCTTAGCTTCCGAGATTTGCATCAATGCTCCCCGTTTATCAGAGAGCAAGAATGAGCCATGCATCGAGTTTTGGAGCCAAGTAGCATCAGCATTTTTAGTGAAGCATAGCTTTGGAAGAGAAAAGCCTTACTATGAATAATTAAGGGCTGAGGAGGCATCAAGCTCTCAGAGGGCTCTGCTGGCCTTTCCTTTGAAGCGGATGGCTGGGTTTCCGTGAAGTGCTCTTGTGGGGTGGTCCAACTACACACAGGGTGCTGGTTGTGGGTTATGTGGTGGTGATAAGATGTCTGTGAATCCAGCCTTTTTACAATGGCTTTAGGTAATCTGGAAGCAAACGTGTATAATAGAGGTGGAGGGAATTTCTGTCTAATCAGCCACAGACGCAGGCTTTCTTTTTCCTCCCCCTTCCTCAGAAGAGATGAATAGGTATGGTGCAGGCTTATGCTAACAGGTGCAATTTCGTAGGTGTTTCATAGTCTCACTTACAGCATCTATTAAGCTTATTGCAGAAATGCATCTTTTAAACATGAGTTACCCCTGTATTCTCTGATGAGAGAGAGGAGGTTTTTGTAAGCACGCAGGTGGTTAGCACTGTGTCTCTGCTCCCACTGTCACACTGGAGGAGCTGAAATGAGCAGTTGAGGGTGATATTTTGAAGCTGGTGTTGAAGCACACAGGACTTGACTGACTTGTGTGCTGGTCATCAGCACACAAGACTTCTGAGTATTTTAGAAAGTGGGATCCTGTTTCTTGGTGCCTTTTCTTTTTTGTTTGTTTGGGAAGAAGCCTATAACAGTGATGTCCTTCTGATGTTCCTTTTTTGTGCTTTTAATACTGTTGATGTGACTGCTGCATGGCCTTTGGGCAATCTCTTCCTCGATCTTGCTATTTAACCCCAAAAAAGAGGCAGGGGGGTTGTTTCCATGAGTGAATTGTTGTAATATCTCTTCACTTCGTTATCATATATATTTTGTGCAGAAGCAATTTGCTTCTTGAGTTTACTTCTTTGTTAAGTTACTGGGTGATACAGACTGTAGGACGTCTGAACTACAGGTTTGCTGATACACATGGCAAGTCAGCCCTATTGGCCAACCTCCTGCATTTAGAAATGGAAGAGGCTGTATGAGAAGTGTCTTCAGATGCTCTCTTGTTTTGCAGATACTGTAGCAAATGCTTCAGGTCCCTTACTAGTTGAAATAGCAAAGACTCCGGGGTCTACGCTAGGAATCACACTGATGACAACCACGCACCGGAACAAGCAGGTCATTGTCATTGACAAGATCAAGCCGGCCAGCGTGGTGGACAGGTACAGATCTGAACAGGTTGCTCCTAGCTCTGCTTTTCCTTTCTCCGCTGCTTTTTTGTCCACTTGTTAGTTATATACCATTCTTCCCTGCCTTGCCTTGAAATGGCCATGTCCACATGTTCTTAGCACTAAGCATGCTAAAAATATCTGACCCAACACCAGTGGACACTCCTCACCGGGAATGAATGTAACTCAGTGCATGGGAAAGCTGAGCTCTGTTTTAAAAACCTCATATCTGACTGCCCTGGAGCTGTGGAATGGCAAACACCTATTCTGGAGACTTCTGGCTAGAGCCTTTTCCTGATGGGCAAGTCAGCTAGTCACCCTTTACATGGGGATGCAGAAAGACAGACAGTGATGCAGCCCTAGCTGTGGTTAGTCGTGTTGCTGAGCTGAACTGCTGGCTTGTAGGACTTAACTACACTGCTGGGTGAGCCCTCAGCCATCCAGACTAGCTATGAGTGGGTACTATTAAAAACGTAAAAGATCTTTCCCAAGCCACCAGCAGCACTGACTCAAGCATGAACCGTCTTAGTTGGTATTTTGGGCAACGCTTGAACATAAGGTTCAAATAGGAAGTAAAAAAATGAGAGATGAAAAAAAATTCACATGAATTCACACAATAATTCACAGTTGGATTTTGTATGTTTCTGCTCCCAACTATAAGGACATGGATTTTGGCCATGTGTATAATTACCTCTCTTGCTGTTTCCTTTGCAGATGCGGCGCGTTGCACGTTGGCGACCATATTCTCTCCATTGATGGCACGAGCACAGAGCACTGCTCCTTGTTAGAGGCAACTCAGCTTTTAGCTGCCACTTCGGAAAATGTCAAGCTGGAGATATTACCTGTTCACCAAAGCAGGCTGCCTTTGAAGCCTCCAGAAACAGGTGTGTCCTCCGTGCAAACACTGTTGGTTGCCCTCAAAACTCACTTGAGGTCCTTACTGGGCTTCTTGCTGCTTTTGAATGCTGGAAACGGACACCAGAGAGAGACATCTGTGGAGGAAAAAAAATGGTGTTTGATGAAATGCATGTGATTAGATGATGTTCTTGATGTGAATAGGAAAAAAAGGTAACATCTGTGCTTGAATGGGGAAATTGGAGTTGGGAATCCCAGGGTTTTGCAGTGCTGAGTGCTGTGCAAGCCACTTCCTTAGTACCTCAGATAAGAGACTTTAATGGAGAGGGAGGAAAACAACCTCAGTGCTGGCAAATGTATTTCCAAGCTCAGTTTTCATTTGCTGATGCCTGGTAAGGCTTTGTAAAGGACATATCAGTAGCTAGGCAGGATCCTGCTGGACTTCCTTAGGAAACAAAGATGTAACACAAGCGTTCATCTTCTGGACCAGCCTGTTTGAACGGCCGCTGTGTCTGAGCAGCCAGGGGTAGAGTGAATGCATCTGTAGCTGCTGCTTTCTACCACCCCCCTCCAAAGAAATACTGGGAAAAAAGTTCTATCTCCAGTGAAATCAAGTCCCAAATGCCTGTAAACGTCATTAGGAACTCACCCTGATGGGCATCCTTGTTGCCCACCTTTAGTTTCTCCTTCCACATGAGAGGCTGACTCAGGCTCTCATATAAACTTCATTGTGAACATAGCCTCAGTACTAGTAGATTTGTTGCAACTCTTGCCTGCTGTTTTGTTACAGTCCTTACTGGTGGTCTTGTAATTCAGGTGTTTCAGGTGTGACTGTTCAGTACCAGCCCCTTTTGCAACCATTTTCAATCACTTGTCCCTCAGGAACATGCATTTTAATAATATTGGTGTACAGTAGCTCTGGGCACAGCTCTTCTTTCCATTCTCTTCTAGGATGGTTTGGGGAAAGGAAGAAAATATCTGTGTTGTCTTCTTTAATGTGATGGGGTGAAACATAAAATCTAATAACATCTCCATGTCTAGAAATAAATCTCTTGCACGTCCAGTCCAATTTGTGCAGAATTAAAGCATTTTAACAAAGGGGATGGATGACTTGACCTTTGTGCCCAAGAAAAAACGGAAAGCTATAATCCTTTTTCAGTGGCTGTTAAAATGAACTATTCTTCTCCTTCCATTAGTGCCCTCGTCCTAATCTCCTTTTGGAATATATGCACTCAGCAGCAGCTCAGGAGAAGGAGGATCTGTGGAAGGACAGCTCGGTGTGTTCAGAGCCTTTTTACCCAAACCTCCATACATCAGATCAGTTTGCTGTGGCAGAAATATAGAACACAAACTTGGGAGAATAATTGCCACACATTAATATGAAAAATAAGGGATATAACAATTGTTCCCACTTTTGATTAAACTCTTCAACACATGAAGGATCATAGGGAAGGATGCTACTCATTCACACGGCTGTGAGGAGGCAGAGGTGTGTGATTGGAGCCAGTGCTTGGGCTTGAACCTTCACCAGTGCTGATGGGGATGGAAAAGGGAGGTGGTGGGGACAGGAAGGAGAGCGCTTTGGGCAAGAGGGGCAGCTCACAAAGCAGTGCTCCTCAGTGGTGCAACCAGCCACAGCACCGTGCAGCCCGTGGTGAGCAGCCGAGGAACCACACCAAAGTTGACAAACTGCATTTGGACCTGGGAGAGATGCTGCTTTCTGTTCCAGACACCGAATGCCAACTCCACAGGCTGCTTTCTCTGAGTTTAGGGAAAACTAAAGGGACAGTAAGGAAAAATGGGCCATGCAAAAGCAAACTGTCGTGGTTGGCAAGAAAGTGAAAACCGAGGAGAGGAGACCGTGCAGACGCATCCCTGTTCAGCACTTGCATTACTGAGTCCTTCCAGCGTGTGCCTGCATGGGACTTGTCATTGTATTTTTAAATGTGGCTTCTTGTGCAATCAAAATCCAGTTATTGAGGAGGTGGAGAGGGATCTGAAGCTGCAGCTGCCATGCGCAAATAGGGTCTAATGCTGAAGCACAGGATTTGTCAAACTGATTTTGCTTTCTCTGTGGCTCTGGGGGCATTTGGAGAATTTGTGGGAGGATTACGCCCTGCTCACATGATCAACGGGAGCGAATGGTGCCTAGGAGTGGTGCTGGGATGGATGGGTTTCCTCAGGCAGGGATGATGTGCGAAAGCTTGGGGAAGGCTGTTGTAGGTTTTTACCATAGAATTGTCCAAAATCTCTTCCCCAATGCACTGACAGCTGAGTTTCAAAGGCACTTTTTTCTGTTGTCAGATATGAGCTAAGAATTTATAGACAAATGGGAGAGTTTTAATTACTATAAATGGATTAAATGATTTTGTATATATGCCCATAAGCTCTGTCCCTCATGTTCAAAGTGTTTAATTTTATTAAGAACTTTCCTTTTTGTCTAAATATAGCTACATTTATTAATTTGATTTTTGTTTTTAAAAGCTGCCTGGCTCTGAATTTACTGTTGAATCCACAAAATAAAAACCCCAGAGCTGGAAGTGTATTTTTTAAGAGCTTGATAGACTAAGTGCTAAATTCACTGAATGTTTAGCAAAGACTAAATATAATCACTGTATTGGTTGGAAAACCTGACCTAAATGATTTGATGCCTGTGATGCATGCACACAAAATGGATTTCCACTGTTAAAGGCACTAACAGATGACCTTTACGTGAGATCTCTGGGTGGACTTGCTAAATAAACCAAGTCCCTGTCCCAGGTTTGCACCCTCAGAAAGCTCTGGTAGTACCAGTGCCGGTGGCGTTTCTGCCTGCTTGGAGGACAGAGAGCCTGGAGGAGATCTCATCCTGGAAAGGCAGTTGCCAGTCAGTGCAAGTGGTTGCGAGGTTAAGAGCTCTGGGATAACTCGTGGCTCCAGTGATGCTCTGCTGTGCGATGCTGTTCATGCTTAGCTGAATAAAAGACACACTTGCAATCTTGCTCGTTAGCCAGCAATTCCTCTCGGAAGAAAATAGACAGACAGCATGGTGCAGAGATTTGGGAGAGAAAAGCCAGTGCTGCTTGGCAAGGAAAACCAAACTGACCCTGTGCTGCCCAGGGGCAAAAGGAGTGTCAGTGAGAACAGACAAGGGACCTGTGCCTGGGGGGATGTTTGAGGCACTCCAGAGGAGACCTGTGGCATAGTGACCTGATGTCGCAAAGCCACAGTTCCTGGCACAAGGGATTTCCAGATGATGGATGTCACGCCGCAACAGATTTCTGCCAATGTGCTGGGCTGGAGTTAGGGTTGAAGCTAAAGCAGTTGTGTGGCCTTGAATAGAGTCTGCCATGTTGGTGCCATGGTTTAGTTTACTGTTTGCCACAGTGTTGGCATCTCTTCCTGTGTCRGTGGCCCTCTAATTGCCTTTAAGCAGCGGTGTATAAAATCCCTTTGTTCTGGTGAGCTGGAGGCAGCCCTCTGCTACTCCTCTCTTTCATCCATACGTGCACCCTGTGGTGGATTCCTGGCCAAGAGCAGCCACTAAACAACCAAACGCTGAAGCCAAGCAAAGTGCTCAAAGCAGTCCTTGGCATGTGCAGAAGGCRTTGAGCCTTGTCCCCGGGAGGGCAGCTCCGGCAGCAAGCTGGGAAACAGCACAAGGAGGTTTCCCCGGTGCTGTCAGATAACGCTGATGGCCTCTGCAGGAAACTTGTGGCTGGAGGGAGCTTCTGCATGTTGCACAACAGACTGCAAATGGTAATGACATCTGTGTGCTGCCAGCATGGCTTAGTYGGGCTGTTGGCTCAGGATGTGGAGTTTTTTATGGGGAAGGGGTGGATTTCTGCCACTTTGCATCAAGTGTCATGAGGTTACATGGGGATGCGTTTTCGCTGCTGGTGCTTGACACACTGTGGCTGAGTCCTGACTTGTTCAGAGCCAGTATGAGGCTCTTTTCTACAATCTCCTGGCTTATGCTTCTTACCTTCTCTTTCTCTCACTTCTCTTCCCTGCCTGTGGTGATTTCTGCTCCCCTGGATGCCATCAGTCAAGGTTCAGAAGAGCGACCACCACCACTGCTGGGACCCCTGTGTCAACTACTGTCACACCCACCACCCCGGGCACTGCAAGACGCCCACGTGGAACCAGACGTCTGGACAGGATTACTGCAAATGTAACCCCAGTGCATGGCGTTGCTCCCATCCCTGCACATGTTCATTCATGTTGTGCCCCTCCATTTCAGTAATACCCAACTCCATAGCCACAAGTGTCATTCGTTTCCTCCTTGGTCACCTGGGACTGTTTTCACAGGTCCAGTGCTGAGGTGCAAAATCAGTATCTGCAGCCCAGCCTGTGCAGATCTGGTAACTGCAGTGAGAGCGGTGTGCTGGGCAGACCCGTGCTCCCATCCTTTAACCCCACACCCCTGTGCCCGGTTTCATACGGGCAAGGGCAAAAATGAGTTGCTGTGGGACAAGGAGGGCAGCTCTGGTGGCGTGTAGGAATGTGATACATCAACGCGTCCAGCTCAGCCCTGGTGCCACACATGTTAGCAGCAGGATTATGGCTGCTTCAAAATCTGTCTGTAAGCCCACCTCTTGCAGGAAGCAGCCTCTGTTCAGCCCCAGGTTTCTTGTCTTATGACAGTAAGATAGGGAGGAAATGTTACACTGTGTGTTGAGAAGCGAAGAGGGCAGCCCAGTTCCCAACAGCTCAAGTTCAAGCTGTGGTTTCTTTCTATGTATTTAAGGTTCGTTAGTGCCATCGTGCCAACCTGCTGTTGGCTGCCCTGCATCCATGATGCACTTCTCACCTGGTGGCCTGGATGCTGCAGTGACAGGCAGCCCAGTCACTGGAGTCACTGCACACCAACAGCAATGTCCATCTTGAGCCCAAGCCCACTCTCACAGCTCTCCTGGAGGTCCAAGCCCAGGACAAGGTTCTCACCTCAATCTTGAACCCTGGAGCTGGGAAGAAGGAGCTAGTCCAAACACATTAGGCGTTTGATGAACACCCATTAGATGAACGCGCTGCAGCACTTCTCTGCGCATATGCTTAACACGCTCTGTATTTCCCCAGCTCTGGTGGCTGCCAACTTCTCGTCTCCCACCATGAACACGCAGGGCTTCCCCTGCCAGAACTCAAACACGCTACCTCGCAGCTCCCACCCCATGAGCCCCCGCACCACCATGCTGAGGAGGAGGCAGAAGAAGAAGGAGCACAAGAGCTCATGTAAGAGTGGTGGTGGGCTGGGGCTGGGTTGGAGGGGGTGTGCATGCTTGCCTTGCTGTCATTGTCCTTATTGTTGGCTATTAGCCAGGGTAGGACTGCTCATCTCGGCACTCAGTGCCTCCCTCATCCTCGGTCACTGTCCCCACCACTGCCAGACCGAGGTCTGTGACCAGACCTGCTATGCTGACTGTGGCTACCCTGACCTTCTGCCTCTCTCCTCCTCTCAGTGTCGCTGGCCTCCAGCACGGTGGGTCCTGGYGGGCAGATAGTCCACACGGAGACGACAGAGGTGGTGCTCAGGGGAGACCCTTTGAATGGCTTCGGACTTCAGCTCCAGGGAGGCATCTTTGCTACCGAAACCCTGTCTTCCCCACCTCTCGTCCGTTTTATTGAGCCTGACAGCCCGGCAGAGAGGTTAGAGACCTTGCCCTTGGATGCTGATGGTGCTGCTGCTGAACATTTCATGGTTTGGTTTGTTTTCTCTCCTCAGAGGCTCATTTAGATATTTACTATCATCCTTGTAATATCTTCCATTCTTCACTGGGCATGGTTTACTGTCACTGCCATTTCTGCACTCGTCGGCTGACCGCGGCCTCCCTCGCATCCCAGGTGAACGTCTTGGCACCAGGCTTGCGGCTGTTCTGGGAGGAGGAGGAAGGGAGCGTGTGTCTGTGTGAGAGAGCCATTCCCATTCCTTTTTTTTTTTTCCTTTCTCTTTGAAGGATAAAGCTTTTGCCTGCGTGCCGAAAGGGGAAAGATCTAAACAAGTGGGACCAGCAAAGTTTTTTCTGCCTGGTTTCACTGTAGCAGAGTATGAATTGGCCTAAAAGCAAGGTTTTGAACTGCAGAGGAGGGCTCTGGTTGGGGTGCTGCATTTAAGCACTCTTGCTTTTGGCTCTATAATGCTGGGAAAAGAGCAGAACAGAGGAGCAGCATTAACTGCTGCGTGTCGCCCCCCGGGGATACCGGGAGCAATGACTCCTCCGGCGGCCAAGCCTCAGCTCAGGAGCTCTGGCTGGTCTGTCTAAACTTTTTCCAGTACCCTTGCTGGCTGGATTTAAAGTCTGCTCGAGTGTCTGCGCACTATGATGTAGATGCCCTCTAGCAAGGTTTTTCTTGCTAAATGGACCAGGTCCCAGCATGGCTTGAGCTCTTGTGGGGTGGAAAGAAGAGGTGGTTTCATTAGGCAGATGAAATAGTGAGGGGTGAATGAGCTGGCACTTATGCCCCTGTGCTGGTTTGTCTTCCCACCTGTGATTTCCACTCGTGGTCCATCTTGCGTAGGGATGCCTGAGGTGCAAYGACGTGGCAGTGCTCAGCACCTGCTGCAGACCCTTCCTTGGGAGGAGAAGTCTCCAAGGCCCTCATCAGCATGTGCCGATGGTTTGGTGTCCCCAGGCTAGCCTGGGAAAACAGTACACGGGGGAGTCGTATGTCAGGGAAAGCACCTGCAAAAGGAAATGCAAGTCCTTGCTGTGCAGAGCGGTCTCTGTGTGGTAGGTTCTCCAGGCGGCTGATGCAGAGGCAGGGAGGAGCAYGAGTGCCTGGCGCTTGTGTCTGTGGGAGGACAGGGACAAGGGGCTGGCACAGGGAAAAGAATTGTCCTGAGTGATACAGGTTAAGAGAGATTTCAAAAGCCTTTTATGCCTTTTGTTTGTTTGTTTGTTTCCAAATAGGGTTTAAAAAGGAAAGTGATGGTGGTTTGKTTTTTTTATTCTCTATTACCAGGGTGAATTTGGCTCACATTGCAAAGCACCAAACTCCTTTTATAAATCAGGCAGCAACAAAGCCTGCTGTCCCAGGGGAGGAGGGAGATGTGCTGAAATCTGCCTGGCTTTGTTTTATCCTCTTGCCAAGCCTGGAGCGAAAGCAAAGACTTGCGGTGCAGTCTTGCTTGGCTCTAATGTGTCACACGCTGCTCTCCCTCTCGGCTGCCCACCCAGCAGGATTCGCGCTCTCCTGGCTGCCTCTTTCTGGCGACAGGGAGCAATCCTCTCTGCGTTTGCAGCCTGGATTTGATTTGGGGATTAAATCTCTTCGTTTCCTAGACCGTGCTGCTCTTCCTAGCTGGCAGGAAAACACTGTCTTTCCTCCCCATGTTGAAGTGATAAGTGCACTGGGTTTGCAGTGAGGCGAAAAAGGCAGTTTTATGTTTTCATTTCACTTTTTGTTTCTTGCTATCCCACAGAGCTTGTTTGCTCCATGCTTCTTAGATACCTTATTCCCTGCCCTTGAGAGGTTCTGCTGTAACTGCAGCCCAAGACATTAGAGCCATTTTTTCTCCCCTTTACCAAGCCGGGCTCTCAGCTGAGGCTGGGCTATGCTCTTTCTTGGGCTGCAGTTGTTGCCCTTTGCAAAAGAGGGTGAGTGGTGGGGATACAGGGATCAGGCTCAGCAGCCTGGGTCTGTCCTGCATGTTCACACACTCCTGTGCAAGACCTGTGAATCTGAATGTGCTGTTGCACAAGGGCATGATCCAGAATCGCTTTGTCCATCTGGCTTGCCATGGAGGAGCTGCCTCTTGGGTGTCTAGCAAATTTGAGTGCTACCAGGGAGGAGGATGGCATCACCCTCTTTTCAGGGAGGTTGGGCTGTCTCACATTTATTATCTGGTTCGTGCTAGCTTGTGGCAGGCGGTTTGAAGCAAAAGCTCTCACCTCCCTGACTTGCGATTTGTTTTATAGCCAATAGCCTCTAATAGACCTCCCTCCCCACCTGTTGTTTTGTTTCCTGGGTGCAAGATGAAGCCTTTGGGCTCCAAATGAGACAATGATTCAGCCCCTGTTATCAGCAGGGAGGGTGGAATAGGAAGATGCCTGATATCCCCTCTTGGCTGCCTTGAAACACGCAGCTTTTGTGTCCTTCCTCCTCCAGCTGTCATTGACAGCAGTGGGAGAGTATCTGGCTTCTCCATCGCGGTATCCAAAATCAATGCTTCCTGCTGAGTTACATGTTTTCTAGCTCTGCTCAGACACAGTTGTTTGATCACTGTGTTTCTGACTTTTGAGTATGAATAGTTTGCAAAAGGAAAGTTTAGCAGCTGGGTGAAGCTGTCAGCAAAGCTTTGATCTTTTGGGGGCTGGGACCCACCCACCGATGTGCAGACACAGATGTACAGACTTACACAGATGTGCACGTCTGACTCGTGCAGGCCAACGCGGGGGTGTGTAAGGGCACGACGGATCGGTTTCTGCAGCCAGTGATGTGGCCATGGTCACAGCTGCTGCCACTCACCCCACAGCTGGAGTGACCACGCAGATGCTGCTGAGTGAGATCTTCAGTGCATATCCTGCCCAAGGCTTGAATTTGCACTGCTCCGCATCTAGCAAGACACCTCCGCTGCTCTGTTGCTGTCCTTGAGCTCAAGGAATGAGTCACGACAAAATGCAAATCTCTGCAACCCCAGGGAGACATTCCCATCATGGACTTCAACACATCCGAGGGGATGTCTTTCACTCCAGGAGATGCCTGTACTCTCCTTCTATCTGATTTTAAAGCACTTCTCCCATGATCTCAAAGCACTTTGTGAGCTCTGATGTTAGATTCTGCATCTCTGAGATAAACGCCCTCTCTTTGGGAAAGCCATCGAAAAGGTTTGTGTAGGATCCCACAGCAGAGCCAAGGAGAGATCTGCAGGAGCCTTGGCTCCCAGGGCCCTGCTCCCAGTGCAAGAGCACATGACAGTTGGAAACTCGTGTCTCTGGAATTATTCTGAAGAGTTAACAAAGCACGTCCGGTCTCCTTGCCCTCGTGGAGGGAGCCAGAAGTTGTGGCTTCACTCCACAAACTTTTATAAACCTGCAAGACTGAGGCTTAAAGAACCATGACTGACTGAGGCTAATAGTAAAAGAAATAAAATACTTCTGACCTAGCAGAGCTATTGGCTGTAAAACACCCAGGGATTTCTTCCCCCCTACCTTGAGTGAAGAAACACAAGAAACAGTTGTTTTGTGAGAAGGCAGCTCTGGTGGGAAAGGTGGCAAATGTTTGCTTTGATGCTGAGTAAAAGTATCCTGTGATCTCCCAGCCCTTGCAGCTGAAACAGGGGTGCCAAAATGGATTGTGTCCTTGTGTGACCTTGAAATGACAAAGTGATGTCTGTGTGACACCGATGTTGATCCCTCCTTTCCGAAAGGTGCATTCTGGCCATAGCAAGAGAGCTCTCGGTGCTGGAGGAGGCGTCTCTGTCGTTCTCCTTGCCATCTTCATATTTATAAGCTGATATTTCCAAGCGCATCTATGTGGCTGCATATCCACAAGTCCAGTAAAGGACTGTAATTATACTTGATGTAATTCATTCTCAAGGGTGGATTCATTTATACACCATAGAGTTGTCTGTCCTAATCCAAGTCTCTTTGAACAAACGCTTCTGAATTTACATCTCATAAAATAACCTGTGTTTTTCCATGGGTGGCATGAACTCAGGCAGCAGTGTGAATATACTGCAAGTTTAATATCTTCCTACCGGTAAAATAACCTCCCTAGGCTCTCTCCAAACTTGCTCATATCTCAGCTTTTGATGTTGTGCTTGTGCATCTTTCTTGAATTTGGGTGTGTGCATTTTTTCTTGATAACCTGGCCTTTCATATATGTCCTGTTGTTTGGAGGTGAATAATGCAGCCCGTGTCTGCTGCCTTTGATGTTATCTTTGTGTGCCCGGGAGCTGCGGTATTGTGTTTTCTTACAGTTGAATCGGGTGTGAGTGATGAAGAGTGGTTGGAAGGATTAGTAAAAAACAAGCTGTGTTCCGTGAAATATCAGTGGAAGCTGACGTCTAGAAAGGAGAGGGCAAAGGATGTGCTTGATCATTAAAGAGCAGGGGAATAAAGATTCTCTGGAGAAGACTCAAAACAGGATAGCTGATGCCTTCTGGGAAATCTTTGTGGTAAAATAACTCCAAATGTAGAGGTGAACCTTAGACTTGTTCCCATAACCCTCAACCTATTTTGGAGACCACTCTGTAGCTTATGTTAATGATGGAGGAGGAATGGTTTCCCAAGCTCTGCTTAAGTGGACAGCCTTACTGACGGGTGATGAGTGGAAAAATCTGAAAAGATGTGGTTATAGCAAACAACTGATGAAGGGTGTGGAGGAGAAGGAAGATGAGCAATTGCCCATGGCCAGTCAGAGGGAACACTACACTCTTTATTTTGTAGAGCCATGGGCCAGCTCAGTAAGGTGGAGGATCGTCTTGCTGGTGTTACAGTATATTTAAAAAAAAAAAAAAAAAAAAAAAAAAAGGAAGGGTGAATATTGAATGTAGTGGTTCATGTGTGAAAAAAACATTGCTTATAAGTACAGAGGGGTCCCAAGAGACAAATCGTGCTGTAGCAGTGTATCTCCAACATAGCCTTGCCATCATTGTTTTTCTTCCGAAGTAGAAAAACCTGCTGATCTGTGCTCTTGGAGAAAGTGGGTCTAAACCAAAAACCCCAAAGTGCCAGTTGTGGTTATATTGGCAGGATATCACATCGGAATAATATTGGCCTTTCAAGGCAGTTAAACAGTATCAATGTACATTTGGCTTCCAGAAATGCAATTACAAGGGATAAATGATTATCCAATTTGTTGAGACATTTCAGTGAGTTCATTGGATTGTAACTTCAACATTAGCCATATATTAAGCAGAGGACTCCGTGCAATTTTCAGTGCCATTAGTTTGGGTTTCAGAGGGCGCAGGCACATGGAAAGAGCTGTAAACCGTTAGATAGGGTAGGAGGGCACATGCCCTTGCATTTATCACTCTCATCTCTTGGCCATGGTGTTGACTTTTAGGAAGGTGAGGGTTACTTTTTTTTCCCCCCTGGAAGTTGCAGGAAATATGACCAAAAATGGTTATTTAGGAGCAAACTATGTCTGAACTTAAGTAAACCACAAGGGTTTGCTGCCCTGTGACCTTCCAGGGGCTCTTGGCACTGGGACAGGCATTGCAGAATGAGTTATCTTCTCTTTGGGGCCACTTCTGCAGGATTTGTCACTACTCTATGTGTCTTGTAACAGATTTGCCTGGCAAAAGTAACACATGGCTGGTTGTGGGGTTGTTTTTTCTCCTTTCCTCTTTTTCCCTGCCTCCTTGTTCCCTTTCCCTCTTTTCCCAATGTGGACTGCAGGTGTGGGCTGCTGCAAGTAGGAGACAGAGTCCTTTCTATCAATGGCATTGCGACTGAGGATGGGACTATGGAGGAAGCTAATCAGCTTTTGCGTGATGCCGCGCTCACAAACAAAGTGGTGCTCGAGATTGAATTTGATGTCGCAGGTATGTTGCCAAAGGATTGCTGCTCCTTGCTACCAGCAGGACTCTGCCAGTGCCTTTGCTAACCCATAGGAGGGAGTGTATTCACACAAATACGTGAGGTTTTTGCTAGAGCTCAGAGGGAAGAGCGAGAAGACCCTGCGAGGGCCTTTTCCATTTCTTGTTGTTCTCTAATGTGCACCGAGATGGAGGGTCCTTCTTCTAATCCTTTCATAAATGCCTTGTGCTCATCACTTGGCTGAGATAAGCCTAAAGAGTAGATGAAGAGGCCACCTGCACTTTAAATATTTGTCCATTAATATGAATAATATTTATATTAATTTATGGCCTTGAAGCAAGGAGGGAGCCAAAGCTATTGGCTGGGGCTAAAGTGCAGCTTTGTATTTTTAAAAAAATAAAATAAAATTTAAAAAAAAAAAAAAGAAAAGAAAAGAAAAGTTTTTTTCCTTTTACATYGACAGAGCTGCCTCAATCTTGAAATACAGTGTGATGTGAGCACTTCACTTGACGTTCAGAGCATGTATTTTTAATGAGAATCCAAATTTCAACCTGAAGTCTGCAGGGCCTCGAATAACAACCTTATTTGAACCAATAAAGCTGAGTTTTATGGGCTTGTTTTTCTTGGTTCCAAAGAAACCATTGATGTAACTGAAAACTCTCTCTTTTCTCCTGTTTTCTTTTTTGTCTGTTTTTGGTTTTATAGAGTCTGTCATACCCAGCAGCGGTACTTTCCACGTTAAATTGCCCAAGAAAAGGGGTGTAGAGCTTGGAATTACAATCAGCTGTAAGTATTGCTCAGACTTGCGCTAGCAGTTGCAAGAGCCGCTGCTTTCCACCCTGGCACATCAGAGGGGCCCAGTGGAGAGAGATAAGATTACATGGGGTTTCCTGGTAGCGCTTGCAGTGCTTGTGATTTATCCTAAACTGAATTAGATGTCTGGTTCCTGCCTCCACAAGCTGGTGGCCGCAAAGAAAAGCAGCTGCATGAAGGGTTGGGGCAAAGGATGCGTCTCAACTGATCAGTTGGTCTGTGCCACAGACTAATGTTATATAATATTATTAGTAATGTTATTTTTATTTCCTTGCTCACAGTTGTATTATGTTCCTTTTAAAAAAGAATTGCCTGGGTCTGGTGGGACCCTTGCAGGAAGAGATGGAGGGAGGAGAGCAAGTGTGAGGTGAACCCACAGCTTGAAGGGTAGAGAGGGGAAACTGCCAAGAGGAGGAGGAGGGTGAAGAGGATGGCTGACCTTAGAGGTGGGAGAAGGCACTATAGGGACAGGAAGGTGCTGGGCAGGGTTTGCTGGGGGTCTTTGCATTGTCTAACCTCAGCCATGGAGGAGGAGATCCATGTGCCAGGACTTGGTGGGCACCGAGAGAATGAGACATAAACCTTTTTCTTTCTTTTATCTCTTCTCTGCTCACTCTTGATTAATTATCTTTGTTTCTCTTCTGAAGCATGTTTTTCATTTAAAGACCTTTTGGCCTCTTTGGAGGGGATGCTGTAAAGGGATGATATAGGCAGATCCATCCCAAATTTCTGGCCAACTAGGAGTCTTGTTATGCCTTGCATCAGTGAACTTTTCCTTTATGGCAAATGTGAGAAGGTCTCACGTCACTCTTTCACTGCTGGGTAAACTCAGTTGAATCATCTCAGATTTGCCATGCCCAGAGGCTGTCACCGCCTCTCAGCTGAAACAAAGAAACTTGAGACTGCAGTAATGGGATCTTGCGTCTAAGCCCTCAGGAGCGTGGACCCAGCTKTGTCTGGGGAATGGAGTTGCTAGGGACACTTTAAAACTAGGTTTCGTTGAAACAGATAAGCTATTTATAATTACCTCTTGGCATTTACAGCATTAGTCAGTGAGTTAATTGGAGGTGTTCTGGTCTAAGTGGGGTGATTCTCAGGAGTGACTTGAACATCGACAGGGTGATAGCTTTGCATCCTGTGTTATTTCTTCTCCCTCTTCCCAGCCTCCCCTATTTGTGCCACGAGGATAATCCTGAGAAATAACAGCACAGTATTTAACATTTGGCTTGGTAGCAATTACTGTCTGAAGACATCAAAGTGCTTTCCGAAAGCAGCAGGGTACCCGTAACCATATTTCACTGACGGGGGAGTGGGGCACAGTGTAGCAGCCCAGCGAGCACTGGGTTGCAGCCTGCTGCCCTGCCCACTGCGTTGGCATTGCAGTCTCAGGTAGCAACCTAGGACGATGGATCTAGTAGCAAAAAAACTTCTGGCTTGAGCATGGCCAGGGTTTCACCCCATTTGAGCTTCAAAGCTTAGTCTGTATCTGGGGCTGGAGAGCAAAACAAACCTGGGAGTTTGCCGGTAAGAATATTAGCTTTTATTTGTGGAGCCTCACTTAAATGGGATCTGCTTCAGATGTGCATTTACACTTCAAACGTATTTTTATGTTGAAAATGTTTTCATTTGAAATTTGTTTAAAAAATYGATTTCACACGCTTTTTTAAAATCACCACCAAATAAAAAGAAACTGACCCCTGGGTTTTAAATAGTTAGATACCCATTATCCAACTACAAAGCAGTTTTTTAACAATATAATAGGTTTGATCTTTTTGATTGTTGAACATGTTTGCAGGACATTGTTTAAGTAATGTATACGCATAAACTTAAGATATATTTCAGTCCTTTGCTGAGTCAAARCCAAAATTATATTTACAAATGGAGCAAAAGACTGCCATCCAGAAAATGCAGTGGCAAGGATGAAACACTAGTTGAATCCTAATTCTGTTTTCATATATTAGTCCATATAAGCCTATGTCCACATGACCCTTAGCAGATTAGATCATCATTTTGTCACTCTGCCTCTGACCAGGCAGATAATATACCAGTTTCAAACATTAAAACCAAAGCAAGCAGCCTTATGGTAAGTACCTCCTGCAGAGACATGATGTGCATGCAGGAGTGTGATGCAAGCAGCAAGAGAAGAGAAGTAAAAATAGCTCTGTTTTGCTCAGTTCCTCCCAGTTCTGCTGATTTGAATGCTTGTATAGATCTAGAAACAGCTTTTATAGCTTTTCTTCTGACAAGGAAAAGCTTATAACTGCTGTTTTAAAGTAGGGGACTTGGTTTACTGGCCTCCCACATTGGATTCCTGTTCCCTACTCTGTAAAACTGGGGCATGTTAAATAGATGACAAGCTGGAGGGGTCAGTAGAAGACCCCCTGCACTGTTGTAACCACAGAATTGGGTTTKTTCATAAACTTTGTGGTCGAGCTACCGTGTAGATGAAAGATGAGTTGCTTTCCTTGAGTTTTACCTTGGCTTCAGCAGGCTCACCTGTAGTTAATTCCTCTGTCTAGGAAGGTTTGCCGCTGCCTTCTTACACRGGCAGAAAGTGTTATGACCTCATCAGAGGAGTGCTACAGAAATAAAAGYGATCAAGTTCTTGCTGTGCTGTGGCTCTCAGAGCTAATCGGGAGATGGGCTAAGTAAAGGAGGGGAGAGCAGGATTCTTGATGGATGCGTTGGAAGAATTCGTGTAATGGAGCTGGCTGCAGGAGGAACCATAAATCTGCTGGAAAGCCTCATAAAAGGGCTGAAAACCCAGGAGGTTTTTGTATGAGGAGGGCAGGCGCTGCTGTTTCTGGGATGAACATACAGAGGGGGTCTGTGCTTGCTCCTGCTGAGGGGTAGTTGTTTGCTGAGGGCAGTCATCTTCTACGAGGTCTCTGGGTTTGCTAGAAAGAGAAGGCTTGGGCTGGGCGAGCCCCCGGTTGTGGTCTGTGTGCATGGCTGTGTGCACGCAGACGGGTTTCTTCCCCCTGCTCAAACACAGTGTGGCAAAGGGATGCAGCAAATTAAGATGCGTGATGCAAATGTTTGCATATAGCATTATTTCCTCTTCCATTCCCCAAAGGATGAAGAGGAAATCCAAGGGGTGTCTTTCACTGGCTCTGCTTTGTATTTCTGTGGCACCTCGGTGCCCTTAAGCCTCATTTCAGTCTCCTACATTTGCTAAATGAAAATTGGCAAAGTAAAACACTGAAGCTGCTTCCTTGCACTTCGTCCAGAGGTGAAGGGACAAGAAGCCAGCAAAATTGGTCTCGTTTTCTCCATGCTCCAGTGCCTCGGTTTCTGTCCCAGGGAGAAGGCTGCATTTGTAAAACAGCTGCTCTGCTTGAAGAGCGAAGTGTGCTCTCCTTTCTGCTCCACGAGGTTCAAAGAGCTGTGTGGGCTGTGAAGCTCAACTGTTTGCAGAGACCTCTGAGGTGCTCTGAATGGTGGGGATGCAAAGATGTGCAAACTGAGATTTTTGACGCAGGGATGTGAATATTTGGCTCTTGTTAGCCTGAACTACTCATCTCCATTAGCAGAACACATGCCATAAGTGCTCTGATCTTGCTGGCTGCATTCAGTTCTAATGATACAGTTATGCCTTTGTAGGTTTTCTGTAAATCTCTTACAAATTAAAATCACCAACAGTGAGAAGCTAATAGTCATGTATTCTTGTRTGTTCAATACCTAACCTCTTAAAATAAGATATGGATTTGTTATTAGCCTCTGGAAAATGATAGTTGATTACACAAAAGATTGCTTTTTGTGGTTGTGGTTTTTTTTTTTTTTTTCCTCTGTCTCAAATATCCTCTCCAAGGGCTAGTTGTGAAATTCACTGCAGGGTACAGGTGTATTGTTGCTGTTTAAACGGATATTGAAATTACCATTCATTTTAGCTGTGTGTTAATGCTTTATATAGCATGTTTATCAAATTACCTTTATATATCTTAACAAATCAATTCCTGTGCCCTTGGTGTGAAGTACTGCAGATAAGGAGTAGGTAGTATATCTGCTTGCGGCCGATGGATAGATAGATAACTCCGATTAAGTTGCTTAAGCAGTGTAATCACTGTCCTAGTGAGAARATGGATCTGTGAGCCAAGCAAATCTAGCTTTGCTGATGTTGGATTAACCTGGGACCTGCCGCCAGCCTGGCAGAGCACGTCTGCAAGCGGCAGTGTGCCCGGCAGTCTTCTGTCCTACCCCCTCGCTAACATTGCAGCTTCAACTGAGATTTGCAGCTGATTCACTCTGCTGCTTTTACTGAAGTGAGATATTCTGTCCTGGTTTTGCTACCTGGAGATTTGGGAAGGAAATAGATCTGCGGTGGGGTAAATATCCTGCTGGAGGCACTGATAATTTATGCACCTGCTGCTAAAACTAATGAATGATAGAGGAAAAAGTTGGGTACTGGGGATTTGATTTTCACTGCTGCTTTTTGTAATTGATTCTGATTTGCTTTTATTCCTCTTCTGATTCCTTAGCTATCCCGAGATTATTGGGTTTCTGATTTTGTTTGGTTCTTCTCCTTTATAAATGTTTGCTTTCTTAAATGTATTCTTATGGCATTATTACAATTTCTTTAATTACACATTGGCAGAGTGCTGCTTTGGCTTGGTCAATAACGAAGGGCATTTATAATGGGTTGAAGCGTTGATGCGTGTGAGATATGTGCTTGTGCTCCTTGGAGGGGGATAATTTACCAGTACGAGTCATTATGCATTCTATTAAAAACACAAACCGGACATGTGTTTCTGGCCTCGTCATCCATCACAGAGTAAACGCCAAGTGAGCCAGAATCCCAGCAGAGGTGGCGAGAGACCGAAAGCAATTTATAAAAAGTAAATAACAGTATTGATCAGTTCACCTTTTTATCACTGCCCTGTCACCACCRCCAAGCAGTGTTTTCATTTCGAGTTTCTCCCCCACCCCACGCTTCTACCTTCACCAGCTGTTGATTTATGGAGCTTTCTCTGGGCCACTGGAGCAGATTTAAACTATCTTTTGTACTGGTAAACCCACCAAAAATACAAATGTATCTGAAAAAAAGCCTACTTCAACCTGAAGTGGTTTGCCCTGGTAGATGGAGGCCACAACCAGGGCGCCTGCCAAGAACAGGCATGGATTTCTGCACACCAGCTTCTGCTTCTGTTTCTCCATCCATCTTTTCCCTCGATTCCCTTTGCTGCCATCTCCATTTTACAGACGGGAAAGCAAGACCCAGAGAGGCAAGGCTGGGTATCTGAACTGGGTCTTCCTGCAGCAAATGGAATTTCCCAGACAATGTCCTTGGAAGAGAGCTAACCACACTGACAGCAGAAACGAATGGATGACAAGGCTTTACTCATCTCTTAGAGTGTCTTAACTCCAAAGACCACAGCCCTAATAAAATAATAATGTAGTTTACGTTTTTGTTTTTGTTTTTGTTTTT